>JAMWFC010000117.1:2216156-2521026 GCA_027475525.1 Macrolepiota albuminosa
GAGTATCCGTAGATCAAGTCCGCATCGTAAGGGCGTCGCTTTCCCGGAAAGCCCCCGATTCAGCGGAACCTGACATTCAAGTTCTCCGTCAACAAGTATACTAATGTGCCCTGCATTAGTTCCAGATCTGCTCTTTGCCGCTCATTTGCATGTTGAGTCTGAAAGACTCACGCTACAATAATAGCATTGTGTGCATTTGCCACATTCTCCAATGCTTGCTGTGCAAAGTCCATTATGTCTTTATGTACTATCTCAACCCCCCTGAGTTCCCAAATCATAGAGGGCAGATACTCTCTATTCAGTTGGAATAGTACATATCCAGTGGTCTCTGACACACTGGCATTAATTACAAATTCAGTCAGCGGAATCTTGTCCACCCAATCCCATTGGTCAGGCCTGACCACCGTCTGGAATATCTGAGCCACACTACAATTGGCTCACTCAGTCTGCCCATCTGTCTGAGGGTGAAACAATGTGGACATTAACAGTCTTGCTTCAAGCAACTTGTGTAGCTCACATCACCATAGTGACGTGAACTTTGAGTTCCTGTTGCTCACGATCGAGCTTGGGAGGCCATGAAGCCTCATAATATCTCTGAGGTAAATCCACAAAAGCTCAGACACTTTCATCATAGTGTGCACTGGAATCAAGTGCACCATGCTGGTCATGCAACAAATTATCACTCAAAGGTAATTAGATCCTTTGGCCTCTGGGAACGGTCCTATAAAGTCCATTCTGATGGAGTCCCATGGCTTCACTGGGATTGGCAGGGAGTGCAGCCTCTCTACAGGCTTCTGGTTACTAGTCTTTGCCCTCTGACATGCCACACACATCTGGCAAAACTTAGTAACTTCTGTGTATATCTGAGGCCACCAGTACCACTGCCTCAGATATTCCAATGTCTTGCTGGCTCTGAAATAGCCCACCACCTCATGAGCCTGTGTAAGTACAGCAGTAATGAGGTTTTAATTTTGTGATAGGCACACTACATTACAATCGTGGATATTTTGCATCCACAGCAGTCCTTCTGCATCTGCTTTGAAGCGTGGGTGATTGTCTGGGTGCTCCAAGATTTCGGAGCACAATGAATTCTTCAGGTACAACCGTTTCACCCTGGCTCTAAAGTTATTGGTAACTGCTGGCAGAGGCACACTGTTGCCTCCATGTGTGTTCAGCATCTCAGCAAGGATCATTTTCCAAACCCTTTGCTTTGTTGGTTCCTGCTTGAGGACTTCCAGCTGTGGACTCGGGCTCTGCTGAGCCAGATTAAGCTATTTAGCCTCCAAGTCCCATGCTTCACACCTTTTCATTATATGTTGGCTGTGGCGTAGCTCTTGCGCTTGCATTGCCCAGAGCTCTACCACATGCTCTTTGATTTTCCTGTATCAATAGTAGGGGAGGTCATCATCTTGGAGGTCAATGTATATATCCGCATTGATATACTCATGGCTATCGTGGTATTTGGTAGCCCTATCGCTCTCAAAATATCTTGAGAGACAGTCAGTAACCTTATTGAGCTCACCCTTGATATAAGTTATGTCAAACTGATACCGAGACATATAGCTAATCCACTGGTGCTGCCTGGGGGATAGGGATGCCTGAGTTTTAAGGAACTCCAGTGCTTTGTAATCGGTGATGATGTGGATTTTATATCCCATCAACTTGTCTTCCTACTTGAGGAGTGCCTCAAGTATTGCCAACGTTTCCAGTTTATGCACCACATAATTCTGCTGTGCTAATGTGAACTTTTTCAACATGAATCCAGCAAGGCGGCATGTTTGCCAAGTCTGCCCTTGGCTATACATGGCCCCAATACTGATCTTCAAGGCATCACATATAAGCTATATAGGCTCAGCTCATTTCAGGTTAATAGGGCAAATCACTGGGATCTTCGAACAGATGTATTTTATCATCTCAAAGCATCACTAGTGAATAGGCTGTCATATAAAGGGTGCTCCATTTTGCATGATTGCCATTAACAGCCCTGTGTATGCAGTAATGTCAGACAAACAATTGCCTATATAGTTTACCAGACCCACAAATTTCTGAACGTTATTATACGTTCATGGCACTCTCCACTCATGTATATAATCTACCTTGTTTTTGTCAGGATGAATGCCTTGACTATTAATCTTGTGTCCAAGGCAATCGACTGCCTCAGAGTAGAGCTCACATTTCTTCCATTTGAGGTACAGCAAGTTCAACCTCAAACATTTGAAGATCACTCTAAGATGTTGTTTATGGTCCTTGATGGTGTCAGAAAAGACAAATATATTGTCTAAGTATATGTATACAAACTGTCCAATTATGTCTTGGAATATGGAGATCAACCTCTGAAACATAGCCGGTGCATTGCAGTCTCCAATCTGCATGATATTACTGATGTATGTTCCTATAATTGATAAGAACACTGTCTTATGAATATCACTTTCTCAAATCCAAACTTGCTCATATGCATCTGTCAGATCAATCTTTGACCTGAACTTGGCATGTGCCACGTCTTCTCAGATTACTTCCTAATTTGGCAAGGAAGTTACATCTTTGATGGTGTTGTTATTGTATTGTCAAGCATCTAATGCTATTCTTAACGTCCCATCTTTCTTAGGGATACACAACAAAGGAGCTGCCTGAGAGGCTGGTCTAGCCTCCCACTACTGGGCTCTCAAGTACTGGTTAGTCTTGTCTTGCAGTTGTTGCTGCAATGCCATCGGGCATCTCAGGAGGTGGTACCAGTACACCTTGTTCTCCTCAATCAAATTGATTTCATGATTAACCTCCCACTACAGAGGCAATTCCTCCTTGGTACCATTGAGAATATCTGCAAATTTTTTCTGCCACTGCTGCCACAGGACAGGAATATCATTCCGAGTTAGCCCTACAGCCTTACTTTTTTCTTTATTTACTTTTGGTCTCTGGGGGTGCACTGTCGCTCCCCTAATTGATCTAGGTTGCTCATATTTTTCTCTGAGGACTACTATTCTTAGTTCACTCTTATCCAGTATATGCAACCAAGCCAGAGGCAGTTGCTGCTGCCTCTTTGCAATGATAGACACTCCATCAAATATTATCTTGCTCAGCTAAGACACTTCTTTGGCAGTTGCCTGTCAAAAATGCTCTCCTTTCACATTCCAGTGCAATCCCTTCCACGCATACATGGACAATACTAGTTTATTCCATTCTGGGGGCATTCTGGGATCAAATGCCCATTTGAATGTCAGATGCGGTACAAGTTGATTAATCTCTCTATCATGAGCAACAACAATGTCTCCACTCTAACTTCTTCATCCATCACAAGGTCCTCAACCTTGATCTTTGACAATGTTGGTTGGCATTCAACCACCTTCTGAGGCTCACTGTCCTTAGCTCTTCTGCCATGGATTGCCACCTTACCCTGTACTTTGAGTGTACCAGTTTTTTTGGGCTCCTTTTTTCTTTTCAGAGTGTACTTATACTCTTCAACCTCCTGTTCTAGCACCATAAGTGCAGGACTATCGCTCAGCAAGCTCACCTGAGCTTGCTCTAACTTGACTTTCTTCTCTACAGTGGGAAATCATTTCTCACCGTCTAGTCATTTCTGCCATATTAATGGCTTCTTCTCAATAGCTCTGTGGCAATGGGTCCTTCCATCTCCATTATCCAGAGCCACTCACATGGCTGGGATGGTCTCACTATCCACCATGATCTGATTATTTTCAAAGTCCAGAATAACATTATGCTTCTGCATGTACGGCGTCCTGATAATCATGTCATAGCGGTCAAAGTTTGCCACATTGAGATATTCTTAGCTCCTAGTCTTTGCACAGGCTATAGCCACCTGTGTTCTGAACTGAACAGTAGCATGACTGCCACAGTTCCCAGCTGAAGAAGCAATGGCTCCTTTAGCTCACTCATGTAAATGTCGTGTACCTGACAGAACTGAGGCATTATACCAGTTGTTGTACTCCTAGAGTCCCACAAGGTCCAAGCCTTGTGCCCATCAACTTCCATGTACAATGCAAGGCACTCTTCCTGATCTGGTAAAGGAGTTACATTCTTTATGGTATTATCATTGCGCTGACATGTATCAAGAACTGTTTGAAGGGTTCCATTCTTCTTGGAGATGCACAGTAATGGTGCAGCCTGAGCAGTGGTGCATGGTGACTACCACTGAGCATTCAAATAGCAATTAGTTTTATTGTATAGTTGCTCCTGGAGTGCATGTGGGCAGTGCAGCAAGTGATACTTGTATTGCTTGCTCTCATCTATGAGATTGATTTCATGGTTCACTTCCCACCATGGCAGAAGCTCCTCCTTGGTCCCATTGATCATATCGGCAAATTCTTCTTGCCATTGCTGATGCTACCAAGACATATCTTCCTTATAAAGGCTTGTCGCCTTCTGTTTCCCCTTCAGATGCACCAGAGGAAGTACTTCCACTGTGTCTGATAGGGGCCAAGGCTGCTGTGCATATTGCTTGTGCATTGCAAGCACCCAATTAACACTGTCATTGGGTATGTGCAGCCTTAGCAGGGAATCTACTATTACTGTCTTATGAGCCATGAAGTTTTTCTCCTCATGTATGAGGGAATATGCTATGAAAACTTTGTCCAATGCTGGCTGGCAATACGCTGGTGCGCATTTTGCACACATGTGGCTGCCACCAACTTGTTCTACTCCTGCGGCATTCAAGGGTCGTATGCCCAGTTGTACTCAGGAAGAGGAGCTGGTTGCTTCTATAAGGACCATGTGTCCTCACAATATAAGGCTTCTGCTTCTCGGTTGCTGTCCCTCAAGTCATCTAACTTGATTCATGAGGACATAGGTAGATATATATCTACTGAGTCCTCAAGCTTTTTTGCCTTTTGCTGTTGTTTATCTGGAGGCTTTGTGTCTCAAACATCAGGGGTGAGTATTTGCTTGTTTCTCATTTTGGAGGCTTGATACTCCTCCTCGCTCATCATCACCATGTTGTGGTCTGAGCTCAGTCCAGGCATAGCCTATACTTCCTCCACATTCTCCACAGCTAGCACTTTGCGCTGACTGAGTCAGAGAGAATCCTCATGCTTCTCTGTAGTATGGTGATGTTGCAGGCAATTATCAGTGTTGTCTGCTGTAGCTCATTCTGCTGAGATCACTTTCCCATTCACTAGCACCTGGCAGTGCTCAAAGTCTAGCATGACTTTGTTACGCTGCATGAATGGTGTTCCCAGTATCATGTCATAGCAATCAAAGTTTACTACATCCATATATTCCTGGCTATGTGAGCCTGGTGTCTGGATAGTTATATTTGTCCCATACTGCACCATAGCATGGCTCCCTACGGTGCCCAGCTGCAATGCCAATGGCATGTCTAATTTCTGTATGGAAATTCTGTACATGTGGGTGAATTAGGGCATTGATAGGCTTCCACTCAGACTGAGCACATCAAGGAATATTATAGGCCAACCAACACTTGACATATTAGAGACTCTAGTGACTAGTTTGGAATACAGAGCAGCCCTAGCTCTGTCGCTCTACTACAGAACTTATCTATTTACTCTAATCACCAGTTACCAGTTCTTCAGCACATTTCATTTACTTATTTCAAAGACCAAAGAGGCTCAGAATATATAGCGCTAATATGATGGTGGGAGGGGGACTCTAACCAAATCCTGATCACTTCTATAAGGAGTCAGCAGTAGGTGCTGCCATTTGACAAGGCACCTCAATCAGAAGTCTAAAAGAATCAATAACAGCAGCACAGGATATACTTAAACTCAACATTTGGACCTGTCAGGAACTGATACAATGAGTAGTGCTAACATTAGCACTCATGGCATCTGTCAAGGATTTTCTGACCATATTCCAGAACACCCTGGCCAATCGGAATTATATTAAGAGTGAGCAGACCTGTATATTTCTAAGTCAATTTAGAGTCGCTATTGGTTGCCACAAATTATAATGTCATTGGTTGCCGTCATCTATGTGCAACAGGTCGCTATTGACAGGTCACCATTAGAGAGAACTACAAGGAGAGGTGCTAGGAGGTAGCACCGCAGATGAACTTATCTTGGAAAATACAGTAGCACATAGTATATGAGATAGCTACTTCATATGTACATGACAACAAATTGTAACCTCTTGAGCACTTAATTACACTTAGCATTCAAATCGCATTAGCTTTATCTGACTTTGTCACTAAGTTGAGTGCTAGCTTTGTCTATTTCGTCTTCATCATTTACAATGCCACCTATAGACACATTACGCTGCACTACTTGTCTTTCTCTCTTTGTCTTTGCCTAAGCTATGGTGCTTACCGTTTGTTAGGTAGCACCTAAGGCACTATTATCTAGCACACCATTCTATCATCTCTGCTCAAGCACACTAAGACCCTGTCAGGACTCCTCACAACTACATATGCCAGGTGCTGGAGATAGCATTGTACTGCGTATATGTCTAGCATACTCAACCACAGTTGGTGTCATCAGTGTAATATCCAAAGTAGTACTCCCAGAGTCCCATAAGGTCCATGCTTTGTAGCCATTTACATTTACTGTAGTACTTGGTAGAAGTACTACTTGATAGTTCTGGAGCTTGCTAGTGTAGAATATGACCTTGAATTCCCACTGACTTTGACAACAAAAGGGATAATTATTATCTTGAATGCGTTTAATAATTTTGCAAAACGCCGAGGTTTTGAGGAATTATAATATTGAATGAGAATAATAATATTCTCACAAGTTGAGGTTTTTTAACAAACTCCGGCCTAAGCAATTCATTCTCTGGGAATCACCAAGCCTTTGCCTATCAATTGCCTGTTTATTCTCTACTAAACTTGGGCTATTTATATTGTTTTTCTGGTGCACAGACTACTACCTACATATGACTTTTTATCGGAAACTCTCCAACTTCCAGAACGTATTTGATAGTCCAATTTCCCTTTTGGGAGGCCTGTTTCAGTGCTACCTATTCCATCATTCAACTTCTTGTTCTGCCATTCTTCCGGATGTTTCAGATTGCCACTTCCCCATTTGCTTGAGCTTTATTTAGCACGATCCCATTCATAGATCCTTTTTTCCTCTTTTAGCACCTCCCTGCATCGCCTACTTCTTTTCTTTCCTTTTTCCAGTTATGTCAAATCGAACATTGACTGATTTGATGATGAAATTGAGAAATTATAATATTGAATGACAATAATAATTTCCCAATTTCATCCTATTCTATCCATTGCCAGCTTCCATGCTTTTCCTCTCCATAACGGTGGTTAGACTATTGTTGAGCTGATAGTTTGAACTGGTCCCTGCCTGTTGTTCTGTACTTTTCTGTGTATTTGTTGGGATGTTTTTGAAGATACATTTTTGTTGAGACTGCTATCAGGAGGCTTACAGTTTTCACCCCATGATTAAATATTTATTTTGACTTCTGGTGCATGGTGTGTCCCTGACTGCTGGTACAGCGTCATATATTATATACGAGACCAGACACTCCTTGTCTGCCTGCTTCAATATAGGGTGCTGCAAAGTACTCTCTGCTCAACAAAGAGTTACCTTCTTCATCTGTACAATGTTATTCTTGTTGTGATCATTTGAAGACAGCCAATCTGTCATTGCTGCTAGGTACTCAGAGTTACTTTCACAACTGTAGTATTCATTGTTGTAGACATTGTCATATATATCTACCATGACATACTCCTCCCCCTCCACAACCACATTCTTGGGCTCAGTGTCTGACATCTTCTCTGGGGGCTCTTAGTCATTTGTGAGGTGCTCAGCCTCAGACTCAGCAGAGATATCTCCATTACTCCCACTTGTGGCTGCAGTATGTGCAGCATGAAGGTGGGCACAGGGTGTATACTCCTTCTTTGGAGCTTCCGTCCTTGCAGGGCAATTGGTAGCATAATGGCCTGGCTGGCCACATGTGAAGCAGGTCCCTGTCTGACCAGGTGAGTTGGCCAGCTTGACTTCTGGCCTTGGCTTAGAGCATTCTCTGTCCAGAGCCTGCTCTGATCATGGGCAGCTTTGCCCTTGATTTGCAGTAGGAGATTTGTGTACCACAAACCACGTGTTGTGGTCATAATCTAAGTCAGCCTTCTTAGCCAGAAAGGTCCCCACATGCTGCCCTCGTGAGGGTGCTCCAGCAGGCAGTAGTCACCTGCTTCCTTCTTTGTAGCCACTACAATGTTCATAGTGGTTAGCAGTCTTAAGAGACTCCTCATATCTGATGGTGTACATCACAAACTCCTTCACATTGTTAACCTCTAGGGACAGCCCATCCTCATGTATTAGATAGTGGTGCATGTCTGCTGAGATACCATCCAAGAATGTTTCGAGCATCATATACCTGTCCAGGTATACTGCCGTATTCTGGGCATGGTCGTTAAAGGTATCATAGAACCCTTGTACACCCAACTTCTTAGTGTACTTGGCAGACTGGAAGTCCTGCCTTGCATCCTGTAGCATTGAGAGGTGCACAAATTGATTATACAGTCTTATAAGGACTCCTTTGAACATTCAATCATACTGGACCTAATTGATGTGCAATACTGCTTGTCAAAACCACTCCATGGCTTCTCTGGGCAAGAACTCAGGCAGAACAAAAATTCATTCTCATTCCATATGGTCACCTCTGTATAAGCATATGGCAAGGTGGGTACATATGTCCATTGCCTAGTCCTCCAAGTCACTAAACTTGGACACACCTGTGTAAGTGCAAATGTGTCTACTATCTGCTTTATGCAGCTTCACCCCATTTGGTAACTGTAAGGTTACTCCCAAGGCATCATTGACTACTCAATGAAGGCAATTGTGCATGGCTTCATGATGCATCCAAATGGCCTCCCACTGGCCTAGAGATCTAGTTGCTAAATCAGCGGCTTGGGAAAATGATTTTCCTCATCCATCCTGCAGCAGATGTCCCGAGCCTCCTTGATTGTAGGCATAGTTGCCCTCATCTTGGGAAATTGATCTAGGCCATTTGTCCTGGCCTTTACCAGGGGCATTATGTCTGGTGGCACCATCTTGATTAAGGAAGTCTTCTTGATCATGATTGTTGTGCCATCCTAGTTTTAGAAAAGCTTGATTCTTCTGGCCCTGCATTACAAATTGACGATGCATCTTGTCAATGGACTTAGTGCCCTTGAATACAATGCCCTGATCGTCAATAAGAGGCTGTCCCTTAGTTCTGAGATTGCCATTGCACATATGTTGATATGCAACTCTGTCGCTCAACATTTCCACCATTGGCATGCGTGGCATCAAAGATGCCTCACTCTCCACCTTAAATGCAGTGCTATTGTGTCCATCTAGGCCTGACATCTCTGTCCTAAGGTCTCAGTTATGCATGTGTGGGGGCTCCTCACACTACCCTTGTCCTGCTAAAGTATAAAAGATACTTACCAGTTTTACTTCAGGCACTTCCTGCATCTGTGCTAGTGCTTCTACTAGCTCAACTCCAATGTCTTGGTTACAGTGCACTGAGCATCCCTTGGACATGTGGCTTCAGGAGGTTGATACCTCTAATTGCCTTGCAGCCTTACGCTGCAAATACATTTGGAGTTCTATAGTGAGAACTCTCACCATTAAATCAGTATATTTAGTACTGAATACAGTGGGCACCTTGTGCCCTTGTCACCTAAGTGCTACTATATGTGCAGAAGCATAGTGCTTGAGTTGTGCCTGAGTGGTGTATTTCATCACCTCTGAGTGCAGATTCCAGAATATTTGCAAGTGCACAGTGTACACAGTTTTCAACCGCTGCTCCTCTGCTCCAGTGTTGTTGTTGCTAGATGACTCAATCACCTCCTCTGAGAGATCTGCAACCTCCTGGACTTCCTCCACTGCTGGTGTGCATGGGAAACAATTTTCTGTGCTGCCTACTTCCAGACTTGCATCCTCCTCTGGTACCTCCTCTATGCAGGCTTCCACTATCCTGGTAGGCATTGAGCCTGCTACAGCCCACCTGGCCCCACTACTCCAGCTTGGAAGC
This sequence comes from Macrolepiota albuminosa, assembly GCA_027475525.1. Classification (NCBI taxonomy): domain Eukaryota; kingdom Fungi; phylum Basidiomycota; class Agaricomycetes; order Agaricales; family Agaricaceae; genus Macrolepiota; species Macrolepiota albuminosa. The sequence goes on from JAMWFC010000117.1 coordinate 2,226,099, forward strand.
CTAGGTCTTCCAGTTTACACTGATGACTTGGTGTCTCCTAAGGCACTCTGAGTGCTTGTTAACTGCCTAACCTTATCAGGAGGCCCTTTGGAAGCTAGCTGGCTGGACCATCAAAGTCTTCTTGGCAGCTGCGTAACTGGAGAAGTCAATCCTCCTAGCATTTTATCCTGTAGCCAATGCTGGCTATTATGTTGCGAGCTCTCAGCTCTCTAGGCCTTGCTTTCATTCCTAGACAGATCAGTGCTCTGACCTCAATCTTGAGCCTTGGATCTTGATTGACCCACATTAGACGCTTGCATATCCTGAGTGTCTATTGGGTTTTCTCATAGCTCATAGGTGTTCTGCCTACCATCAGTAGAGATTGCAGATATAGAGTTACTCATCAATTCCCTGTTTGAAATTTACATAATGTGGCTGTGCAAGAAGCTCGAGAAGCTGATAGAGTTCTGTTAACAAACTCAGCGACTGACATTGGATGCTAGGCAATAGATCCTAGCTGGCAGATTCAGAAAAATATAATAAAGTTACAAGTTTGAGAGAGCTTAGTGGTCACACTGCACAGAATCAGACTAGTCCAGTCTATTGACTATGTAGTATGATACAAATATAAGCTGCTGAGTAAGCAGCAGATATCTAAGTATTTATAATTATATGAATAATATAATATTATAATAAATATAATATAATATTTTACTACTATACTAAGTAAAAGCTATGTGGCCAATGCCACATAGCAAACTATGCTATATAACTGTATCATGCTATTTTTGTTGTTTTTCACTATTTTTTTTGTTTATTTTGAAGGCTTTCAGTACATTGGATAGCAAGGAAGCATGAGCAGAAGACTGGTCAAAAATAAACAATGCCTGGCATTCAGAGTAAGTCATTTTAAAAATGGGAATAGCACTTTCTTTAACTTGTTTAATGAGCTAATTACAGTCCCACCATGTATCACTATTGAAATCTGGATAAATTACTTTATATGCTTCTTTTACAATGTTACTATCTTTGTCTTTGATCATAAGCCTACCATTATGTTTATTGATAAAGTCAGAAATGTATATTAGTTGATCATGGTTTTTTTTCATTAAAATTTGTTCTCTTTTTTGTATCTTTCAGAAAGTTCATGAATTTATGTCAAACAATAAAAAGTTTTTTTTTCTTATCAGGCAGATTTTTTAAAGTCATTTGCTTGGCAACATATTTCATCTTGCTATTGAGGCATCAAGACTCATTCATCAGGCTGCAATTCAGACTCAACATAGTGAAGATCTGGACCCTCAAAACATATTATCCACTATTCAAACTTTTGCATTTTAAGAAAAAACACTTCTTTACAATATTTGACAACATCTTCACATTCATGTTTATCCATATAGATACTTTCTTGGTATACAACAAGCCTCCAACCAAGTTTGACTAGCTATCGCTGAGCTGTGCACTCACAAAGTGACTTCTTCATAACAATATTGAGTGTTAAAAAAATCATTATATTTAATTCTTCAGCAAAGTGCTGAGGTGTAACAAAATCAATTTGCTGCTCTGTTAACCATCTACATGCTGCAATTTTTTTTTAACAAAAATCAAGCATTTTTGCTATCACTATGCTTCTTTTTTAGAAGCTGTTCAAATGTTTGATAGTGATATGCAAGAGCACAAATATGACGTGCATAATAATCAAGCTTAGCTCCATCATGCCATTGAATTGCAATATCTAGACTTGCTAATATCTACTTTCAACCTTTCAAAAGTAAAGTTAAAAAGTTTTGCAAGAGTTTTAGCTGATAAGTCTGAATTAGTGTCAAAGTTTTCCAGTTTTTCTTGAGATCTTGTTTGATTTATTCTCTCAACTCTTTCTATTCTCAAAACTCAATATTCAGCTGCCTCTTTATAAGCCCTCCAATTTTTTTTTATAGTTCTGCATTATCATCAGCTTCTACAACAATGCCTTGAATTTCATCCTTATCATTATAGTATCTTTTAGATGGTCCTGTTATTATTTTACTTGATGCCACAAATATGGCCATATTTTGATTGTTGAATTCAAGAGGTAGAGGAGTGATTGATTCAGTGTGTACTATTACAGAAAATTCTGGCTGTTTTGGCTTGACTGCAATGAAATTATTGAGATTGCTTTGCTTTACAATAGTATCACAATAATGACAACATATGCATGCACTTTTACTTCTAATATTTGGTCCTTTCTTATACTTTTTTTTAAATGTTCTAATGATGTTATATTTAATAAGTTTTTTTATTGACATTTTTACTAACAAACCTTTATTATTACTCTTTTTCTTTGCTCTTAATTTTGCTAGAACTTAGTCCTTATCATATAGATCATTACCATTGTCAATAGCTATATAGATTAGTCATAAGACCTTCTTCATCTTCTGTCTATATGTCTGCACTATTCCACTCTTCAATATCCTCAGCCTAATCATCAGATTCATTCTCATACTAAAAATCAACTTTTAGACTGTCATAAAATGTATGTGGTTCCTAGTTTTCACTTTTGGCCTCTGACAACAAGTTAGATATTTGATCAACTTTACTAGCAGGTAGAAAAAATGAAGGTTGTTGACTTTCTAATATCTCAGCCTTTTGATTTCAAAGGCCAGAGGTGTTGTATCAACTTTGAAAACACTTTTTCTTTGCTATAAGATGATTTATTAGCAAAAATTAAGCTTTTTCCTTGTTTAGTTTACCAGAAAATTCTTTTTTGTTGTCATAATCATTGTCTGAACTCTAATAATTCAACTTAAAATAAATATTGTTGAAAAAAAAAAGTCGATTCTTGTATTTTTTGTGATTTTACCAAATATTTTTAGGAGGTGGCCAAATTTTGAGGGTCCCAAAACTCAAACTACAATTGAGCAAAATGTGCTCAATAATTTCAAGTCTACTGAGTCTAAATAGTCTATTCCAATAGTTTCTCTGACTTTTTTATTATTATGATTGATTTCTGATAGAGGTCTAGATGTTTTGTCAAGTTTGCTTGTCCTTGACTATACATTATTATAGAGCTAAGATGCAGTTGTATGTTATGTAATTTTTTTTCAATTTTTTTTTGTTTAAATGCATATCATGTGAATCTTTTCAAAAAGGCCAAATATTGAGGCAGTTTTGTGCCAATGTATATAAGTTGTTATTTTTCTGTATTAAGCCTGTTTCTCTGTCAAATTTGTGAGAATAATATGCCTGTTATGTCTTTACTTTTTTATCTTTTGTTTTTTCAAGGCTGAAAAACATAAATAGAGTCCAAAATGCATTTTTAAAAGAATAAAATGATATTAGCTCCTTAGTGCATGCCAAGAGCTTTTTTCTACTCCAGCAATCTCTGTTGCAATGACACATAATCAGAGCAAACACCATTGGTAAGTTGATTTAGATTTAGATTAGCTTTGCACAATCTTGATCACATTGCAGCCTGATCTGCCATGAGATGGCAAAGAGCCACTCTTGCTATTACAAGCATATTTTTTTCTGTAGCATTTATCCAGAGGTGCTGAGAGTGGCAGGGAAAATGTGCAAAAAATGTAAAGCAATAAAAGACTTCAATGAGTGCAATGCTACAAAGCAGGCAGCATTATTGTCTGCTAAAAAGCAGAAGAAGAAGTAGTAGTAAATTGCTCAGCTTAGATTTCTATATAAGTATTTGCTTGCATAGAATTGAAGACATGCAACTAACAGTGATGACAAGCCTAGAGTATAGATGGAAATATGATATATCTAAGCATGAAGAAGTTATTTGTCTGGTAAATTTGTGACTCAAGTTTGTCTTTTCTTTCTCTTGCTTCCTCACTGTTTGTTCTTGGACCTTGCTAATGTTTCTGTGAGTTTTTTTTCATCTCTTTTAGTATTATATTGTTGTTGTTTAAGGAGATGTCTATAGACTGTGTTTCATTTTTTACATGCACAGAATGTCTTAAATATATATATACCTTGCTTAATACATCTGTGCCAGTAAGAAACACTGCACAAATAGAAGTTGTGGCACTATCAAGTGAGTACTCTGAAGAAGATGCAAATATGAGTTTTATATGCCTAAATAGTACCTGATGTTATTAGGAAGTACAAGGATGAGCTAGCTCAAAACTGCATATACATAGAAGATTATAGTTCTAGTATAAAAAAGTGCACAGATATGTAACTGTGACACTTAGCTCAAAACACATCTACATTTCTTCTACTCCTCCTCCTGCAAACTTACATCTTTTACTACATCTCTCTTGCTGATTGCTATCCACTCAACTCAAAAATTTATCTCATGTTGTTATCTCACTTGGCCTTACTTTGTCTGGCTGTTTCAACAAAGAAGCAAAATTATTGAGATTAATTTGAAGCTTCTACTGGTAGTTATTTAGAGATTTATAGTAAGGAGAAGTTTTTGAGTGAAAGAAAATAGATGTTTTTGCAAGGGTCTTACTATAAAGGTTAACCATAGTTTTGCAAGAAGAAATTTTATGTCTTGAGTTCTGAAAAAGTTCTCAAATATTGGCAGCCCAATCTCAAGAAAATTAGACAATAAAGATCAAGCTAACTGCAAGAAACTATATATGCTGGTAGTATTAACTGTCTAAAATGTAGCTATGTAGAATAAAAACAATGGAAAGGGTTTTGAATGCAATGTGCAGGAACTAAGTTAATTGTAACAGCTATGTAATTATTGTTTGTTTGTTTTTTATCAATTATTCCTGATCAGAAAATTTTTCTATACTCACCATTCTCAAAACTTATAGCTCTAGGCTTGGCAGTGCTGACTCTAGTAGCTGCAAGCTTAAGAGGTTGTCATGTCTATGCCTGGTGCCAATCTTAGTAAGCAGTATAGGCTCAATTTATTCATTTGTCTGCAGGCCCAAGTGTTAAACCAAGCAGCATCATTGTTTTATGAGCACTATTTCTCCACAACTAACAGCTTTGAAACTGTAAGTTTTTTTTGTTGCTTTTTTTTACTATTGCATTTATTTTATGTTATAGCTGTTGGAACTAGAACAACAGAATGCTAGGCTAGTGTCTCAACAGCACCTAGTAAACATGTAATTATTTCCTCAGAAATGTGTAAGCATAGTAAACATGTAAGTATTTCTATGTACGAGCAAGTCAGTAAGTATTAGTATGTATACAAGAATTCGACATACTTTCAGAAACATGTAAATATAACTGAGGGTGCTTGTAAGTGGCTATGCAACTATATAAGATGAGTCCAAGACAAAGCAAAACAGTTGGCTCTCAATAGCTCTTTGTTGTGTCTGCTGTATATATCACAATATCACAATATCACAATATCACACCATCACACCATCACACTCCAACACTCCTCCTTACCACAAACACAATATATGCACTCCTTCTCATGCTGGAATCATAGTGTGCTAGGTGATGCTGAGCATTTGGCATAGGCAGACAAAAAGTGGTTGTGGTAAAAGTTTTGTAAAGAGGTCAGCGACATTATCCTTTGTGTTTATATATTTAATAATAATCTTGCCTGTTTGCGCATGTTCACAAAGGAAGTGGTATTTAATGTTGAAATGTTTGACTTGAGTGTGTGCTGTCAGGTCTTCAGATAAGTTGATTGCTGCCTTATTATTACAGAATAATATAGTTGTCTTCATTGTAAAGTCCCAGCCTATAGCCTTTAGTAGCGCTCTGAGCCATGTACATTCCTGCACTGATTTATAGGCCACCATGTACTCAGCCTTGCACAAGGAAGTTGCCATGGTCTTCTGTTTTTGTACAGACTATGATACAGTGCCAGTTCCTAGTGACTATATGTAGCTGCCTGTGCTGCGTCTGGTGTCTGGGCAACTAGCCCAGTCTGCATCAGTAAAGCCTGGGAGGGAGATTGAAATGCTGCTTAGACATAATTTCAGAGTACTCATGCCTTTTAAGTATTGAAGCGATTGTATACTGGCATTTCAGTGTGATCTGTTGTAGTTGTTGAGGAATTGTGAAAGCTGCTGGACTACATATGCAATGTCTAGTCATGTCGCTATTGCTATATAGAGGAGGCAGCCAACAAGTGATCTGTAGGAAAGGCCTGCAATGTTGTTCTTCTCCTCCTTAATTTGGGCCTCATGGTCTGAGCATTGAAGTCAAAGGCCTAGCTCCATTGGCAGTAACAGCAGGTGAGCATCCTTCTGACTGAATTGCTGGACGACTTTGTTGATGAAGATGGTTTGAGACAGTGCAACTGTGTGATTGATGTGATCCTACTTGACTGAGACTCCAACAATGTAGCATGAGTGGCCAAGGTCAGATATAGACCAGACTTCTCACAACTGTGATTTGAACCTTTGATTTTTGTTCTTGGAGCTAGCAATGGACAGAAAATCATCAACATGTTGATAGGCTTCTACTCAGACTGAGCGCATCAAGAGACATACTACAGGCCTATAGACACAGGCCATACTGAAGACTCTAGTGATCCTCTTAGACACAGGACACCACATGCCTTAGCACCCAATTGTAGGTGTTGTTTATCAGTCTAAACCACCACTCTTAAGCCCTCAGCATACACCACTTATTGACTTTAGAGAATTAGAAGACCCAGGACTCATGACACTAGCACAATGGCAGGGACACAACTTTGACCAAACCCCAATCAGTTCTATAAAGGAGTTAGCATTAGACGCTGCCATTGAACGATGATAACACCCAAAGTCTGGTTAGTAACAAATATAGCAATAGTGTTACCATACCAAGAGCTTGCGTTGGGCATGCTAAAAGTGATGAGGGGAGTCCCAGGCAGGTCTCAGAGAACGCACCTATGAAAATAAGATAAAGTCGGGAAAGGGTCAGCAAGTGTCAAGCGCTAAGGCAAAAGCACCTATGAAAGAAGCAGTAAGTGAACATGGCAATGTAAATGGCAAGAACACTGTAAGCTTAGCAAAGTCTAAGCGTTGTTAATGCCTGCTGTAGCTGCAAGGCATGAGTATGTCGAGGGCTAGCAATAGTCTTCAACTGCCGATGACTTCGACGTTGCCAACTGTAAATGAAATTTAGACCGTAAGGAAGACTGGAGTAAGAGGAGCAGGAAACTCTGTTCTGATTCCTATGTACAAGTCAGTAAGTACTTTTTATACTACAAGGAGTTCACCATTGCCAGTGACTAACAATCGCCAAAGTGCGGTAAACTAGAAAATTTTATAGGGGTAGCCCTAATGGTTTCAGATCCCTACCGTTTATTCAAGACTCTTAGCGATGCCAGGTGGCAGATCGCAATGCTAAACCATCAATCCATCAACCTTCTGTCTGTCCAAAATACTAAGCAATGTCAGGCGTCAAATCGAGGCGCTAAGCAATGTCAGATGCCAAGGTCAAATGCTAAGCTGTCCATCAGTTTTTGATAGATCATCACATCAGTCTTCTTTCCAAGTGCTGTCATCAGTGACTGATGCCATTTGTCAGTTGTCATTCTGTCTGCTGTTGGCGCTATCATTGATCAGATCTGCTTCTTGCCATGCGCGGCTGTCAAATATTGCCCAAAATTGGTTAATTAGCGCACACTAAAGTATTCTGAGCCAGTGCCATGTTGCCGTAGCCTGCCATTGATGCGCTGATCCTGTATGGGGTCCTATCATCTCTTCCCAACTGAAAAATTGACTGTCTTGAGTCACCAAATATGGTTACCATTACCACTTTTGTGACAAGTGGTCCATGCATTCTTCAGATTTTGTTTATAGTCCTAGCGCATGAGTTTGGACTTCACCTCTCTTTTCCTGATTTTACCTGGCACTCATTTTAAATAAAATGTCTTTCTGTATTCCAACTCTGCCCCCCGTTCCATCCCACAAGGCCCAAGATGCGGCCCATGCTTATATTGCCAAAGTGAATAACTTTCTCAAGCGAATTGATGGTGTTGGCATAGAAGCGCCTGTAAATTTGGTGGTTGCTGTTATGAAGCTATACAAGTGGTGGCTGGATGTGCGCATTCTTGGCATGGGCTGGGATTGCAAGATAGAGGTTCAGGAGTGGTGCCATTTGCGGTACTTAGATTACTGTGGTGCTGAGTGGCTAGCACCTTTTTCTCGTTTTATGAGTTCTTTTAGTTCTTGCCGTGTCGCTAGCTGATCAAGTTGCCAGGCTCCTCCTCCCGTTCCAACAATTGAGGACAAGTTGGAGGATATTCTGTCTGGGGCGTTGCTGATGATGGTAAGTGTGCCTGCAGCAGAGTGAGTATTTCTAACCCATTTATTCTGACTTGGCTTTGGTCTGATTTGTCCCCTCACAGCAAACAGGAGGTGTTGGCACCTCTTGCATGCATGCAGGTGGACGAGGAGATTGCGGCAAGGTGAGAGGAAGTTTCCCCAGATTTTCGGGAGATTACCAGAGCGCTGGAGGAGCAGGAGAGGGCAGCAGCGTTGGCAGCAGAGATCATTGTGGGGAAGGCACCTGCCACCAAGAGGCAGAGAACTGATGAATCTGGCAAGGTAGGTTGTGCTGGCAGTACTTTGAGCCCAGTGCTGCCAGCTAGCAAGTCGGGCTCGCCAAGGAAGCTGGCAGGTGCTTCCAAACACAAGGTATGTGCTGATTTTGCTTGCCATTGCCAATGGTCACTAACAATATTTGCAGAGTCACAAGGCGGCTCCTCAATACACAGTGAGTGGTACTTTGAAACCTGGTCTCCTTATTTACCATGATCTATTTAGGCGCCGACGCAGTCCCACTTTGACAACAAGGAGCTCAAGGGTCTGCTCTTGCCGCGTCACAAGGAGGCTGTCTTGAATGAGGGTCAGGAAGCTGGTGATAGGCTTCTACTTGGACTGAGCGCATCAAGGGACATTATAGGCCAAACAACACTTGACGTACTGAAGACTTTAGCAACCAGTTGAGAATATAGAGCAGCCCTAGCTCTGGCAACCTACTACAGGACTTAGCCATTTACCCTAACCACTAGCTACCAGGCCTTCAGCACACTCCATTCACTTATCCCAAGGACAAAGGAGGCTCAGAACAAATAGCGCTAACACGATGGCGGGAGAGGACTCTAACTAAACCCTGATCACTTCCAGAAGGAGCCAGCAGCAGGCGCTGCCATTTGACAAGGCACTTCAATCAGAAGTCTAAAAGGATCAAGGATGGTAGCACTGGATATACTTAAATCTGACATCTGGACCTGTCAGAAACTGATACAATGAGTAGTGCTGACACTAGCGCTCACAGCGTCTGTTGAGGATTTTCCGACCATACCCTGGAACAACCTGGCCAATCGGAATTATAGTAAAAGTGAGCAGACTCGTACAATTCCAAGTCAATATAGAGTTGCCGCTGATTGCTGTGGGTCATAACACCATTGATCACCGTCATTCATATGCAAAAGGTCACCGTTGACAGGTCACCATTAGAGAAAACCACAAGAAGAGGTGCTAGGAGGTAGCGCCGCAGATGGACTTGTATCTTGGCAAACACAGTAGCGCATAGTATATAAAATAGCTACTTGACATGTATATAACAACGAATCGTAATCTCTTGAGCACACAGTTACACTTAGCGTTCAAATTGCACTAGCTTTCTTTGACTTTGCCACTAAGTCAGGCACTTGCCTTGTCTATCTCGTCTTCGTCGTTTACGGTGCCACCTCAGGCACAATACGCTGCGTTACTCGTCTTTTTTTTAATATCTTTGTTTAAACTACAACGCTTACTGTCTGCCAGGTAGCCCCCAAAGCGCTATAATTTAGCGCATCATTTTATCACCTCCACTCGAGCACACCGGGACCCTGTCAGGACTCCTCACAACTATGCACACCAAGCGCTGAAGACAGCGTTGTACTGCGTATATGTCCAGCGCACCCAACCACAGTTGGCGTCATCACCGGCATCTGTCACGACCCCTCCCCTCTGGGCCCACCCCAGGACACCCCTGGAACACCATCCAGGACCCTCCCTCCAACCCCACAGGACACGCCCCGCCATCACGACTGCCGACACCACCATCATGCGCATCAAGGACCGCCATCAGCCGCCACCAGCCCCGATCAACAATCGGATCATGCGACTTGTTCCTGGCCATCATGCATCACGCATCACAACCCCCTCCACGCCAATTGATCGCATGCCCTACATGCGCGATCCAGGTATACAGTCCCTGCCCACTACTCAATGACTCCCAGAACCCATCCCAGACACCCTGGAACCCCGAGACCCGGTCCCATAGTACTTATAGCATAGTTCCCTGTTGTATTCGCTAGTCTTAATATTACACTGCTTACACTGTTTTCACTTGGTTACTTGAATTGTTGCGTGCCCTCTATTTGACTGGTATGCATTGACTGGCACGCTTGACTGGCACGCTTGGATAATTGCATGCTCTAAGACTGGTACGCACTTCGTGACTTTAATTTACTGACCTGGTCTCGTCTTAGAACCTCCGGTTCACGACTCGACCCCCACCCAAATTCCCCGGTTACTCCCCACCCAAAACCCCTGGACCAAGTCCCCTCTCCCGGGAGTATCCCTGTCCACGTTTTGAACCCCGGAATCCTAGCCCCAGAGTTCCAGACACCTGAGTATCCATGGGTCAAGTCCGCATTGTAAGGGCGATTGCTTTCCCGGAAAGCCCCTGACTCAGCGGAACCTGACATAATATCAAGACTCCCTCCTTATACCGTTTTTGATGGCTATGTATACTCACACCTACTACCCCATGGGCTACCAGACCAACCCCTATGGGTGCCCAGTATCCGATCACTACTCCGCACAGACCCCCCGCCCCATCTATCCACCCCTCCCATACAAACCTCTGTATCTCTACCGCCACTGGGCCCCCGACCCATCCCTCTATGATCTGGGGCCCTCAGCCAGCTGGGCCCCTCCGCCCAACTTAGCCATGGCACAACCCGTGGAGGTCCCCTTGTACCGGAGCATCCCCAGGGGCCTGCCGGAGACCCCACCAGTACCCAGTGGACCTCGCCCGATACCCTCCAGCAAGGGCCCCTTTGCACCCACCTCCTACTACGGTTACCAGCGCCCTGCCCCTCAACCCTGGGTACCCCTCAACTACGACTACCCTCCTCGACACTACCCAACCGCCGCCCCACCCACTTGGACTCCCCCCTCACCAATGGGACGACGACGTCTCGAGGACTACGAACGGCAACGAGACGAAGTGCTCTGCTCGCTCAGGATCTCGCCGGAGGACTTTGCGCAACGGGCAAGGGCGCTACTCACGGAATTTGGACACAACGACTTCACAGGCACACCAGAGGACTGGGCCCATTGCTTGGTCGAATTCGGGGATCGTCTCACGTGAGGAGAACTCCCGGAGCAGACTATGGTAAAGTACAGGCGCAACACAATCCTCCACGAAGAATTACAGCAACTGCTCAACGAAGTCCACGCGTCCCCCTCCCCCCGACCCCTCAACGACCCCGCGGACCCAGGTTGCTCGATTTACATTCGACGGGAACCCCTGAAACCGGCCCCGGCAGCCTGACAGCCCCTGCGGTCCCCACTCCGGAACAACGACAACGGGAAGAGCAACAAAACACCTTAGCCATATTGCGGTCCCTCAATCCGACTGGAGGCCTCTTCGATCAACCCGCTGCCTGCATGGTAGGCTTGTCAACTCACCGCAGGGCTAACTCTGTTCCTAGTACCTTCAAAACCTGGGGACAGCCCCAGAGACCCCTGGAACCGCTCCTGTGAATGGACAACGCCCGACCTCCGCCCCTGGCAAACCCCAGTAGAGCCCGAGTGGACACCCCCAGCACGGACGACACGCTGTGCTACATCGACAAGCTCGCATGCGGCAACAACAAACAACGTCCCGTGCCCGCTCCGGCACTGCCCCCCACGTCCACCCCAGCCCCTCCGGAACCCAGTTTCCATCGTGATCTGCCACCCCACTTCGACCTACGGAACCCCCTGCGACCCCCGATGCAAGCACGACCCTCCCAGGCTGAACGTCCCCCATGCAATCCGGCACCCAACCCAGCACCCGGCCCCCCTCTGCCCGACCTGACACCGCCAAACCCTCCCCGACCGCCTCCGCCACCAGCCAAACCTCGAGGACGACCCCCAGGTCCCCCACCTCCGCCACCCCCTGCGTGGAGACCCGGGCCTCCCCCTGGCAGAAATGAACCCCCCTGGGACAACAGACCTCCCGGGCGCAGACCCCCAGGTGAGCCACCCGGAGGAGGCCCTCCAGGCGGGTGGGGTCCTGCCTTTAGTGCTTTTCCTCCACAAGGAGGGGGGGGTAACCATTATTACTATTACTACAATGCCGGCCCCCCTCCCCGCAACGCTGCTGGACCAGACGACGCTCGTAATGCCCTCACCCGCGAAGGACGTCTGGACATTCAAAAGCCCGACGCTTTCACGGGCTGGGACCTCCAAAAATGGCGTACATTCCTTACTCAGTGTCTCAATACGTTTCAGGCGAAACCACTCACGTTTCAGGTTGACAGCTCCCGAGTGGCCTTTGCCACCTCGTACCTCCAGGGGATCGCCTTCGACCACTACACGGCCCTCATCCAGTTTGACCCCAACAACCCGGCACTCTCCCGCTGGCAAGCCTTTGTCGACGAGTTCTCCAGGAAATTCAGGATCTACGATACCGTGGCCAAAGCCGAGGACAACCTCTTCAACCTTCGGATGTGCTCAGAAGAACGTTTTACCACCTTCATTGTATGTTTTGAAAAGGAAGCTTACGAGACAGGCTGGAATTACAGCGCCCTCCAGTACGCCCTCCGCCGTGCCCTGCCACAACATATCAAGGACGTTCTCCGACTCACCCCGAAACAACCCTCCTACGACGGATACAAGGCCCTCATCATGCAGATCGACCAACGCTACTGGGAAGACTGCAGCGAGTACTCGAACTCCCGACCCCCCTGGAACCCTAGGGGAGGACCCCCATGGCCCTCCGGCAAAACCCCCAACTCCCAAATCCAAAACCCCGGTCCCCCCGCGTTCCCTGGTGGCTGACCCCCGGTGAGTCGCGGCCCGCCCAATACTAACCCCAGCAGCGGCGCTCGCCCCCAGGCTCAACTCAACGCCGCTGTGGCCGCCAACGACCTGGGCGACGCGCCAGACCCCAAGGAACCCCCGGAAGACTCTGAAGACCCCGACTTCACCAACGTGCGGGACGAAGAAGCCCTCCGGGCCAACCGGCTTTTGAAAAAGGGGCGACCCTGGGTCGAGGTCCCAAGGGAGGTGCAGGAACGACGGAGAAGGGAGGGTGTCTGTATACTCTGTGGTGAGAAAGACCATTTCATCTCCGAGTGCCCCCAACGACAGGTCATGGGACGTGCCACCTGGACCTTCAAAGGGGAGAATGCCACCTATGAGTACTCAGAAAACGACCCAGCGATTTAGACCCAGAAAATACTCTAAATCGCGGAATCGACCCCGACGTCTTCTCTGCCTTGGTCTCACATCTTCACTCCACGACACTCATACAAGACACCCTCACGGCTTACCTACCCTCCCACTCTTCACACTCCCTCCTCCTCAAAACCTGCCTCACCCCCTCCGGAACCCCCCTCAACATCCTCGTTGACAGTGGCGCCACCGACAACTTCATCAACGAAGCATGGTCTACCTTCACCCGGGCACCCGCTCAGCGACTCCCGGTCCCGGTACGGCTCTGCCTCTTCAACGGAGACGCCTCTACGGCGGGAAACATCACTCACTTCATGTGTATGCCCGCTACTTTCGCCAACGGACAGACTCACACTCTCCGGATGTTGATAACCAAACTCCACCCTTCTGCACCCCTGGTCCTAGGGCTCCCGTGGCTCCAAGACACCAACCCCCGCATCGACTGGCGACATCTTACCCTTTGCCTGACCTGGAACCCGACGCCCGACGATCAGCAACTTCTCTTCGACATCCCCCACTCTCCAAATCCTACTCCAAAGGACGGGCCCCCACCACCCCCCGGACTCCAGTCCTGCTCGTCCCAATCCTTCGTCATCAATGCCAGGCTGGACGGTGCCCTGGGACCAATATCGGCCCTCATCGACAGCGGAGCCACCAGAGTTTTCATCAGCGACGCCCTCGACCTCCCCCATGACTCCCTCGACCAGCCCCTCCGCCTGCAACACCTCGACGGCATCCCCTCCTCCTCTGGCCCCATCCAGAGGTCTCACTTGGGGCACGTGACCCTGGACAACGACTACAAGTTCACCTCCGACTTCTTGGTCACGCGACTTCACGAATCGACCCCGATGGTGCTGGGACTACCCTGGCTGCGCGATACGAACCCCAACATCGACTGGAGGACGCTTATCATGACCTTCCCGGAACCTGAAGACTACCCCTCAACCGCCGTGCACCTCCGGGCCCTAGGAAGCGACCCGATGCCCAACACCCCCGGGATGACTGCCGTGCCCCCCACGCCTGCACCACCCACGCCCGTCCGAGACCGCAAGGCCCCTGATCGACCCCCAAACATTCCTCGGAACAAGTACAAAGGGCCAAACTACCCCGGCCGGTCTCAGACACATGTCACACCCGCTCCAGCCAATGTATCCGCGACCCCAATCGACCCGAACGAACTCGACATTAGGATCATTGGGGCCGCCCCCTTTGCCCGCCTCATGAAGGGTGGAACTCCCACGTTTCAGCTGCACACCTCGCCTTCTCTCCTGGAAGAACATCTACAAGGGGACGCTATTCCCCCGGAGAAGAAAACTGAGGAGCAGATCCTCCGAGAAGTAGTTTCCCCAGAGTATTACGAGTTCGCTGATGTATTCTCCGAAGGAGACGCCAAGGAGATTCCCCCTCACCACCCCTATGACCATACCATCGACCTCGAGGAAGGAGCCGCCCCCCCTTTCGGCAAGGTGTACAACATGTCGGAGGCTCGGTAAGGGATTCATCTGACCCTCCATCTCCACCGCCGGAGCCCCAGTTCTATTCGCCAAGAAGAAGGACGGCTTGCTCCGACTCTGCGTCGACTACCAGGGACTCAATAAAATCACCAAGAAGAACCGCTACCCGCTCCTGCTCATTGGCGATCTGGTCGATCGACTCCGTAGTGCCAAGGTTTACACGAAAATCGACCTCCGCTCCGGTTACAACAATGTCCGCATTGCCCCGGGACACGAGTGGAAAACCGCGTTCTGCATGCGGTATGGTCTGTTTGAGTATCTTGTGATGCCTTTCGGAATGACTAACTCCCCCACCACATTCCAATACTTCATGAACAACATCTTCCACGACATGAGCAACATCTTCGTAATAGTCTACCTGGACAACATACTCATCTACTCCAACTCGAAGGAGAACCACCAGAAACATGTCCAGCAAGTCCTCGAACGCCTCCAGAAGCACAACCTCCACGCCAAGCCCGAGAAGTGTTCATTCCACACGGAAGAGATTGAGTATCTTGGCGTCATAGTATCCCCGAATGGCGTTTGCATGGACCCCCACAAGGTCGAGGCCATCGTCAACTGGCCGCAGCCCCAGAACGTCAAGGAAGTACAGTCCTTCTTGGGTTTCGCTAATTTCTACTGGAGGTTCATAGATAACTACTCCGGCATCACGAAACCCCTCAACCAGCTCATACGCAAGGATGTCGGCTGGAACTGGGACAGTAAGTGCCAGAGCATCTTTAACCTGCTCAAGGAGGCTTTCACAGTCGCCCCTGTCCTCTGGCACTACAATCTGGCCCTCCCGATTATCCTAGAATGTGATGCCTCCGACTACGCCATTGCCAGGATTCTCTCGCAGATGGGACCTGACGGCGCGGAGCCCCAGCCAGTCGCCTTCTACACCCGGTCCATGATCGACGCTGAGCTCAACTACGACATCTACGACAAGGAGCTCCTCGCCATTGTCAAAGCCTTCAAACAATGGCGAGCCTACCTCGAAGGAGCCCAGCACCGGATTCAGGTCTACTCAGATCACAACAACCTGCAGTACTTCACTACAACCAAGCAACTTAGTCGACGGCAGGCCCAGTGGTCCGAGATCCTCTCGGAGTACGACTTCACAATCCAGTACCGCCCGGGACGACTTGGAGCTAAACCCGATGCCCTCACTCGTCGACCGGACGTCTATCCCAAGAAGTCGTTTGAGGCGGAACGCAATGCGTTCAATCATTGCGTGGTGATTCCTCCCGAACATTTGAATGCCGTACTGATCTTAAACGACAAAGGGACCCTGAGCCAGATCCGCCGCGCCCCCTGAGACAAGTACTTCACCGACCATGACCCCCGCAGCCCTCCTGATGGAACCGACCGGGACCCCGCCTTCTCCTTGTCCCCCGACAAAAAACTCCTCCTCCAGGACGGCTGCATCTACGTCCCGGATCACGCCTGACTCCGCTATGACGTCCTTCGTCAACACCACGACCATAAGCTCTGGGGACACCCTGGAATATGTAAGACCCTCCAGCTTATCTCCCAGACTTACTTTTGGCCAGGGTTGAAGAAGGATGTGACCCGCTACATTTGATCATATGAACCCTGCCTCCGGGCCAAGGTCTCCCAGCACCGACCATACGGACTCCTGAAACCCCTGCCGGTCGGACGACGCCCCTGGTCCTCCATATCCCTGGACCACATCGTCGAACTCCCAGAATCTGAAGGGTTCGATGCCATTCTCGTCGTTGTGTGCAGGCTAACCAAACAGGGCATCTTCCTACCCTGCCACACCACGGATACCGCCCCGGACTTCGCCCAGCTGTTCCTCGAGCACGTCTTCGCCAAACATGGTTTCTACCCTGCCACACCACGGATACCGCCCTGGACTTTGCCCAGCTGTTCCTCGAGCACGTCTTCACCAAACACGGACTCCCAGACGACATCGTCTCTGACCGTGGCCCACTCTTCGTATCCAAGTTTTGGACTTCCCTGTGTAAGGCACTTGAAGTAAAGACTAACCTCTCTACCGCCTACCACCCCGAAACCGACGGCCAAACCGAAAGGGTCAACCAGTCTCTCGAGCAGTACCTCTGACTGTACGTCAACTACTTGCAGGACGACTGGCGCGCCGAGCTCCCCCTGGCCGAGTTCACCTACAACAACACACTGCACTCTGCTACCAGGATGTCACCCTTCTTTGCCAACAAAGGATACCACCCTCGACTGACGCTCTCGCTCCGGGACATCCCGTCGCATGCCACCCACAAAGTTGTCCAGGATCTCCAGTCCCTTCACGAGTTCCTCCGGGAGGAGATCGACACCGCAAACCAGGCCTATGCGAAACACGCTGACCGGAAACGGGAAGACACCCCCAACTGGGCCCCTGTCAGGTTCCGCTGAGTCGGGGGCTTTCCGGGAAAGCAACGCCCTTACAATGCGGACTTGACCCACGAATACTCGGGTGTCTGGAACTCCGGGGCTAGGACTCTGGGGTTCAAGACGAGGACAGGGGTAATCCCGGGATAGGGGACTAGAGTCCGGGGGTTTTGGGTTGGAGGTAACTGAGGTTAGAGGGGGTCGAGTCGTGAACCGGAGGTTCTAAGACGAGACCAAGTTAGTAAATCAAGAGTCGCAAAGTGCGTACCAAAACTTAGAGCACGCAAATACTTAGGCATGCCAGTCGAAGCGTACCAATCAAGGTGTACCAGTCAAGCAAAAGGGCACGCAATAACCAAAGTAACAGTGTATGTAATATCAAGACTGGCGAATACAACAGGGAGCTATGCTATAAGTACTATGGGGCTGGGTCTCGGGGTTCCGGGATGTCTGGGATGGGCTCCAGGGGTCATTGAGTAGCGGCAGGGGCTGCATACCAGGATCGCGCGTGTGGGGCATGCGATCAATTGGCGCAGATAGAGCCGTGATGCGTGATGCGCAATGGCCGGGAATGAGTCGCGTGATCCGATCGTTGATCGGGGCTGGTGGCGGCTGATGGCGGTCCTTGATGCGCATGATGGCGGGGCATGTCCTGTGGGGTCGGAGGGAGGGTCCTGGAGGGTGTTCCGGAGGTGTCCCGGGGTAGGCCCGGAGGGAAGGGGTCGTGACATCACCTCCCCTTCAGCGCTGAGACCCTCCAAGGCGCGCGTAGCCAGTGGTCCGGACCGGGGTCCAACCGTGGGATCCGGCACCTGACTTGCCACATATCGAAAAAATTTTACCGTCAAGTCCAACCATGTCGCGTACGCCAACGCATTCCCCGACGCCCCCACAAACCAACGAGGTCGCGCCCTTTATGGCCTGGGAGGCCCGGGATGCGCGGTATCGAGCCCGCCTGGACCAGGAGCGCGTGGCGGCGCTTGCACAACAACGTGAGTGCTTTCGCAATGGTCCGCTTACCGTGGCTGACTTTTCCCCTTCAGAACAACGATCTTCCCCCGCTCTGGAGGCGGGTCCCAGCCGTCTTCCGGAGCCTGCCTCTAGTGGCCCCCCGGCGTCGTCATCCGGTTGTCCCATGCCTACCTTCGCGCGGATGACCGTCCGCCCCCCGCGCCCACCTCCTCCTCCTCGTCCTAGGCTGACCGCCTCTCGTTTTCGCCGTTCCGGGATGGCGGTGGGGGCCATTTCTGAAGTCCCGGCGGACCGGCATGTTGCGTGGGAGGAGGTCTCACAGGAATCCTTTAGGGAAGCCCTGGAGAGGCCCCAGGGCTTGCCTCCTCATGCCTGGTGTGTGAGCAACGGGCCGGTAAGTAACCTTGCACCTCTGGTTTCGTTGCTGACCTCAGCGCAGTGTCTGCACTGTGCCCGCTGGGGGGTGATGTGCCTTTTCGAGGTCCCGGGCCCTTCGTCCCGCTGGGACACGTCTGTGTGCAAGGTGTGCCGCCTCAATCACGAACGATGTTCCGTGTCGGCGTTGTGGAGGGCGTGTTGCGTCGCGAGGGAACAGGGGTGGCCGCTCGGGGGGATTACCCGGAGGATGGGAGTTGAGGAGAGGGATTGGGTGGCGGAGCCGGAGGGGGAGCTACAGGCGGTGCCCGCGGGGGGTTCAGGAGGGGAATCGGGGAGCGGGGGTGCCATTCAGGTGGGGGGCCGGGGCCGGCCCGTGGTCCTTATCATGCGCCGGGTGACCTGGGCCGGGGGGAGTTGGGAGGGGCACGGCGGACGCCCTGACAAGGGAAAGCGGCAGGAGCCTGTCCCCCAGGCCTTCCAAGAGGGCGCGTCTGCCCTCTGAGACCCCGTCCCCGGCCTCTCCCGTGCGCGTTTTCCCGGCAGTGTTCTCTCCACTGTCTGGGCAACCTTTGGGCGTCGAGGTAAGGGAGTTGCAAGCGCGTCTGGAGCGGGCCGACCGGGAGAGGGAGGAGGCGGCGCTATGGCAGGGATTGGAGGAGGATCGCGAGGTGGCCCTCCGGGAGTTGGGGGAGGCGAGGGTGGCGCGGGGGGAGGCCGAGGCCCGGCTGGACACCATGGGGGCCAGGCTGGAGCAGGGGCTAGGGCTCCCGGGGCAGGGTCCCTCGGGGCTGGTCGAGGCTCTGCGCCGAGACGTAGTGATCGGGCGCATGGCCTCCCTAAGTGAGTACTCCCCTTCTTGTGGCTGGGCTGGTACTGATATCTCCAGGCTGGGCCTGGGAGCATCGCCTGCTCCTGGACGGAGTGGCCGCGGCGTTTGCCTCCTTGCAGGAGGGGCTGCAGTCCAGAGCGGGAAGCCCCGGGGTGGAGCAGGGTCTGGACCTGCTGGGGAGGCTGGTGACCACGCACCGCCAGAGGAACGTCCCAGCCCTGGGATCGTGGTTTGAGCGGGTCCTGGACGAGGGCGAGCAGCTCCCGTCGTGGGACCAGCTGGCAGAGGAAGTCTTGCAGGAGCACGGTCCAGAGGGAATGGGGGAGGCCTTCCGGGGCTGGCCGAGAGGAGGGGAGGGTGAGGATGGTTCGGGGCCCCAGCTCTAAGGGCCCCCGTTTCCTTTCTGTTTTTTCTTTCTTGACATTGCTGGTTTCGTTTCCATAGTTCCTGCCTTTGTAATATTTGTAATTATAGAAAATGTATATACTTCGGTCTGTTCGAGTGAGTAAAAGGAAAGGTAATGTGGCGAGAAAGCGAGAGACCTTGCCCGACTCCAGGACACTACTACGAAGAGGTACTGAGAGAGAGTGAGTTGTGGAAAAGGAAAGCGGAAAGTATACATGGGAGTTGAATCCCTACTGAGCCCAGAGGCGGGGGTTACGCCCACTACTGCCGTCTGTGTGTCCTGCGCCCGGGAAGGTCGTTTTCCGAGTGCCGTTGTTGGAAGTCCCGGAGTTTGTCGAGGGCGCCTTCGAGGTTTCGGTGCGGTTCCCAAGTGTTGTCCTCCAGGCCGTATCCCTTCCACCGTACAAGGAAGTGGGGTCGTCCACGAATGTCCCGGGAGTCGAGGATGTCTTCAACCTCGTAATGGTACTCGTCCTTGACCTCGACCGGGGGAGGGGGCTCGGGGCGCTGTTCAGGGAAGGGATCCGGGGGGTGTCGCTCCAGGAGGCGGACGTGGAAAACCGGGTGCAGACCTTTTAGTCCCGGGGGAAGCTCGATCTTATAGGCGTGGGATGAGACCTTCTTCAATACTTTGAACGGGCCGAGACGCTTGTGATTGAGTTTTGGGGAGGGCTGGCAGGTGCAGAGGTGTCGTCGATCTAACCATACCTTTGTCCCGGGGGTCCAGTCGGGGGTGTCTTCCCGTTTCTGGTCAGCGTGTTTCACGTAGGCCCAGTTCGCAGTGTTGATCTCTTCCCGGAGAAACTCGTGAAGGGATTGGAGATCCCGGGCGACCTCGTGGGCGGCGTGCGACGGGATGTCCCAGAGCGAGAGTGTCAGTCGAGGGTGGTATCCCTTGTTGGCAAAGAAAGGGGATACCCCGGTGGCAGAGTGCGGCGTGTTGTTGTAGGTGAACTCGGCCAGGGGGAGCTCGGCACGCCAGTTGTCCTGTAAGTAGTTGACATACAGTCGGAGGTACTGCTCAAGAGACTGGTTGACCCTTTTGGTTTGGCCGTCAGTTTTGGGGTGGTAGGCGGTAGAGAGGTTAGTCTTTACTTCAAGTGCCTTACACAGGGAAGTCCAAAACTTGGACACGAAGAGAGGGCTATGGTCAGAGACGATGTTGTCCGGGAGTCCATGTTTGGCGAAGACGTGCTCGAGGAACAGCCGGGCGAAGTCCAGGGCGGTGTCCGTGGTGTGGCAGGGTAGGAAGATGCCCTGTTTGGTTAGCCTGCACACAACGACGAGAATGGCATCGAACTCTTCAGACTCTGGGAGTTCAACGATGTGGTCCAGGGATATGGAGGACTAGGGGCGTTGTCCGACTGGCAGGGGTTTCAGGAGTCCGTATGGTCGGTGTTGGGGGACCTTGGCCCGGAGGCAGGGTTCACATGATCGAATGTAGCGGGTCACGTCCTTCTTCAACCCTGGCCAAAAGTAAGTCCGGGAGATCAGCTAGAGAGTCTTACGTATCCCAGGGTGTCCCCGGAGCTTGTGATCGTGGTGTTGACGGAGGACGTCGTAGCGGAGTCGGGCGTGATCCGGGACGTAGATGCAGCCGTCCCGGAGGAGGAGTTTTTCATCGGGGTACAAGGAGAAGGCGGGGTCCCGGTCGGTTCCGTCGGAAGAGTTTTGGGGGTCGTGATCGGTGAAGTACTTGTCTCAGGGAGCGCGGCGGATCTGGTTCAGGGTTCCTTTGTTGTTTAAGATCAGTACAGCATTCAGATGTTCGGGAGGAATCACCACGTGATGATTGAACGCATTGCATTCCGCCTCAAATGACTTCTTGGGGTAGACGTCCGGTCGATGGGTGAGGGCATCGGGCTTGGCGCCAAGTCGTCCCGGGCAGTACTGGATCGTGAAGTCGTATTCCAAGAGGATCTTGGACCATCGGGCCTGTCGTCGACTGAGTTGCTTGGTCGTGGTGAAGTACTGCAGGTTATTATGATCCGAATAGACCTGGATCCGGTGCCGGGCTCCCTCGAGGTAGGCCCGCCATTGCTTGAAGGCTTCGACAATGGCGAGGAGTTCCTTGTTGTAAATGTCGTAGTTGAGCTCGGCGTCAATCATGGACCGGGTGTAGAAAGCGATTGGCTGGGGCTCCCCACCGTCAGACTCCATCTGTGAGAGGATCCTGGCAATGGCGTAGTCGGACGCGTCACATTCCAGGATGATCGGGAGGGCCAGGTCGTAGTGCCAGAGTACCAGGGCAACTGTGAAAGCCTCCTTGAGCAGGTTAAAGACGCCCTGGCACTTACTGTCCCAGTTCCAGGCGGTGTCCTTACGCACGAGCCGGTTGAGGGGTTTCGTGATCCCAGAGTAGTTGTCTATAAACCTCCGGTAGAAGTTAGCGAAACCCAGGAAGGACTGTACTTCCTTCACGTTCCGGGGCTGCGGCCAGTTGACGATGGCCTCGACCTTGTGGGGGTCCATGCGAACGCCGTTCGGGGATACAATGACGCCAAGATACTCAACCTCTTCCATATGGAATGAACACTTCTCAGGCTTGGCGTGGAGGTTGTGCTCCCGGAGGCGTTCGAGGACTTGCCGGACATGCTTCTGGTGATCCTCCGGTGAGTCAGAATAAATGAGGATGTCGTCCAGGTAGACGATCACAAAGACGTCGCTCATGTCGTGGAAGATGTCGTTCATGAAGTATTGGAACGTGGCGGGGGAGTTAGTCATTCCGAAAGGCATCACAAGGTACTCAAACAGACCATACCGCGTGCGGAACGCGGTTTTCCACTCGTGTCCCGGGGCGATGCGGACGTTGTTGTAACCGGAGCGGAGGTCGATCTTCGTATAAACCTTGGCACTGCGGAGTCGATCGACCAGATCGCCAATGAGCAGGAGCGGGTAGCGGTTCTTCTTGGTGATCTTATTGAGTCCCCGGTAGTCGACACAGAGTCAGAGCGAGCCGTCCTTCTTCTTGGCGAATAGAACCGGGGCTCCGGCGGCGGAGGCGGAGGGTCGGATGAATCCCTTACCGAGCATTTCGTCGAGGTAGTCCTTGAGAGCCCGGAGTTCGACCTCTGACATGTTGTAGACCTTGCCAAAAGGGGGGGTGGCTCCTTCCTCGAGGTCGATGGTGTGATCATAGGGGCGGTGAGGGGGGATCTCCTTGGCGTCTCCTTCGGAGAATACGTCAGCGAACTCGTGATACTCCGGGGGAACTACTTCTCGGAGGATTTGCTCCTTGGTTTTCTTTTCCGGGGGAATAGCGTCCCCTCGTAGATGTTCTTCCGGGAGAGAAGGCAAGGTGTGCAGCTGAAACATGGGAGTTCCATCCCTCATGAGGCGGGCAAAGGGGGCGGCCCCAATGATCCTAATGTCGAGGGCGCTCGGGTCGATCGGGGTCGCGGAAGCATTGGCCGGAGCAGGTGTGACGCATGTCTGAGACCAGCAGGGGTAGTTCGGCCCTTTGTACTTGTTCCGAGGAATGTTTGGGGGTCGATCGGGGGCCTTGCTGTCTGAGACCAGCAGGGGTAGTTCGGCCCTTTGTACTTGTTCCGAGGAATGTTTGGGGGTCGATCGGGGGCCTTGCGGTCTCGGATGGGCATGGGGGGCATGGCAGTCGTCCCGGGGGTGTCAGGCGTCAGGTCGTTCCCTAGGGCCTGGAGGTGCACGGCGGTCGAGAAGTGGTCTTTGGGTCCCAGGAAGGTCATGGTGAGCGTCCTCCAATCGATGTCAGGGTTCGTGTCGCGCAGCCAGGGTAGTCCCAGCACCATCGGGGTCGATTCGTGAAGTCGCGTGACCAGGAAGTCGGAGGTGAACTCGTAGTTGTTGTCCAGGGTCACGTGTCCCGAGTGAGACCTCTGGATGGGGCCGGAGGAGGAGGGGATGCCGTCGAGGCGTTGCAGGCAGAGGGGCTGGACAAGGGAGTCGTGGGGGAGGTCGAGAGCGTCGCTGATGAAAACTCCGGTGGCTCCGCTGTCGATGAGGGCCGATATCGGTCCTGGGGCGCCGTCCAGCCTGGCATTGATGACAAAGGATTGGGATGAACGGGACTGGAGTCCGGGGGGTGATGGGGGCCCGTCCTTTGGGATAGGGTCCGGAGAGTGGGGGATGTCGAAGGGGAGTTGCTGGTCGTCGGGCATCGGATCCCGGGTCAGGCGAAGGGTGAGATGTCGCCAATCGATGCGGGGGTTGGTGTCTCGGAGCCATGGAAGCCCTAGGACCAGGGGTGTGGAAGGGTAAAGCTTGGTTATCAACATCCGGAGGGTGTGAGTCTGTCCGTTGGCGAAAGTAACGGGCATACGCATGAAATGAGTGATGTCCCCCGCCGTAGAGGTGTCTCCATTGAAGAGGCAGAGCCGTACCAGGACCGGGAGTCGCTGAGCGGGTTCTGGGGCGGAGGTAGACCATGCTTCGTCGATGAATTTGTTGGTGGCGCCACTGTCAATGAGGGTGTCGAGAGGGGTTCCGGAGGGGGTGAGGCAGGTTTTGAAGAGGAGGGAGTGTGAAGAGTGGGAGGGTAGGTAAGCCGTGAGGGTGTCCTGTATGAGTGTCGTAGAGCAAAGATGTGAGACTGGGGCAGAGAAGACGTCGGGGTTGATTCCGCGATTTAGAGCGTCTTCTGGGTCTAAATCGCCGGGTCGTTTTCCGAATACTCGTAGGTGGCATCCTCCCCTTCGAAGGTCCAGGTGGCACGTCCCATGACCTGTCGTTTGGGGCACTCGGAGATAAAATGGTCTTTCTCACCACAGAGTATGCAGACGCCCTCCCTTCTCCGTCGTTCCTGCACATCCGTCAGGACTTCGATCCAGGGCCATCTCTTCTTTTGAAGCCGGTTGGCCTGGAGGGCCTCCTCGTCTCGTTCGTCGTTGAGGTCGAAGTCTTCGGGGTCTTCTGGGGGTTCCTCGGGGCTTGGCGCATCGCCCGGGTCGTGGGCGGCCACGGTGGCATTGAGTTGGGCCTGGGGGTGGGCGCCGCTGCCGGGGTTAGCATTGGGCGGGCCGCGACTCACCAGAGGTCGGCCGCCAGGGAACGCGGGAGGGCCAGGGTTCCGACCTTGGGGGTTGGAGGCTTTGCCGGAGGGCCAAGGGGGTCCTCCTCTAGGGTTCCAAGGGGGTCAGGAATTTGAATACTCGCTGCGGTCTTCCCAGTAGCGTTGGTCGATCTGCATGACGAGGGCCTTGTATCCGTCGTAGGAGGGTTGTTTCGGGACGAGTCGGAGGATATCCTTGATGCATTGTGGCAGGGCACGGCGGAGGGCGTACCGGAGGGCGTATCGGAGGGCGCTGTAGTTCCAACCTGTTTCATAAGCTTCCTTCTCAAAACGTACGATAAAGGTGGTGAAACATTCTTCTGAGCGCATCCGTAGTTCCAACCTGTTTCATAAGCTTCCTTCTCAAAACGTACGATAAAGGTGGTGAAACATTCTTCTGAGCGCATCCGAGGTTGAAGAGGTTGTCCTCGGCTTTGGCCACGGTGTCGTAGATTCCGAACTTCCCGGAGAATTCGTCGACGAAGGCTTGCCAGCGAGCGAGTGCCGGGTTGTTGGGGTCAAACTGGATGAGGGCCATGTAGTGATCGAAGGCGATCCCCTGGAGGTACGATGCGGCAAAGGCCACCCAGGAGCTGTCAACCTGAAACGTGAGCGGCTTTGCCTGAAATGTATTGAGACACTGAGTGAGGAAGGTACGCCATTTTCAGGGGTCCTGGCCCGTGAAAGCATCGGGCTTTTGAATGTCCAGTTGTCCTTTGCGGGCGAGGGCGTCGCGAGTGTCGTCCGGTCCGGCAGCGTTGCGGGGAGGGGGGCCAGCATTGTAATAGTAGTAGTAGTGATTACCCCCCCCTCCTTGAGGAGGAAAAGCACCAAGGGCGGGGCCCCACCCGCCAGGAGGTCCTCCTCCGGGTGGCTCACCTGGAGGTCCACACCCAGGAGGCCCGTTGTCCCAAGGAGGTTCGTTCCTGCCAGGAGGGGGCCCGGGTCTCCACGCAGGGAGTGGCGGAGGTGGAGGGCCTGGGAGTCGTCCTCGGGTTCGTTCCTGCCAGGAGGGGGCCCGGGTCTCCACGCAGGGAGTGGCGGAGGTGGAGGGCCTGGGAGTCGTCCTCGAGATTTGGCTGGGGGTGGCGGAGGTGGTCGGGGAGGGTTCGGCGGTGTCGGGTCGGGCGGAGGGGGGTTGGGTGCTGGGTCGGGTACTGGGTTGCGCGGGGGACGTTCAACCCGGGAGGGTCGTGCTTGTATCGGGGGTCGCGGGGGGTTTTGTAGGTCAAAGTGGGGTGGCGGAGCCACGCGTAAGCTCGTCAATGTAGCACAGCGTGTCGTCCGTGCTAGGGGTGTCCGCGTGGGGTCGGGCGTTGTCTGTTCATGGGAGGGGTTCCAGGGGTCTTTGGGGCTGTCCCCAGGTCTCGAAGGTACTAGAAACGGAGTTAGCCCTGCGGCGAGTTGACAAGTCTACCGTGCGGGCCGCGGGTTGATCAAAGAGGCCTCCAGCTGGATTGAGGGACCGCAACATGGCTGAGGCGTTTTGTCATTCTTCCCGTTGTCGTTGTTCCGGAGTGGGGACCGTGGAGGCTGCCAGGGCTGCTGGGGCCGGTTCCGGGAGTTCCCGTCGAATGTGAATTGAGCGACCTGGGTCCGCGGAGTTGTTGAGGGGCCGAGGAGAGGGGGACGCATGGACTTCGTTGAGCAGTTGCTGTAATTCTTCCCGGAGGATCGTATTGCGCCTATACTTTACCATGGTTTGCTCCGGGAGTTCTCCTCGCGTGAGGCGATCCCCGAATTTGACCAGGCAGTGAGCCCATTCCTCCAGAGTGCCTTCGAAGTCGTCGTGTCCGAATTCCACGAGCAGCGTTCTTGTCCGTTGCGCAAAGTCCTCCGGTGAGATCCTGAAAGAGCGGAGTACCTCGTCCCGTTGCCGTTCATACTCTTTGAGGCGTCGTCGTCCCATTGGCGAGGGAGGGGTTCGAGCGGGTGGAGCGGCGGCTAGGTAATGACGAGGAGGGTAGTCGGGGTAGGGGGGTCCTCGGGGTTCTCGGGGTTGGGGGACGGGGCGCTGATAACCGTAGTAGGGGGTAGGCGCAAAGGGGCCCTCGCTGGGGGAAATCGGGCGAGGTCCACTGGGTACAGGTGGGGTCTCCGGCAGGCCCCCGGGGATGCTCCGGTATGAGGAGACCTCCACGGGTCGTGCCATGGCTAAGTTGGGTGGAGGGGCCCAGCTGGCTGAGGGCCCCAGGTCGTAGAGGGACGGGTCGGGGGCCCAGTGGCGGTGGAGGTATTGAGGTTCGTACAGGAGAGGTGGATAGATGGGGCAGGGGGTCTGCACGGAGTAGTGATCGGGTACCGGGCATCCGTAAGGGTCGGTCTGGTACCCCGTGGGGTAGTAAGTGTGAGTATACGTAGCCATCAAGAACGGTGTAAGAAGGGAGTCTTGATATTATGTCAGGTTCTGCTGAGTCAGGGGCTTTCCGGAAAAGCAACGCCCTTACAATGCGGACTTGACCCACGAATACTCGGGTATCTGGAACTCCGGGGCTAGGACTCCGGGGTTCAAGACGAGGACAGGGGTAATCCCGGGATAGGGAACTAAAGTCCGGGGGTTTTGGGTTGGAGGTAACTGAGGTTAGAGGGGGTCAAGTCGTGAACCGGAGGTTCTAAGACAAGACCAAGTTAGTAAATCAAGAGTCGCAAAGTGCGTACCAAAACTTAGAGCACGCGAATACTTAGGCGTGCCAGTTGAAGCGTACCAATCAAGGCGTACCAGTCAAACAAAAGGGCACACAATAACCAAAGTAACAGTGTATGTAATATCAAGACTGGCGAATACAACAGGGAGCTACGCTATAAGTACTACGGGGCCGGGTCTCGGGGTTCCGGGATGTCTGGGATGGGCTCCGGGGATCATTGAGTAGCGGCAGGGGCTGCATACCGGGATCGCGCATGTGGGGCGCACGATCAATTGGTGCGGATGGAGCCGTGATGCGTGATGTGCGATGGCCAGAAACGAGTTGTGTGATCCGATCGTTGATCGGGGCTGGTGGCAGCTGATGGCGGTCCTTGATGCGTGTGATGGCGGTGTCGGCGGTCGTGATGGCAGGGCGTGTCCTGTGGGGTCGGAGAGAGGGTTCCGGAGGGTGTTCCGGGGGTGTCCCAGGGTAGGCCCGGAGGGGAGGGGTCGTGACAGCCCCCGGGGCAAAGGTATGGTTAGATCGACGCCACCTCCGCACTCGCCGGCCCTCTCCAAAACTCGATCACAAGCGCCTTGGCTTGTTCAAAATATTGAAGAAGGTCTCATCTCACGCCTACAAGATCGAGCTTCCTCCGGGACTAAAAGGTCTGCACCCAGTATTCCACGTCTGCCTCCTGGAATGACACCCCCCGGACCCCTTCCTCAAACGATGCCCCGAGCCTCCTCCCCCGGTCGAGGTCAAGAACGAGTACCACTACGAGGTTGAAGATATCCTCAACTCCCGGGATATTCGTAGACGACCCCACTTCCTCGTACAGTGGAAGGGATACGGCCTGGAGGACGACACTTGGAAACCATGCCGAAACCTCGAAGGCGCCCTTGAAAAACTCCGAGACTACCAGCAGCAGCACCTGGGAAACGACCCCCCCAGGCGCAGGACTCACAGACGGCAGTAGTGGGCGTAACCCCTGCCTCTGGACTCAGTAGAGATTCAACTCCCATGTATATTTTCTCCCTTCCCCTTCTGGATCTTACTCTCTTTTAGTACCTTTTCATAGTAGCGTCCCGGGATCTGGGCAAGATGTTCTTTCCAGTTTCTTTCGGTTTCTTTTGCCCCCTACTCATACTTCTCACTGACCCGGGACAACCAAGTATATACAATTTTTTATAAGTACACTATACTACAGCTACAGGACCACGAAGCAAGCGACAGCAAGAAAACGGGGGCCCCTAGAGCTGGGGCCCTGAACTACCCTCACCCTCCCCTCCCCTCGGCCAGCTCTGGAAATCTTCCCCCACCCCCTCCGAATCGTGTTCCCGCCGCACCTCCTCGGCCAGTTGGTCCCAGGACGGAAGCGGCTCACCCTCATCCAAAACTCGCTCAAACCACAACCCCGGGGCCGGGACGTTCCTCCAGCGGTGCGTGGTCACCAGCCTCCCCAACAGGTCCAGACCCCGCTCCACCCCGGAGTTCCCCGCCTCTGACTGTAGTTCCTCTTGCAGGGAGGCGAGTGCCGCGGCCACTCCATCCAGGAGCTGACGATGCTTCTGAGCCCAGCCTGGGGATATCAGTACCGACTCAACCACGAGAAAAGGAGTACTCACTGAGAGAGGCCATACACCCAATTACCACATCTCAGCGCAGAACCTTGACCAACCCCGGGAGGCCTTGCCCAAGGAGCCCAACCCCCTGCTCCAGCCTGGCCCCCATGGCGTCCAGCCGGGCCTCAGCCTCCCCCCGTGCCACCCCCACCTCCCCCAACTCCCGGAGGGCCACCTCGCGATCCTCCTCCAGCCTCCGCCAGAGCGCCGCCTCCTCCCTCGCCCCCTCCTCGCGTTCCTCCCTCTCCCGGTCTGCCTGCTCTCAACGCACCTGCAATTCCCTCACCTCGGCGCTCAACGGTCGTCCAGACAGCGGGGAGAATACCGCCAGGGATGGGGAGGCCGGAGATGGGGTCTCCACGGGCAAACACACCCTCTTGGAGGGGCCCAGGGAGGGACTGGGCGACGCCCGCTGCTTCCCCTTGTCCAGGCACCCTCCCTGCCCCTGGATACCAGACCAAGGAGCCCGGCGCGTGATCAGCACCACGGGCCGGCCCCGGCCCCCCACCCGGGCGACCCCCTGACCCCCCGACCCCCCGCTGGGCGCCTCTGCAGGCGCTGCGGGCACCTCCCCCACCGGCTCCGCCACCCAATCCTGCTCCTCGACCCCCATCCTCCGGGTAACCTCCCTTAGCGGCCATCTCTGCTCCCGGGTGACACAACGCGCCCTCCACAGCGCTGACATGAAACAACGTTTGTGGTTGAGGTGGCAAGCCTCACACATGGCCGTGTCCCGGTGGGACGAGGGGCCCGGAACTTCGAACAAGCAAAGCACCCCTCGACGAGCACAGTGCAAGCACTGCACCGGAGTCAGCAAGAGGGATCAGAGGTAGGAAAACGACTCACTGGTCTGTTGTTCACGCACCAGACATGAGTAGGCAGACCCCGGAGCCTCTCCAGAGCCTCCATGAACAGATCCTGCATCGTGCCCGCCCACGCAACACGTTGACTCTCCAGGACCTCTGACATGGTCCCTATCTCCATCCCGGAACGATGAAAGCGGGGGGCAGGCAATCTAGGATGGGGAGGGTGGACAGTCATGCACGCAAAGGTCAGCGCAGGACGGCTGGAACCCGCTCCAGGAACAGATTCCGGGAGCTGGCTGGGACCCGCCTCTGGGGCAGTGGTGTTGTGTTGTTCTGAAAAAAGAAGATCAGTAGCGACAAGCGAGCGGCACAGAAACCACTCATGTTGTTGCATGAGCGCCGCCACGCGCTCCCGGTCTTGGCGGGCTCGGTACCACGCGTCCCGGGCTTCCCAGGCCATGAGGGGCGCGACCTCGTTGGTTTGCGGGGGCATCGGGGAATGTATTGGCATACGTGACATGTTTGAACTTGATGGTAAAATTTTTTTTTGATACGTGGCGAGTCAGGTGCCAGATCCCACGGTTGAACCCGGTCCGGACCACGGGCTACGCACGCCTCGGAGGGTCTCGGTGCTGAGGGGGGGTGATTTCACGACCCCTCCCCTCTGGGCCCACTCCGGAACACCCCCGGAACACCATCCGGGACCCTCCCTCCGACCCCACAGGACACGCCCTGCCATCACAACCGCTGACACCGCCATCATGCGCATCAAGGACCACCATCAGCCGCCACCAGCCCCGATCAACAATCGGATCATGTGACTTGTTCCTGGCCATCACGCATCACGCATCACAACCCCCTCCGCACCAATTGATCGCGCGCCCCACACGCGCGATCCAGGTATACAGTCCCTGCCCGCTACTCAATGACTCCCAGAACCCATCCCAGACACCCCAGAATCCTGAGACCCAGTCCCGTAGTACTTATAGCGTAGTTCCCTGTTGTATTCGCTAGTCTTGATATTACACTGCTTACACTGTTTTCACTTGGTTACTTGAATTGTTGCGTGCCCTCTATTTGACTGGTATGCATTGACTGGCACGCTTGGATAATCGCGTGCTCTAAGACTGGTACGCACTTTGCGACTTTAATTTACTGACCTGGTCTTGTCTTAGAACCTCCGGTTTACGACTCGACCCCCACCCGAATTCCCCGGTTACTCCCCACCCAAAACCCCCGGACCAAGTCCCCTCTCCCGGGAGTATCCCTGTCCACGTCTTGAACCCCGGAGTCCTAGCCCCAGAGTTCCAGACACCCGAGTATCCGTGGGTCAAGTCTGCATTGTAAGGGTGATTGCTTTCCCGGAAAGCCCCCAACTCAGCGGAACCTGACAGCATCATGATGGAGAAGATGAAGGGAAAGAAGACTGTTTCCCTGGCAACCTGGCAAGCTTTTAAGGAGGCGCGAGGAGCAATAAGTAACTTGTTGATTTTCTTCATTCTTGCCACTAACTTCCTGAAGGAAGTGCGACAAATGCTGGGCAGACAACAACTCAGAAGGCTGTTGGTTTCCGACTGGAGCCCAGCCATGCTATTGTTGTGGTGCCTTGAAATGTGCTTGCACTATTGACAGGGCCAAGAGTCACAAGCGTGGCGGTGTGCCAGATGCCCTTGTCGAGAAGACGTTCACTTGCACTTGTAAAGGTGACCTCTAGAGGCTGTGGCTCAGTCACACAGCTGGCAGAGGGAGATCCAAAGTGTATTAGAATATATACTGACAATATCAAGGTAGCTACTTACCTGGCAGAGGGAGATCCAAAGAGAACAAGTCTAGGGATTCCCTATGCCAGGTTGGATGCTTCTGGGGCCTCTGAAGCATGGGAAACAACTGTACAGTACAACAAAACCTTAAAAACTCAAAAATTGCCTACACAAACACTTGTACAAATAAAGGGCAAACTCTGGCAAACTCTGGCTTATATAAGCAGTCTGGAAGCGGTGCTGAGTGGGCCCACACTTGTCTGAATGGTGGCTAAAGAACCAGAGCATCTCAAGGGCTGAGAGTAGTACTAACAGATAGTGTTGAAAGAATAGAAACAGTGAAATGAAATAATGTCAGAAGAAATAAGAGAATGAATGGAAGGGGAGTAAAGAGATAAGGAGTGAGAAAAGAAAGAAATGAGGAGTCTCCTGACAGCGAGGCCTAAAGATCTGTCTACTGTACCGTTAGCACTCTGCATGTTTAATATAATGGTAGGGTCATAAATGAGGCCCAGATTGTTAGCAACTTCAGCTGCCATGGAAATAATTTGGGACCCACTATTCACAATAGCTTCTACCTCGTGCTTGTTGTCTACCATTAGTGCGACTGAACAGATATTGTGTGATTCTTGAGCAACAGTAAGGATTGCCAGGTCTTCTCCATGTTCTACCAACCTAAGATAGGTTTCTACTGGGTCCACAGAGGTGGCGTTGGTGATGGTATCGGCAGGAGGTTCATCAGTATCAGGAGAATCAATGGTAACAGAAAAACCAGGAAGCGCATTGTCGAGTTCATTGACCTCAGCAACGGCTGTTGCCAAGGGTCATTGGAGAGTGACTGCAGTCTTGACTTGGTTGCAGACATCTGGGGCAATGCTACAAAGTTCTTCAACTGATAAAGTGACAGCAGTTTTCATGATGCAACTAAAGATGTGGTTTGACTTTTCTATATCAAATATTGGCGCAGTAGGTCAGTAACCGCCTTCAGGACGCTTTTTAGAAGTGGCAAAGTTTTGTTGTGTGGGAGCATGATATCAGTCAGAGATCCCTGAGTAGGGGTGGAGAGGCAGCAAAGATGGTTCAGGAGTGGCAAAGGACGAGGATGGCTCTGAGGTTGTAGCTGGAGGTGCAGCAGGAGCAGGAGTCAGTAACTTGCTAGCGGGAGGCATTGGCTTATATCCTTTGAGAGGTTGTTTAGGCTGCTTAACTTCAACCCCATCAAACACCTGATTCTTAAGTGAATCCAATTCCTTCTGTAGCTTAGCCATTTGTTCTTCCTACAAGAAAGTAGGATGGTTGCCAATGCTGTTGAAGTGTAAGACCTTGTGAATCATTTGCTGTTGAGTCGCCTGTTCAGGGTCAGGGTTGGCGTTGCCAGAAAGTGTGCTGGTGACGATTTGCCTTGGATTGCACCTATGCCATTCATCAACTCGCTCCTGAAAGGACTTCTTGTCAGGGTAGTTGGGGATGGTGGCACCAGTAGTTAGAACTATCTTGCCGTTGATAGCCCTTTGAATTCTTCCTTGCCAAATATAGTTTTCTAAAGTAGTGCAGCATCCTCTAGTCATAGTGTGGCCAATTTCCCCACAAAAGTGGCAAGGGCCAGGCGCAGGTACATTAGCAGGTCAGTTAGCAGTGAGGTTGGTTGTAATCATGGTTTCAATACGAGTCATGGCAGAAGCGACAGCAGCGGTAACGGCAGCATTAAGATCCTCTTTCTTAACAAAGTTGGCAACAAGAGGCAGGATAGGAATTATACCGTTGGTTCGCTCAGTGGGTGGGCTCATCCTAGCATGTTGTATATCAATGCCAGTGTCCGTTCCCTTGAGGACCCATTTGCCAGCCTCAAAGACATCAGAAACATTGTATGGCTCCTCTGGACAATGGGCCTGCTGGACAATTTTTAGGCGATGAGCAATATGAGTCCACAATGAAATCGGGATGCCTTGTTGGAATAGACGACATTCCTCATTGATATAGAGCTTGCCATTTTGCAGAAGCCATTTAGCAATTTTCTGGAACTCGCAGTAATACGTAGAGAATGTGCCAAGCAAAGATGTGCTGTTGTTGAATGATTCTTATACTAATTTCTGCAACTCATTTACCGTGTATCGGGTAGCCTCTTCAGCGCCAGGGTACAACTGGATTACTGCCATCTTCCAGCCTTCATATGAGGCACCTTGGGCTGGAACTGGTGGTGCGGCAGGAACAAAGGCGGCAAACTTGGCAAGACCTGTTCACGTCTCTGCCATGTCATATGACATGTATCTTGCCGTGTATTCTTTCATCTGCATGTGGTCAGTAATTCCACAGTCCCTGAATAAATATTCTAACTCTTTGAAGTACTGAGAGAGCTCCTATGGCTTGGACTTGTCCCATTTTGGTGCCAAGAAGTGATTACATGGTGGCATGCGCTGAACTTGTTGTTCCATGGCAACTGTAATGCCAAGTTCAGTTAGCGGATGTGGGGAAGGAGTTCTAAATATTGGCAACAGGGTAAGAGAAATGACAAGTTAAGAAAGAGGTGTTAAAGGACTGATAGGGGTAATGGGTTGCGGTACAGCAAGTGGCAATGCTAAAAGGTTGTCAGCGCTAAAATCGAGAGAACGCAGGAAGAGATCAGGAAATTTGTCTACAGTGGCATTCTGTAGTTCCTGTGTGAGAGAGAAACCTGGTAAGGCACCAGGTAGTTGTGGAGTTGACAGGCGGGAAGGAGCTATGCCTTCTGCTGACTGCTCTAGCAGATGGTGCCTATGCTAGAGACAGGTTTCTGGTGGAATTCTGCCCTAGAGATCTCTCATGGTAGGCTCCAATTTGATGATGCCCAAAGTTTGGTTAGTAACAAATATAGCAATAGTGTTACTGTACTAAAAGCTTGCATTGGGCACACTAAAAGTGATGAGGGGAGTCCCGGGCAAGTCCCAGAGAACACTGTAAGCTTAGCAAAGTCTAAGCATTGTTAATGCCTGCCGTAGCTGCAAGGTGTGAGTATGTTGAGGACTAGCAATAGTCTGCAACTGCCAATGACTTTGACGTTGCCGACCATAAATGAGATTTAGACCGTAAGAAAGACTAGAGTAAGAGGAGCAGGAAACTCTGTTCTGATTCCTATGTACAAGTCAGTAAGTACTTTTTATACTACAAGGAGTTCACCGTCACCAGTGACTAACAATCGCCAAAGTGCAGTAAACTAGAAAATTTTATAGGAGTAGCTCCAATGGTTTCAGATCCCTACCGTTGATGAGCCTGCATTGTGGCTGGCTACAGATAGCACCAATACCCGCATCTTACATTGGCCCACTAGTACCACCAGAAGCGCCATGCTCTAGTGCTTCCAGTGCTATTTTTCTCATATTTTCACACTAATAACTCGCAGCTACAGACTCCAATTACTCTCAGACCATTTTTATGGCACCACTTATTCTTTGCACCACTATTGACACCTCACCGCACCTTGCCACTTGCACTCCAAGGCTATATATTTACACAGACACTTGGCATCAGTCAATCCGGCATAATGCTCTTAGCCAGTGGCAGCGCTTACAAGGGGAAATGATGAAGTATTTCCGTGACAGCATCATCATGGACCTTTTTACTATACAATTCAATTCACTGCATTTACTTACATTTTTATCAGTTCACCACCCTCTAGCGGTGCTTAACCTCTTAGCGTCGGCTAACTTTCTTTACTATAAATACCTACTTTTTGTTAGTAGTACAGGGAATCAATTTGGCAGTAGGGATCGTATCCCAACATTTTGGTCTCCATATGCAACAGACTACCTCTTGTTGACCATGTCAAGCAAGAGGACTCTGCTCTAGTTTTCTATTTCTCTCTCTCTAGTGCCTTGCAACTACGGCTTGGCTTTCATGCTTAGATCCGCTAAGCAATCTCATTCTTTTATTATCACATTCTAGGTGCTAACACTTAGCGCCTCTTAGCAACCCTTTCTCACACCTCTTAGCGCCTTCCTTAGCAACTTTCCCATGCTCTTAGCGCTCCCCTTTAGCAACTTTTAGTGCCCTGTAGCCATATTTTGGAGCCATATGCAAGTGCCTCCAATCACCCACTTTCCTTGCTACCAACCTCTTGCCTATCGTGTGTTCTCTGGGACCTGTCCAGGACTCTCTCACACACTTAGTGCGCCCAAAGCTATATCGGCTAAGTAGCTGCACTAGTGATAGTCCACGCAGCACCCAGCTCGATTTGGGCGTCATCACCATCCATTCAAGATTTTTAGCGATGCCAGGTGGCAGATCGCAACACTAAACCATCAATCCATCAACCTTCTGTCTGTCCAAAATACTAAGCGATGTCAGATGCCAAAGTCAAATGCCAAGCTGTCCGTCAGTTTTTGATAGATCATCAGTCTTCTTTCCAAGCACTGTCATCAGTGACTGATGCCATCTGTCAGTTGTCATTTTGTCTGCCATTGGCGCTATCATTGATCGGATCTGCTTCTTGTCATGTATGGCTGTCAAATATCGCCCAAAATTGGTTAATTAGTGCATGCTAAGGTATTCTGAGCCAGTGCCATGTTGCCATAGCCTGCTGTTAATGCGCTGATCCTGTATGGGGTCCTATCAACGAGGCACTTCAATCAGAAGTTTAAAGAATCAGTAGCAACAGAATAGGATATATTCTAGCCCAACATTTTATTTATTAAAAATTGATACCAGGTTTAATGCCAACAATAGAACTGCATCTGTCAAGGATTTTCTGAACATACCTCGCAGAGGCTTGGCCAATCGGAATTATACTAAAAAGTGAGCAGACTCATACAAAGTTTAAGTTAGTTTAGAGTTGCTGTGGCCAATAAGCTATAATGCTGTTGGTTGCCGTTTTCTCATGTGTGCCGGTTGTCATTGACAGGTTGCCATTACCTGCAACCATAAGGAGAGGCGCTAATTGGTAGTGCCACAAATAGACCTATTTCAAAAATATAGTAGTGCATAGTATAAAAGATAGCTACTCTGCATGTACATAACAATGAATCGTAACCCTTGAGCATCCAAGTTACATTTAGCATTCAAATTGCACTAGCTTAGCCCAATGTTGCTACCAAGTTGGGTGCTAACCTTATTTGTCTCATCTTCATTGTTTGCAGTGCCACCTATGGGCACATTACATTGCACTATTTGTCTTCATCTTTGTATCTTTGCTTAGGCTACAGCACTTACAGTTTGCCAGGTAGCATCTGAGGTGCTATTTTTTAGCATGTTGTCCTATCACATTTATTTAAGCACACTGGGACTCTGTCAGGACTCCTCACAACTACACATATCAGGCACTGAAGACAGCATTGTACTGCGTATATGTCCAGCACATCCAACCCAAGTTAGCATCATCAGTATACAGTGGCAATGACCGTGCTAGTTGGCAATGTTCTGTAGTAGATGCACAACTCACAGGCTAGCCTGAAGAACCCCCATAATAACATATGCTCATTTAAGGTTTGGTTCTAGATGCATCCTGCCTGTTTTATTTCATACAAACCACGTACTAATTTGCACACCCAGTCTTCCTTCCCAGGCTCCTCAAAACTGGTTGGCTGCTTCATATACTGCATTTTGTCATTGGGTAGGATACCATATAAGAAGGCTGTTTTGACATTCATTTGGGTTACATTCCAGTTTTCTGCAGCTGCAATGTGAAGTAGAATTTGCTACAATTCCATGTGCGCAGTTGGGAATGTGGTCTTGTGGTAATCCTTTTTATAGACCTGTTTATATCCTTTGAACACTAACTGTACCTTGTTGGATTCCTGTGCTCATCTCTTTTTATTTTGAAGACTGGTCATCTCTTTCTGATCTTGTATTCTCCAGATAATTGCAATCATGGTACAAATTTATAGACTCCCATTTTTTTTAGCGACTTGAGTTTCTCTTTGTAGCCGTCCTTCCACTTCTGTATGTCTGGTCCCCTTTTTGCTTTCTCCCATGTCTTGGGCTTGTTGTCAAAAATCTATTGGTAATGGGTTGACATTATTCAATTGGATCAAGATAGCTGCTAATATTTGATCAAAATCGACTGTAGGTGCCAGCATCTGTTCCTCAACAATTGCAGGTTGCTATTGTATTTTATTGGTGTTCTGCATTGCTTCTGCCCTCCTGTCTGCTCTCTGTTCTCTTATCCTTCTTTCACTTTTCCTCACTTCCTCAATTGTCCTTTCTAATCTAGTCAGTGGTTGGATTCCATCAGCACTTGCCTTTTCTGTTGGTATTTGGGCATGACTTGAGCGTTAGAGCATGGCATTTGCATAGTCATCTGGGGCATGTTGTTTGGATAGGATGGCCAGATTAATGTCATCTATGTTGAAACCTATGTTGTTGTTGTCATCACTTTGCTCTGGCATCAGCAAAGCATTCTTGTCAAGGTCATGTAGGCTAGGAATGGGTGACTCTGTTGTCAGTAGTGGTATGTTTGCAGCAGTCAGTGATTTGTGCTGTTTGATGAACTTGACATGGTAGGATTGGTAGACCTTTTTATTCTTGGCATTTTAGCATTGCTACGTCTTTGAGTTAGTGCCATATCCAATAAGGATATACTTGATTGACTTGAGAAAGATCTTAGAATTGTGCATAGGGATGAAAACAAACAATTAGCAGCCTATTTCATGCATATAGGAGTAATTGGGCTGACAGCTGTGCCATACTTCATATGGTGTTTTCCTAGCAAGGGACTTTGTAGGTATTTTAGCATGCAGATGAGCGGCTATGAGATAAAACTCATCTCACAGAAAATCTGGACAGTTTGAGTCTATCCTCATCATTCTAGCCTTGCCCATCAGTATTCAATACATTTGCTCAACCCTGCCTATGTGTGCCAAAGTATGTGGGGTGCTACGCTCACTTGTTATACCCCTTGTCTAGTACATAGTGATGTTCTCAGGGTAGGGCATCACAACGGTATGTGTCATACATTGTATGGGAGCTTGCTTTGTGCCATACTATATGTGTCCAGCGGAGTCCACTACACTGGAGCAGAGCAGTCCCCACAGTGCCATTGAATACAGAGCCACGGACATGTCACAATATGCTGTATGACATGGTCTAGTGGATCGATAAAAGATGGGCACACACATATGCATGCAGGCCCAGTAGATGCCAGCAGACACTAGTGGACGTCGATGTGCGTCAGCAGCCGCTGGCAAGCATCAGCCCACGAGTGAAAACCTCCTCTATTGGCAGACGTCATGGCATAAATAAACTCTCCTCGAGGCTCCCCACTTCCCTCTCCTCTCCCTTCCTCCCTACAATAACTCAAGGCTGTATGCCTCCCCTTCCCTTCTTTTTCCACCCCTGATGCCAGCAAGATCTATGCAGGCCTACGCAAGCCACCAGTAGACATCTACACAGACATACATCGATAGATTCAAATCTATGCAGGCCCATGCAGGCCTGTGCAGGACACCAGCGGACATCCACATAGGCCTATGCAGGTCCACAGAGTCTGGTTGGACCAAGGAAAAAGGTAACTCATCTTGCCTGCCATATGCCTATGGAGGGAAATCAAACCCCCAGCCTTAGGAAAGTCTTCAGCAATAGAACACACATTTAACCATTGCACCACAGGTCCGTTACTAACAGATAGATTCAAAGGTCAGATAACACAATAAACAAATGCCCACCTATATTTCCACAGGTTCCTGTATGGATTTTTTGAGGTGAAAAGGGAGTGGTATACCTCTCAAAAGAGTTTTCGTGGCTCGAAAGGGGCATTGACATCAGCAGCCATCAGCTGGCATCCATTGAAGTTTGTCAGCAGCTGTTGTGACCTGCTGGCATCCGTTGTACATCTGTTGGCATCCACTGAATATCTGCTGGTATTTGTTGGCATTCACAGGAATCCATCGGCAACTCCTGGCATTGTCTGGCATCAGGGCAGAAGAGAAGAAAACAGGGTATGTGGGCATCTGCTGCATGGGGTGGCATCTTGGAGAGCGTGAGGGGTGGCCAAAGAGGAAGGGGAAAAGGAAGGAGCATAGGTGTCTGCTGGCGTATCAGCAGACATAGCAGATGTCAGACATCAGGTCAGGGGAGAGGAGGAAAGCGGGGTGCATGTGGTGGACGGGAGTGGCGTGTGAGGTAGTGTGGGAATGGAAGTGGGGAGAAAGAGGAGCATGGTATGCCAGCAGATGTAGCATATGTCAGATGTCAGGTCAGGGGGAGGAGGGAAGTGGGGTGCATGTGGTAGACAGGGGTAGCATATGAGGTAGTGTGGGAAGTGGAGAGGATGGCACTGGGAAAAAAAAAGGGAAAAGGGCAGAAGAGGGTGTGTGACGGTCCGCTGTCCACTGGCATGCCAGCGGATAGTAGCTGACATCAGCAGTGCAATCAGTCCCAGTGGTTCAGTGAAATATTTGTTTATTGATATTCAATATTGTGTACAGCAGTGTGTTCTACTCCTCCTACTTCACCTTAATGGGGTCTAATAGTGTGTTTTTATACAGGTGCATTTTTGCTCTACATGTACATCATACTGATCTGTAGTAAGCGTCTGTGGTAGTTGATCTGACCAAAACTCTAGAAATTACTGAAGTGAGATAGGATAGAGGAGTTGGTGCATGAGATCATTCTAGTACACATAACAAGTGACAATACATCAGGACTGGCTACTTTTTTTACAAAGACCAGCATAAAGATAGCCAGCCACAGTGTATTATCAACTTGTCATGAGCACTAGAATGAATACATACACAAACTTGTCCATCTTATGCCACTGCAGAAATCTCTGAAGTTTTCAATGGATCAAATTCATGATGCTAGTGGATGTTAGTGGCCTATTGCTATTATATAATGTGAACTAGCAGGAGTCGAACCCACCTCTTGTGCACAATATGAAATATCAATTTATGAATATTCCATTGTACCACAGGTGCTTACTACAAGTCAGGATGGTGTTCATGTAGTACACAAATGGACCCATATAGAATTTGAACAGATAGAGAATTTACTGCAACTAGTGCATCTGTATTGAATTGACAATATTAGACTGATATTTATTTACACTATAGAAGTATACAAGAAAGAGGAAAACCATGGGGTGTAGCAGAATATTAGACTGATATTGATTTACACCATAGCATTATACACAAAGCATCTATAGTGTAGTGGAATATTTCCAATTGGTATTCTTTGTATCTTGCAATAGGTGGGTTTGACTCCCTCTAGTGCATTGACATTGAATTTAAAAATTTTTAACCACACACAGAATATTAGACTGATGTTTATTTACATCATAGCAGTGTACATAGCATCGGTGGTCTAGTGGAATATTATCCATTGGTCTTTATTATGTCTTGCAGTAGGCAGGTTTGATTCTTACTAGTGCATTTATGTCAAACTGTTTAGAATTTTTGACTTGCTTAGCTAATTGTTATTTACTACACAGTATGATAAACAAAGTAAGGTTCTAATTCAAACAGGGTGACATAATATCTATTTAGACTATACCTGCTTAGCTAATTGTTATTTACTACACAGTATAATAAACAAAGTAAGGTCCTAATTTAAACAGAGTGACATGATATCTATTTAAA
Source organism: Macrolepiota albuminosa (assembly GCA_027475525.1). Lineage (NCBI taxonomy): Eukaryota > Fungi > Basidiomycota > Agaricomycetes > Agaricales > Agaricaceae > Macrolepiota > Macrolepiota albuminosa. Next base: position 2,267,257 of record JAMWFC010000117.1, read on the forward strand.
CTATAGCAGTGTACAGTAAGTATCAATAGTCTAGTGGAATATTATCTATTGGTATTTGTTGTGTATTGCAGTAGGTGGGTTCGACTCCTGCTTAGTGCAATAAACATTAAAATGTTTGCAATTTTTGACCTGCTTAGCTAATTGTTATTTACTAAACTGTAAAATAAACAAAATAAGGTTTTGTCAAGCAATAAATCAAACTTCTTTTGTAATTTAAACAAGGTCACATGATATCTATTTTCAGAACTTGCTTCATGTAAAGTTCTCATCTGTTTCTTTAATCCTCCATCCACCATGTCTAATGAAGAACTCCACCAACGGGTCATTGACGTGGATGTTCAAGTATTATACCTTGCTCTCAGAAGAGATTTGCGTCAACTCAAAGCACAGCAGAAGGACCTGGTAAGATACAAGCACTCCTGCCTAATAGATATGCACTAATAGTCATCCTGTAGATTGACATGTGGTTCATAGTTAGAGACATCAAGGATGACAAGAAACTCCTCCTTGATGCCAGGAGAAGTTTCATCAATGAAGTTATCTTGCTATTCCAGAGCAAGCTTTCTAACGAGGATATGATCAGGCAGTTGAAGGATGCTGCAAAAAAATGGACTCAGAGGAGTGGAAGGGGGAAAGAACCAAGTGGGGGCGAAGAATGACCTGATCTGTCAATCAAGGCTGGTCTGTCGATGGCACTGGCATGAGAAGACCGGATAGGTCATACACTGGCTTAAAAAACTGCTCCAATGTTTGGCCTTTTTGGAAAGATTCACATGGTGTGCAACAATTACATAAGCAAAAAATCATAGAAAATCACATGACATAAAACTACATCTTGGCTTTATAATGACGTATAAAACATGTGATTTGGATAAGAACTTGCTGATTAATAAATCAAACAAAATATTCAATCATTGGGGCAGTTTTTTGACCCACTCTAATTTACTCTAATTTTCATATCTAGTACTTGGTATGGCCTCCATTTGCCTTTATAACTGCCTTGATCCTTCTAGGCATGCTCTCTATGAGGCTTTGGCATACCTCTGATGGTATTTCATTCCACTCCTTGACCACTCTCTCTCACAACTCATGCATTCTTTTAGGGGGTACCTCATACTCCAAAAGTTTGCACTTGATATAAATCCAGAGATGTTCAATGGGATTGAGGTCAGGAGATTGGGCAGGCCAGGATATCACAATGATGTTGTTATTAGAAAACCAGGTCGTTGCCCATTTGGAGGTGTATTTTGGGTCATTGTTCTGCTGAAAATATTGTCCTTCCTCCTCCATTTTCAACTTCTCAAAGCTTTCCACCACTCTCTTATCCAAAATCTCACAATACTGTGCAACATCCATCTTTCCTACTCTATTCCAACTCATGCAGCCCCATACCATTAAATTGTTTCCTCCTCCATGCTTGACAGTTGGTGTAGTAGTGCAGTCAGATAATGGTTCTCCTGGAATTTTTCATATATATACCTTCTCATCTGATTCAATCTGATTAATCTTTGTCTCATTACTCCACAAAATTCTTTTCCAATCCTCCACTGTCCAGTTTTCATAATACTGAGCAAACTTGAGTCAGTTTGCACGATGAGCAGCCTTGAGCATAAGAACTTTCTTCTTTGTTGCTGAGCAAAAGCCTGCCTTCTTCAATGCATTTCTGACTGTCTGAAGATTGACAGGACTAGAGATAACAGAATTAATGAACTGTGTAGCTTGAACAGCATTATCCAGCTTCCCAGTAGTAATTTGATAAATAATAAACTGTTTGTCACATGCTGTAAGCTTGGAAGGATGACCTCCAGGATGATTCTCTTTGTTGCTCTCCAGCTTTTTGCTGATCTTCTCCACAGTGCCCTTCTCCAGGCCAGTTTTTGCTTGAATTTGATGCTGAGAATACCCCTCATTGAGGAGAAAAGCAACAGAAGAGTGATTGGCAGCAGAAACAGGTCACATGATGGTGGTAGAGTGTCAAGAAGGTGATTGATTGAAGTTGAACATGTCAAATTAGTACAAACAAGGTCACATGACATTGTTTATACTTCTTACAAAGTGTTTCCATCTTCTCTTCTACTGCTGAAAAGTATTGAGAAAATATGAAAATTAAAGTGAGTCAAAAAACTGCCCCAATGATTGAATATTTTGTTCAATTTATTAATCAGCAAGTTCTTATCCAAATCACATGATTTATACATTATTATGAAGCCAGGATGCAGTTGTATGCCATGTGAATTTCTACGATTTTTCACATATGTAATTGTTGCACACCATGTGAATCTTTCCAAAAAGGCCAAACATTGGGGCAGTTTTTTGAGCTAGTGTAAACAACTAATTGTCTGTTTATCTATCTGCTTGTTGCAATTTCTTGCTATATCTCTGCTTCATTGGCAAACTTATATTATGGAACTTTATATGCTGAGCACTTACAACCAGACATTTAAGCTTGAATATGCTAAGCTTCTAGTTGAATCAGCCCCAAAAACACTGACACTTTTAACCTCAACTTTTAGCACCTACTCCTTGGCAACCCTTCACTTACCTTGCTACACCCCCAGTATTTAGATGTGTTTTCTGAGACCTAGCATGCCCAACACATTACCTGGCTTAGTAGCTGTACACTAATTAGCTACTTACCAACTTTTGAACATCATCACCAGACACTAATTAAAGTGAAAAGATAACTCACCATGCCACAAGGATATGAGAATTCATGAGCATCAGTTTGTTGTATGCATTCAAATGATGACAGGAAAGACATGATGTTCAATATTAATATGCTCTGGAACAATGGCAAGGACCTGAAGAGTAGACAAGATGTCGGGAGAGAATCTGGTATCTTTGGAATACTTCGCATTAATCAAGGAGACTAACGGCTGAAGTGCCATATTGTCGTTCGTGGGCGAACCTTCGTCGGGAGCAATCAATCATCTACTGTAAGGAAAATAAGTTTTCGGGCCTTGTCTGCCTGTCATCGCTTGCGTTTCATTTCTTTGCCTGTTTTGTAGGTGTTCTGGGCGTTGCGTCATTTTCGAATATGTCTCCATCTCTCTCTCGTTTCCTCCCATTAATTTTCTTCGACGGCGATTGGTCTCCTGCGTGTGGTAACCTCCCGCTCTGTCTGGTGGTTCTTTGTACGCTATATATACGCTCATTCTTTGCATTTTCCTATTGCTTCCTTCCTTCAAGGCCGGGGATAATTCTGAACCACGATGCTTACGTAATATATAGACAACTGATACGTGGGTGACAAGTAACGAGCACAGAGACTTGCTCTGTGACAGTACCGAACCGTTGTCGACCAAGGTATGTAAATTTCGCTGGGTCTACCATGCATCCTCCACCTCGCATCCCCCTCACTTCCGTCCTCCATCATATCTCAGACTCCCTGTAACCACATCCAAACTATCCAAGCACATCATCATCCACACGCTCCTTCGCTGGCCCATCCCGATTCGTTGACCTTCTGACTTTTGAACTAAACGGCCATGCCAGACGCTGATTCAAATAGAAAACGGTCTCGCTCTCCGTCCGACAGTGACCCTCCCAAGCAATACAAGCGTGTTAATACAGGCACGACCGTAGGTGCGGATGAGGGCGCGGCCAGTGGTGCAGGCTCTGTATCACTTTCATCCTCTTCGGACGTAACAATGGTCGATGCTCAGGCTATTGGCGCTGACGATAATGCCGGATCAACCTCCGGTTCAATTCAAGGTAAAAACAAGGACAGTAAGTCAGGCGATGGCAAGTCAGACAGTGCAACTACTTCTGGCGAGCCTTCGTCTTCGACCGCGCCCCCGCCTCCATCTGCGATGATTCACATGCGTTGCTTGATCGTAACTCAGGATGCATCTATTATCATCGGCAAGGGTGGCTCGCATGTAAATGAAATCCGCGAGAAGAGTGGTGCGCGTGTCATGGTTTCTGAGAGTATACCGGGTAATCCGGAACGTATTTTGAATGTCAGTGGACCTCTTGACGCTGTGTCCAAGGTTAGTGAATATCATATGCTGTCAAAACCGTTTATAAATCATTAACAGGCATTCGGCCTCATTGTCCGCCGTATCAACGATGAACCATTTGATGTACCTTCTGTTCCTGGAAGCAGAGCAGTGACCATTAAATTCATGATACCCAACTCGCGCATGGGCTCAGTTATCGGAAAACAGGGTTCAAAGATCAAGGAAATCCAAGACGCCAGTGGTGCTAGATTGAATGCTAGTGAAGGAATGTTACCTGGCTCCACAGAGGTAAGACGGCCAATTGCAGGGTCTCACACGAGTGATTTTGACTTGGAAAACAGCGTGTGCTCAGTGTTGCTGGGGTTGCTGACGCCATACACATCGCAACTTATTACATCGGGAATATTCTCATTGAGGCGCAGGAACGGATGCCTTCTTCTTCGAATTCTAGTTACCGCCCATCTAGTAATTCTCGCCGACCCAATTATGGTGGCTCTTCTTACGTTCCCGGATACCATAATCCCTCACCTTACGGACCTCCATCTCACAACCCGCCGCAGCAACTTCAGACCCAACAGATCTATATCCCGAATGACCTGGTCGGTTGTATCATTGGTAAGGGAGGCAGCAAAATCAATGAGATTCGACACATGAGCGCGAGCCAGATCAAGATCATGGAGCCTGGCGCCGTAGGTGTTGGGATGAATGGCGCACCGGCGCCAACGGGCGGTGAGGGTGAACGATTGGTTGTTATCACTGGTCAGCCTGCAAACATTCAGATGGCAGTACAACTATTGTACCATGTAAGTTTCCATGTGATGAGGATCATATACATGGCTGAAATTTGCTGCAGCGACTTGAGCAGGAGAAACAAAAACAACTGCGTGCAAGTGCCTCCTAAAGCTTCAATATTTTTTCCGTGTTGCGTAAACCAGAAGGTGAATGAGAGCATGTATCTCGTCTGAACACTACTGTAGTCTTAGTTATCGTTTTCGTATTATCTTGTTCAAATGACGCACAGTTATTACGTAATTATTCCCAACAACGGAAAATAAATAATAATTTTGCTTTGACAACTATCACCATCAAAAACTTGCTGCCTCGAAGAAAGGGACTATAGTACTCATGGCTTCGATACTCAAGGCGCAGAAAGCAAATGCGACGAAAGCTGACGCTAAAGGAAAAAGGAAAGCGAATGACATGGATGGCGATCACGACACAGAGGTCGTTGCGGCCAAAAGGAAGAAAAATAAGCAACGCGTCTTGCTACTCTCCTCTCGTGGTATCACACATCGTATGAGGCATCTGATGAATGACCTTGAAGTGCTTTTACCGCATGTAAAAAAGGGTAAGTAAGACTTGCCTGAGTCGCTGACGCAAACAGCTGACATTCATCCCAGACTCAAAACTCGATTCCAAATCGCAACTTCACCTCCTCCCTGAACTTGCAGATCTCAACAACTGCAATAACACCCTTTACTTCGAAGCACGTCGCCATGAAGACTTGTATCTTTGGGCAGCAAAAACCCCAAACGGTCCCAGTATAAAAATGCATGTCCAAAATGTGCACACGATGGACGAGCTTAAAATGCATGGAAATTGTCTCAAGGGCTCTCGGGGTCTTTTGAGCTTTGACAAGGGCTTTGACGAAACTGAGTGGGGTCGCCTGACGAAAGAAGTGTTTACACAGGTAAGTAAGCGTTTTTGCTTACGATTTTTTTAGTGTATCAATGCCATTGACCTCAGATATTCGGGGTACCATCTACAGCACGGAGGGCGAAACCTTTCATTGACCACATTCTTACGTTTTCGCTGCTTGATTCAAAAATTTGGTTCCGTAATTTCCAGGTTCGCATCGTCATCAACATCCATTTAATGTCCCTCAATTGCTTGTTCCACCAGATAATCGAAAAGGACCCTTTACAGCCCAACGGACCTCCACAGACAACGCTTGTTGAAATCGGGCCGCGATTTGTGCTCACCCCGATTCGGATTTTCGAGGGCGCGTTTAGCGGTGCAACAGTATTCTCAAACCCGGGTAAGCTCATACAATTATTCAGATAGATGGGCGGCTGATCTGTTTTCTCCAGAATTTGTGTCACCATCTGCTGTTCGTTCGGCGCTGAGACGAGAAAAGGGCCACAAATACGGTCAGCGCAAAGATGCGGAAGAAGAAGGCCAAAGGAGAAAAGCGATGCGTATGCGAGAAGAAGATGAGTTGGCTGTGCACAAAGTGTTTGCGTGACAGTGCAGGGTTGGTAGTGACCTTGTCTCGAGCTTTAAAGAGAGAGAGAACAATAGACAATTGTGGCAAAAGACATGTTTGTAAACGGAGACAAAAGGAAACCCAAAGTAGGAACATTGATGAGACACTTTCAAACGATTGTGGGCGTGTCTTGTCCCTTGTTTTCCTCCAAATGTTACCGGTCATTATTTATACGCTCAGTATGAAAGTCCATTGTCTGCTGTACCTCGTCCACGCCATCGTCGCCTCTCATAATGTCAGTCTCCATAGATATTGCGCCGAGCGCGGATTCGATCGATATGATTGGTGACGCTGACCCATTGTAATTACCCTTCGATCTCCCATCTCTGTGTCCTAGCTCACTGTCTAATATTCAGGTCAAGTTACTCCCTCTCTGGTCATGTCTCCATTGCCCTGACTTCCCCATACGCTATCTATGGGCCGCGACGGACGGCTCGTATCCTGCTTCACTCTGTAACTCTCACCTTTGAGGGTCAGTCTGAAGTCCTAATGCCACTGACTGGATATTCCGCTGTGCGATTGTGCACAGAGACTCACGAGATCACACCACCTGAGCCGGTTGAGATGAATAATGAAGGTCATGAAGACTCTGGCAAGCCTTGTAGGTCTTATACCCTGCTCATCCACTGCTCCCTCAATCCAAGCTTCAGGTTATTGGCATGCTCTTTTCAATATGTCCATACCTGGATGGCTTCCTCCATCAGCAGTCTACGGGGTCGAGGGTGCAGAGGTCCGATATACATTGTTTGCAGAAGTCAAGTATACTGTGGTTTGCGACAATGACAAAAGCTCCTTCTCCCTGCTGTGTTCTCCTTTTCGATCTCGTATGAGACATGTGGAAGCCCGAAAACTTATTCTCCTTAGACGATTGATCGCTCCCGACGAAGGTTCGCCCACGAACGACAATATGATACTTCAGCCGCGAGTTACATACTTGATTAACGCGAAGTATTCCAAAGATACCAAATTCTCTCCCGACGTCTTGTCTACCCTCCAGGTCCTTGCCACCGTCCCAGAGCATATCAATATCGAACATCATGTCTTCCCTGTCACCATTCGAATGCGTACAAAGGGTTTGCTAGCAGACGAATGTAAAAGAATCCAGGTCAACTCGGTATCTGTCGATGTCGTTCAAAAGGAAAGGTATAGGTCAGTGCGAATGTTATCATTATCCTTGAGTCAACTTCTGATCATTTGTACCGCCAGGTCGACCATTGTCGAAGGCTATCGCCGTCGCTATCCTATGTCTCCACCTAAGCAGCAACCTCCGTATCTTCCTCTTCGGGATCCCCACCCAATGGCAGCCATCTACGAATCAGGTTTCAGTGGTTGTATAGCCTATGGAAGAAATGTTTCTCGTGAATTTTCTATCCTTCCTCCTGGTGAACCTGGGTTCCATTTCCTCGGCGAGGACAACTATCCCTTCGCTGCAGATGCTGATTCATCCGCCGAATGGCAAACCTGGTATACCTTGGAGAGCTCCGTACCCTTCGTACATCATGCCGTCGATGACGACACGGTTAAATGGGCCGGGCCTTCTATCATCCGTCCGAGCCTCTATTCTCCTCTGATCAGTGTTCTTCACGAAGTTGTCGTTGAACTGAACTGTACATACACACTCCCCGAGACTGATGAAATCGTGGCCGAGCGAATTTCTTTCTCGATCCCTCTACGCTTTCAGTCTTTTGCACCGAATGCTCAATCGTCTCGCAATGTGCCACGGCTTGTGACCCCTCAGTCTGGGTCATCTGTGTCCTCTCTGCCTTCTCCAAAATCATATACATCCAGTCTCCCTGCATACTCGCAATTATTTGATCACAATGGTGATCGCAAGGTCGATCATACCACACCTCTTCCGCTTTATACACCCCGAGTGCCACCTAGAGCATCCTCTTCTTCTCTTAGTATTGGCTCTGACACGGACTCTGAGTCTGAAAACACAGAGATGCGAGAAACAGAAATAGATCCTCTCCTGTCAAGTCGTCATAGCTACGACTCGGATTAGATATCATTCTCTTTCATCACATTCTATCCCACCCAGCTGAGTTATCGTGACGTAACGTCTCTGACATGTATTGTATCATTTTCGGCGGTCTGTTAATCATTTCTAGTATCATATTTGTTTTATACATACACACACTACTATACTACTATACCTGTATTCTTATAATAGTAAACACCCTTCATAAGCATATGCTGGATTGACAATAACTTGATACCTATGACCATCTTCTATAGATGATTTCTGGAATATTTCTTTCTTGGAAATTTTCCACAATTCTCACCACCGACAGAGTGTAGTTATCAATCGCCAGACAGATCTTGTTTCTGAAACAGATGATGCATTCCCTCCAAAGGATTATCACCTTCTTGCCTCTTAGGATTCGGAGTGGGTACCTCTCCGACTAGAATCACCTCAAGGGGGAATCATTCATGTAAACGCATGAAATATAAATGTCCTTTATTGTGTTCTTTCCATATCATTCGGGATTTTATGATGCTAAACACTGAACAAGGTGACGCCGAACCAGATCAAGGGATGTAACTGTTCTAAGCGCCACCACATCAGAAAAACATATATAGTCAATGCATGTAAGTTAAAGATTTTCAATAACATCAGTCGTGTTGTTTCAAGCTTCCGACGTCACAGACATCAACATAAACTTGTCATTTTCAGCAACCCAGCGATTAGCAGGAGACAGGATTTTCACGAATACTACGCCACACCAGGTTCGAAGCTTTCTCAAGAAGCGAAGTACAACATAACAGACTTCCAGGAAATCCGAGGACGTGACTAAAGAAAGAGAAACATGAAATGCATCGGGATACAGCCGAAAATTCTGGTTGCGTCACGGCTAAGAGGTGGGCAGATGGTCCTTCACATAATTGCAAAAAGGTACTGCTTCATGGTCGTAGATCATATAATGAGATGTTAGTCATATAGAATGGAAGAATGAGTGGGAGGAAAGAAAAAGAGATGTATTATCGAGAGATAGAATTTGTTAGCCCGATTATTTGAGAAGTCTGCGAGAAAGGAGTATCATAAAGAGAAAATGTCTTGGGGGACCATTGCTGGTGAAGCTGCAGTGCAAGGATTTCCTGTGCAATCAAGATGGAATAATTTGTGGCATCCATGATGAAAGTATGTGTGACACGGACAAACAACGCGTCTTTGGCACGTGCCTCGCGTTTGTTGTGGTTACCTTATGTCCGACGAGAGTGACCTCGGTGCATCCGCCAGACTAGTCTTGCTAGATACATACTCATTCATCTCTTTTCAGGTGGCCTCAAGTCCACAGGTACAGTAGTCCGGGCGAAGTCTGCTCGAACTACCAAACCCCCAAGTCGCACGGAGGCCGGCCCATCATCAAAGCCAACGAAAGGGCGTAAGGACGTACCACAGCTCACAACAGACATTTCAGACATCGAGGAACTGACCGCTCCAAGTGGTCCATTCGATTTTGCCACCGTGGACGCTGACAATGACGAACCAACTCAAAAGATGCAATCTCAGAACGCTGATCCTGTGCCTGCAGCTAATGGGAAGACAACTGCGAAGGGGAAGGGGAAGGCTAAAGCTCCTCAGACAAAATCTGCCGTCAGGAAGCCAGTCGATGACCCCATGGATGTCGATCCGATAGAAGTTCCAGATGAAACTGAGGAGGAACCTGGGCCTCGGCGTCAGGGTATGGCGAAACCTGATAGCCGGCTGAAACCCACTAAGGCGCGCCGGAAAGAAGCTGACGAGATAGCTAGACTAACAGAGCAACTCAGACGGGTGCGTTTCATTTGTTCTCGTATTACATTAAGATGGTCAGTGACAATATGTCATAGGCACAAGAGCAAATTACAACGCTCTCTTCACAGCTAGAAGAAGCATTTAATACACGGGAGACAGAACCTGAGAAGTTGTATAGACTCCAACAGGCTCAGTTTGAGGTACAATTGAAATGTACGTGTGGCCGCTCCACGAGAAAACAAGAAAATTTAAAAAGTTTTGCTTTAGCACACACGGATGTAATAAAGGAACTAAACCATCAACTCGCGATGAAAGAGCCGCTAATGCGCTCAGGAAATACCACCGTACTAAATCTCTTGACGCGTGAAGCTGCAGACGAGGAAAAACGAGTTGTTGAACATGAGGTCGAACGATGGAAGTCTGTCGCAGAGCAGAGGCAACGGGAAATAAGGCAGCGTGACGCTCGCATAACAGAACTAGAGCAAGTTGGTGCGTTGTCAACTTTACCATTTTCCAGAAAAGCGTGTTTAATTCAACTTTTATTCTAGAGAAAGATCTGCGTTCTGAACTTAATGCCGAGATTGAAAGGTCTGGAGCCCTAGCCGCCAAAGCCAACCGTGTACCATCGTCAACTTCACGTGGCAGGGGACGCCCAGCAGGTGTTGATGATCCAAAACATGCAGAAGTCGTTCGGTTCTACGAGGACGTCACTAACCTTCTAATACCTGGAATGAAGGCGATTCCAGGACAGTATCTAGAGCTAGACGAATGGGTTCTCACTTGCATATACACTTTCTTTGATGAGAAGGAGGATGACCCTCAATCCGCGGCGCTCAAAAGTCAGTCTTTTTTCCGCTTACAGGATTTATTTGATTTTTATTTTTGTCCATCAGGCTTTAACTTCAACTTGCGACTCTGCCACGAACCAGACCCATCGCAGGATCAACCTTCAGAACCAGTCACTTCGAAGGATCAACTTTTACCGATGGTGTATTTCACGCCGCAGAATCTGGATATGGAACCGATGGAGTATGTGGAGAAGTTGGACTTTTTAAAAGAACCATTTTCATTTGGACGACATCAACTACCGCTATTTTTGAGGACGTTATACCAAAGGATGAGCGACGCATTGAAGCAGAGTGATGGAGATGATGACTCGGTGCAAGAGGTAGATGCATTGTGATCTGGAATTAGTGTGGTGTGTTTTATGAAATCTTTGACGAATATAAAGATCCGCTGGATGCTTGTTTGTTCTTTAGGGCATTTACCGACTCATGTGTGATCTTTTGAAAGCTATAAGGAATATTAGCTTTCAGGCTGAGGCCGGTCGACAGATTATCGTTCAGAAGCAGGTCAAGAAACTGTTACGTTGATTAGCTCACCTCCATGTCTCAATTCTTAATGAGGAGTCCTCATTACCAAGTGCAGCGATCCAAGTGCAGCGATCTGGGATCCCAACCTTAGCGCCACCGATTCATGCCCGAAATCCGGGAGGACGCCGCACTCAGTATCGAATGTCACTTCGATAAACTTTCATATTGAACCATGCATTGTGCTACAGTGTGTCATGTCAATCGGCTCAACCTTCTGGCTATTTCTGAAAGAGGCTAACAGGCGTCGTAAATGCAACGCCGAATGTATACCTCGTGCTCGGTACTTCTGTCCTTTAGTGCTTAATAGGGTGAGTCAAGTATAGTTAGTGATTATGACTAGTATAAAACGATCTTTAACTGACATCGGATGTTGGACTAGTCGGTGCCATATTCCACACTCCCTCAACGTTGAAACTTGACACGAAAGCAATTGATGGTATCATGACCAGTATTCTCAACAATCCTTGAAATGGCAGATGTGAATGGACGAATTGGAGCCAAAAATTCCACATTCCCTGAAATCTTGACATGACAGGATATGTGGAACAGTTGGTGATTGACATGACTCGTATTCTCAACGATCAATATAAAATGACAGATGGTGTGGATGGATCATTCGAAATCAAATATTCCATGCTCCTTAGCTTCGATTTGAAGCTTTGACATGACAGATGTGCGAAACAGCGGGTGACGTCACGGCCAGCATTCCATTCTCAACTATCGTGTGAATTGACAGATGTGAATGGAGCCTTCCGGGTCATATATTCCACCTTCGTCTCAAGGTTGACTTCGACTGGAAGCTTTGGAACGACAGTGAAGCAGTTGGTAACGTTATGACTAGTATTCAATGCTCATGTATAATGACAGATGTGGATGGACTATTCGGGACTAAATCCGTCTTGTATTCCACGCTCCTTTCAATGTTGACTTGAAGCTGTGACACGACGTTACCATGCGACTGAGAGAAGAGAAGAGAAGAAAGGAAATTTTGACGAACTTTACAAGGTTTTGTTTGAAAATTGTTCATAAGATTCAACCCCGGCGAGGCTGAGGGCTGCATTGAAGGATAAATGTTTTCTTGGGTTTATCATCTTACAATCGAAAGACATACCACCAATGGACTGTCTATCATCTTGCTTTTCATATTGCTGCGGCGTTTATTAAAGCGCAGCGTTGAAAGTTCTCGTTCAACTGTAGCTTGGGAACGAGCCTGACGGATTTCCTGTCTGGTATTTAGCCTGCCGGGCAACATTGCATCAGAAAGGAAATCAGAAGCCAATCCAGGCGACTTACGTCACAAGCAGAGAGGTCGCATATACTATAGGATTCTTTAGATTAGCATGTGTCGACAAAGGTGAAGATATATATGCAAACAAACGTTTTGAGATAACAAAATGTAGGCCCATGAAAATGAGATTATGATCCATAGCGAGATACTATCATTTGCAAAGGTTCAATTATCTGCCAGAACATCCACGAGACAAAAACGTACGCAAATCATTGAAGCAATCGTTCCAACGCTGACATATCCAAGTGAGGTTATATACAAAGTGTCATAAATAATAAACGTACCTTGTGAGAGTTCCCATTTCAAAAGCATATCGTACTAACAAGTCGATCACGACGTTGAGACTATTACTACTTGGATGAGAATTTTCCGAACATAAACGTAATAGCATCCTTGTACATACCTAGCAGCATCCACACGACTACTTTGCAGAAGGAAGAGAAGGGAGAAGGTGATCAAAACGTCTATGCCAGAAGAGAGTGCGAGGCCCAGAGTGAACAACCACTTGAAGAAGGGTTAAATTTACACAGAAGGAAGAGGAGAGAGAAAGTCGCTTGCCCTAAATTCCATGGTGAACTTGGAGAAGGATTGAAGGCGTATCCTATCGAGGGGATTTAAGCTCCAAATGTTAGGCTGGGGATGGAAAAGACTCACATTTCTGCTGCGGTGCCTAGAAGCAGGACATTGATCAGAGTACAACGAACCACAACACTTGGAACCTACTACACGCCGAAGCTGTACGAGTGAAACGCGTGTTAAAAAGTCTGGTCAAAAGAGCAGAAGACAAAAGACTCGTACCTAGACGAAAAACAGCTAATACAAGCTGAGAGAAAGCCTTTTTAATTTGTATCATGGCGCGAGAGGCTCATGAGCTTACGACAGGCAGAGTCAGGCGCCATCGTCGCTTGCTTACTGTAGTAGATGTATTTAACCGTTGTTTCAAGTATACCATGAGAGCCTTACACAAGAATATCCGATGCGCAAAAAAGCTGGTGAATCAGGTGAAGTCAACTGAGCATGCAGATGAGATTTTGACCCGAGGCTTACCAGTGTACCAAGAAAGTAAGGATCGCCTGACCGTTTGATAATTGATAAGGTTGATCAGGGAACGAGTTGTCTCCATATGCTCACAGTGAATACAATTGAAAGCTTCGATGCTCGTTAGTCAGGAGAGATGACATAGCTCAAAGATATGCTAACAGCAATATTCCTGAGAGAGTGGGTGGGATAACGTGAGTTTGCAGAGATTTTGGAGTAAAAAGGACAAAGACAGACCAGGGTATAGAATCAATCTTCGCCGAAACACCATAGTAGAATATCATGTAGTCCCACAAAGCTGACCAGACGAAACACGTATGGCATATCTCAAGAATCCTGCTTTCATGTTGGCCTGTAAACCATTTCTTGTTAAGATCCAAAGACGGACCAGGCAAGCAATACCTGATTTGAGTGTCAAGTCCGCGACGCGGGATTGTTAGTATGTAGTACGTACTAGAACTTTTAATTGCAAACTATCGGTTGGGTAGAGTTTGAAGTAGAGGACGACCTGAACGGCCACGACTCCAGATAAACTATAAAACGTTCGTCAATCAAAGAGGATGGAGGAACGTATTTGTGACGAACAGTGCGGAAAAGAGACCGCAAAGGAGAAGGGCACCTAGGGTCTTTGAAATGTCAACCGAGGTCATAGTTGGGGATAATAAGGTACCAAGCTTGTTTCCACTTGCACGTTCATAAGTATGGATCCCTTTTAACACTTTGATCATTTTTTCCTTCTGACAAGACCGATCAAAGAGGTAGTTATTCAGGGGAAATGTACATGTGGAATTTGTTTCTGCTCGTGTATACTTTGTTACCGAGAAGGGCCGAAAGTGGATTGATTGCATCAGTCTCTAATTATGGTGAGGTACATGTAAAGTCAAATTACCCATGCACAAGCTTGTGAGCGAAAAAAGTGCTATATTGCACACACTATTGTGAGCCCACCGTGTGTAAACTCATCCCTAACTTTCTGATTGCTTCTGCAATATCTCGCGCTTGACTCGCATCGTAACAAGTCGGATACAAGTTCGGGGCAAGTCGCAAATCATCCAGCTGTCGACCACAAACCGAGGAATTATTTGTAGTGTATGGGCTAAAAGCCATGGCGATGGGTCGCGTCGGAGGCGAAGATTGCATCAAACCGGTTGTCATGTGGTTGAAAATCGAGTCGGAGTGTGAGAGCGGAGTGTATGAGAGTCGGAGTGTAAGTATAGTGTTTTCAATTAAGAACTACTGAAGAAGAAACATGCCGGATAACCAATGCACGAAAAATTTCTGATGGAAAAAAAATTGAAACAAAGGAAAGTCTTTTTTTCTACAGGAAGAAAACAGATGATGGGGTTCTCTTTTCCCATGGTCACCAGGAACAGGTTCTGGTGCTAGCCCGGTGAGAGTATCTTTACATCTATACACATGATGTGCTGTAAAGGACTGCTTTACGCCAGTCAATGGACGACAACAAAACAACGCTGACAGCTTTCACAATCTAGAAGGAGAAGATCCCACCACTACCAAAGCCTTGGTGTGGCCAATACACTGATACACATGATCTCTATATTGGGCTCGTGTGTTTGACTACTCTAGACTGATCCTTGAGTCACTTTATTACAGTTTGATTTCCCGGATTCATTTTAAGTTCTGCAAGTTTTGAAGTGTCTATGCAAGGTCCGACCGTTGGTTACACACGGACGCCCGGCATCAGACGCTGAACCAGGCTGTGTAGTGGACTTACAACACATTACTTTGGCAGACAAAAACCTCCGGACATGTCTTGACATGTAGTCGTTTAGGACCTGCTCCAGACCCCAGCGTGAGTAACCGCATAAATATTGTTTCCCTTGGCCAGAACATTGTCAATGTACAGACAAGCCATACGTACGAAGAGTGGGTTCTCCCGCCGCCCACATGTAACTCACAAGCTTCCTCGTCGCTAAAACCCATCGCACACCTTTTAGCGTGGAAACGCGCACTATTCAATCAACCGCTTGGGCTTTTTCCCCATTTGTGTGGTTATTTTAGGTATTGATGGTGGAGTTTATACATAGAACAAGTGATACAGCGGCAGTGTTCCGACGGCAGATTTTCTTGAAAGTTGATGCATGATGCGTCGTAGAAGCTTAGAGGACCCTGTCGAATTGCGCAGTTCGCCTTGCCCGACTGATTGAAGAAGAAGAAATCTGTTTATTCCGCCGGCAAGCCGCACTACAGGGCTAAGAGGCGGGGTAAAGTACGGCTTGTACTCTAGGTCTGCTATTTACAATGTTGTCCGTTATCTTGGTGTGCAAGATTTTTAGTGTTTGTATTATACCTTTCCTCGCAGAGTTGTCCGTGGCGTGTGTCATTGACGTGGTCACATCGCGAAGTACCTGAGTCTTTGCGTACGCGGGGTGTTTTGACGTCCGGTGGTGTGTGGTTCCTCGTCCCGCCTGTGCTAGGTGAGTACCTGAGTCTTTGCGTACGCGGGGTGTTTTGACGTCCGGTGGTGTGTGGTTCCTCGTCCCGCCTGTGCTAGGTGTCCGTTGCGTTATCGTCCTCCGTCCTCCTCCTCTCCTCTCCTTCTACGCTTCCCTCTCTCCCTCTCCCTCCCTCTTCCTCTTCTATCAGGCCGTATGCGCCCTCCCTCTCCCCTCCTCTTCTTCGTCATTTTCATCGTCGTTTTCCGTCGGTCGTTCCTGTCTGCGTGCCTGACTGATTGATCCTCCTCCCTTCAGACCAGGGCCCAGGGGGAGAGGCGTTGAATTACCTACTCGGTCCCTCGAAAACCGGCATTTCCTCCTATCTTATCTTATCTGATTTCTGCTACAAAGTCTGGACGATACACTCATAGGAGTGTCTCCTGCTGGGGTCAGGACCTGTTTCTGGGCCGACGAAACCTGTCATCTGTTTCTTAGTCAGCTTTCTTGTAAAAAAAAACGGGCTACGTGCAAAGCCGGCTAGCCCCAGTGAGATAATGGCATGGGTGCCGCCCAATATTCATATATAGATATTACCTCCAACGTTCGGCGGCCAGAGCGCGCGGCTTTGAGACATTCGCGTTCTTCCGCGCACATCCATATATAGATATTACCTCCAACCATTGGGCGGCCAGAGCGCGCCGCTTTGAGACATTCGCGTTCTTCCATACACTCATATCTTATTCGCTGTTAGTAAACTTTTCACTGAAGAGAAGGCACTTTCCATTAAAAATGGCACATTGAACATGATATAACAGGTTTCTTTCTCTCTTTTTTTTCCCAAAGAAACACAAATACAGCTGAAACTTTTATAATATATCACAGAATAATGTGCATACACAAAACTCAAACTGTAAGAGGGCCAGTAGAACTAGAGCGAAGCCGGCTAGCCTCAGTGAGATAAGGGCATGGTGCCGCCCAATATCCATATATGGATATTACCTCCAACCATTGGGCGGCACGGCTTTGAGACATTCGCGTTCTTCCGCGCACATCTTATATTACCTCCATCATTGGGCGGCCAGAGCACGCGACTTTGAGTTCTTTCTCCACCATGCACTCAATATCCTATTTACTGTTAGTCAGCTTTTCACTTCCATTACTGTCATGTGTCATGATGTGAAATCGGTTCAACATGTGAAATTTGTATTCTGTAACTTAATCTGGCCACCCTCCAAATCCTGAAAAAAAACTGGATAGATATTGTATATACAAAGATGATTCTGTGCTTATACTATAAACATCCAAAAGGGTGAAATCAGAACACATTTGATCACCCACCAGGGTTCAGTGAAATAAATTAACAAGAATTGTACAAAATTTGAGTAGGTTAAACCCTTTGACACATACATAGTATCTTAAATATAATTTTCCAAGGGATGGAAAGAGGCAGAAAGCCCAAGGAAGTGGATTCTGTGTTCGATTACAAGAGAGGGTGACAATCTAGGCTGTTGAAACTCCGCATACAGCCAGAGTTAGCTTGTGACACGACTGTGACAACAATTTCACTTCCCGGTTTTTTGGTACCTCTTGCTCGGGCATGGGCCGACGTCTCTTACATGTTACTTTTTCTCCTAAAAAAATCATTACATACTAGCTCAGAAGGTATTCAAGATGGTCTGAAAATTTAAAGACTATACGACATAGGGACAGAGCAACAAAAAAAATGGCAAAAAAAATTTCACTTCCCGACACACGACAGTAGAAATGGTACATTGAACATGATATATTAATAACAGGTTTCTTAATCTCTTTTTTCCCCAAGGTAACACAAATCCAGCTGACACTTTTATAAGGAAGGATATATCCTGCATAGACAAAACTCAAACTGTAAAAGGGCTAGTAGAACCATAACACAGAAAGAAAAAGTGCATAACCTGAATCAATTGAATGCATTCACTGCTGGTGCTGAAAATCTCCAATTGGAAAAGCAGAAAAGAAAAGAAAAGAAAAGCGTCATACTCTTTCCTTGTCTTTTCCCTCGTCTCGACCTCTCTTCTCTCCACCACCGAAAATGGTGTGACACGTTTCTTTCTCATTCCTGAAAAAAAGGGAACTGGCTTCCAGCAGCGATGTTATATATTATTAGAAGGACTGAACGGCTGCAGGCTTACACAAAGCGTATGTACATGCATGTATCACATACTATCGGCGTAGAGTACCATCCTTGACTTGTCGGCGGTACAACCAAGATGTATCGATTCAAAGTCCACAGTCTGAATCAGCCTGTATGTCTCATATGCCTCCTGCTTCGTGTGAAGCGCAGGCTTACACAAACCGTATAAATTACATATGTACTGTACTATCGGCGTAAGTACTTTGCCGGCGGTATGTGAAGCGCAGGCTTACACAAACCGTATAAATTACATATGTACTGTACTATCGGCGTAAGTACTTTGCCGGCGGTATAAACAAATGTATTACTATCACTGGGTGCAGGGAATGACATTTTTTTTTAGCAAAACAATGTAAAAACACTATATCATTCCCTGCACCCAGTGTATATATTAAAATTTGTATTAATAAATACACGGAGACGACCGGAGCAAACCTCTCCCCAACAAAAAAAATGTCGTAACTGATGGGAGGGACGGGGCTAAGTTTATGTGTATGGGAACATAAACCTGATATTCCCAAGCCACGACCTCTCTACGATATCCCAAACCCCTGCGACTAGACTCCCACCCCCACCCCCAAACCCAAGAAAAGACTAAGGACAAGAGAAATGGGCGCACTAGACACGCTGATAACGAGTACGCTAGGACTGACCAAGTTCCCGCCATTCCTGTCGACGTTTTTATACTCCTTCGTCGGGTTCTCGATCGTGCATCAGGTGATTGCGCCGTGGGCGAGTAGACGGTGGTTCCCTACTGCCTACGGGTCGAAACCGAAGCGGGCGCAGAACGCATGGTGAGTCGAGTCCAGTGCCGAGTCGTGTCGAGTCTAGTCGAGGAAAGGAAAGGATTTGACGTGTGCGGGGTTTTAGGGCGATCCATGTGGTGTCGCAGGTGCACGCGGTGGTTGTGGTACCGCTTGCGCTGTGGGTGCTGTGCGGGGTTTTAGGGCGATCCATGTGGTGTCGCAGGTGCACGCGGTGGTTGTGGTACCGCTTGCGCTGTGGGTGCTGTAACGAGCCCCGGAGCGTGTGCGCGACCGGCGTTTGGCTGGGACGATAGGGTCGGCTACGTGCATGCCTTTGCGTGTGGATATTTTTTGTGGGATAGTTTGGATGCGGTTGTGAATTATACGGATTTAGGGTTCGTTGTGCATGGTGAGGGTTTTTTTTTGCTTGCTTGTTTTCTTGTTGAGGAAGTCTTCGTTATGCTAGGTGTCGCGTGCTTGATGGTTTATGCAATGTCGTTTGTGAGTCGTCA
The DNA here is from genome assembly GCA_027475525.1 of Macrolepiota albuminosa. Taxonomy (NCBI): domain Eukaryota; kingdom Fungi; phylum Basidiomycota; class Agaricomycetes; order Agaricales; family Agaricaceae; genus Macrolepiota; species Macrolepiota albuminosa. The sequence goes on from JAMWFC010000117.1 coordinate 2,286,753, forward strand.
GGTTTGACAGTTTTTTCGTTTGTTGAAAAAGGGTAGAAACCGTTTGTGGCGTATTTTGGGCTGCGGTGTTTGCTTTGGGAGACGTAAGTTGTACACGAATGGTTTTTGCGCAGATGTGCTGAGGTACTTTTGCAGGAGCACGTTCTTTTTGAATATTCATTGGTATGTTTTCGTGTGTTGGTTTTTGGATAGCGTGTTTATGTGGGGACAGGTTCATGGACAAGACGGGTCGGACGGGCACCACTGCGCAGTTTATCAATGGAATCTTTCTGCTCTCGGCGTTCTTTGGGGTGAGGCTCGTGTATGGAGGCAAAGTGGTATGTGCACCACGACCTGGCGCGGCTCATGCTGACGGAAATGCAGTCATTTGATTTCATGCGCACGTTGATTGAGGTGCGGCACGAGATACCGTGGATATACATTATTGTATTTGGAGTGGGGAACCTCGTGCTTACGGGTCTCAACTGGCTTTGGTGGGTGTGAACACTTTGTGGAATGCTGGTACTTATGTCTGCAGGTTCACCAAGATGATCGGTGCACTGCGACGGCGGTTTGACGAGGGAGAGAAAAAGAATAGAGAACGGGGGGGACTTGCGAATGGGAATGGGGCGGGGAATGGGTACGGGACAAGTAACTAGGACTATGTAGAGTAGATTACTTGAATGCAGCACAGACTTGCTCGCGGACACGGCGTTCCCACGCGACGAGGTTGGGGCGAGAGGAGACTTGGGCGCGAAGAGCAGGGTCTTTGGAGACGAGGATGGAGTGGAGATAGGCAAAGACGAGGGCGTCGAGGGGCGTTGGCTCGCTGTGGGGGGTGAGCAGGGGTGGAGTGGGAGAGGGACGACGCACAGAGAGGCGAGGAACCATGTGTCGGTGGCGAGGCGGTCAGAGATGGCGGCGATTGCCTCGGCGGAGCTGGCATAGATGGAGTCGGAGGATATGCGTGCGCCGAGTGGGGGAAAGAGGGAGACGAGACCAGTGAGCGGGGGCGGCGGGGGCGTGAGGAGGGCAGGGAGGGACGCGGCGGGCGGCGGGCGGAGGGACAGGAAGGAGTCGCGGGGGGCGGTGAGGAGGAGGGCGGGCTGGACGGCGTTGTGGAGGAGTGCGGTCCAGGCGTGGCTCTCGTCGCGGGCAGCCTGGTCTCGATAGTCTGGCTCTGGCGGGGCGTGCTGGTCTGCCCACTGTGGGATGCTGTGGGCGGGGAGGAGGGACGCTGCGTCTGCGTGGAGATTGGGCAGACGCTGGTCGAGTGCGCCTGCAGGGTCAATGTCGGTGCGGAGATGGACAGGGACGCGGCGCAGGGCGAGGTACGCTTGCCACCGCAGACACTCGACGTCGGCGCTGAGGGGCGCGTCGTCGGCAAGCGGCGCGCAGATCCAGAGTGCCGGCGTGGCGTCGACGCGGTGGGCGTGCTGGGCGGCGTATGTGTGCAACATGTCGTCACGCGTGACTGTGACCCCGCCATGTGCGACGACGAGCCGCATCATTTCGCCTGGGACGGCGCAGAGAGCGTCGCGGGGACCACCGACGTCCGCCTCGGCCTCTACCCGTCGACGCTCAACCTCGTGCTGCCCCAGCCATGGTCCAGCGTCACCCACGGCTTCCACGGCACGTCCCTCGTTCCCTCTGTCGCCGTCTACTGACCCTCCCCAGCCATCTCCACCGTCCTCAACAACCCACACAAACAACAGCCACCTCCAAAGCCACACTCTCATCTCCCCACAGTTGTCCCCGCTGTCCTCCCCCGCGTGCGCAGAGCCGACTTTGACCCGTACCTCCGCGCTGTCCACGACGACTGGGCCCGCTTTACCGCTGGCGTCCCCCACTCTGTCCCTCCAGCCACGTCTGTCCCTCCCCTCCACTCTGTCCCCCAAGTCTTCTTTTCCCAGTCCTTTTCCCTCGCAGACCCCGCCACCTTTTCCGCAGTCACCGCCGATGCAGATCCCACCGCCCTCGCCCACTCTCTCCCCCTCCTCGAAAGATTCTCCCACTACGCAGACACCGTCGAACAGCACCTCGTCCTCGAGATTTCTCATCGCGCTCCCTCCTTCTTTGCTGCCCTCACAAACTTACACGACCTCCATGCAGAATCAGAACATTGTCTCCAACGCATCGCATCTCTCCGTGCCCTTCTCACCGACCTCGACTCCAACTCGGCCAAAAAGGGGCTCCACCTCGTCAGGCGCCAGGCGCATCTCTCCGTGCCCTTCTCACCGACCTCGACTCCAACTCGGCCAAAAAGGGGCTCCACCTCGTCAGGCGCCAGGCCGAGCAGCCAACCTTTCTCAAGTCGCCGACGCCCTCACCAAGTCGCCTCTGTCGTCGAAATGGGCCGTGTCGCCCGCGAACTCGTCAGTGCCGCCCAGTGGACTAACGCTCTCCGTGTCATAGAGCAGATCCACTCCATGTGGCACGATCAAAGTCCTGATACCCCCATGCCCACTCTCGTAGAGGAAGACCAAGTCCTGCCAGCCAACAAGCTGCCCTTGTCTTCTCTCCGTGCATATGCCGCCCTCCCCCAACACTTGCGCGCCCTCACTATGGAAATTGCCGCGTCCTTGTCCTCCGAGCTCGTCTCTGTCCTTCGAGATCACCTCTCTCAAGACCACCCCTCACTATGGAAATTGCCGCGTCCTTGTCCTCCGAGCTCGTCTCTGTCCTTCGAGATCACCTCTCTCAAGACCACGATCCGCTCCTCCGAGACCGTCTCCGACCCTTGATTCAAGGTCTCGTGCGCACCGAGCCGTAAAGGAAGGTCTCTTGTCCTGGCGCGAAGTTGTCCTAGCCCTCGTCCGCCAAATCGTTCGATCCGTAAGTCCTTGCTTGTCATACTAGTCGTCGTACAACTTTCATTCAAGCGTCTACCCAAAGACGAGGAAGGAGAACAGCGAAAGCTTTCAATAGGTATGTCCAACCCGCTCCTTCCCTATCTTTCTCACTCCCTTTAGAACACACTTCCGTGACATGCCCCACACCGAGTTTATCCTCCTCTTGCAAAATCTGTATGCACAACTTTTGACGTGCATCCAAGGAATACAGTCTCAATCAACCGTCATTGTTGCCATCCTCGAGACTGAAACAATTGGGTACGTTCTCTATTCACATTTCCAACAATCATCTCATATATCGTCATTGTTGCCATCCTCGAGACTGAAACAATTGGGTACGTTCTCTATTCACATTTCCAACAATCATCTCATATATCAGTCCTCCATCCACGACTCCCGCCCTCACGCCCTCCCAAGTCCAAGACGAACTGTCCGACATCCTCGCATCTGCCGCTGAACTCGCCAACACTCAATCCGCCTCCCTCATCGCCTTCCGTCACGACGAACACGCTGCTCTCGAACTCGCAGACTTTCTCTCCTTCTTCAATGACTCTTGGGCCTTTGTCGTCCGCTGCGAAGTCCTCTCCCGACGCATGATTGTCGGTCTCCGAGGCGTCGTCGTCGGCCAAGCCAAATCATTCCTTCAGGCGTTCCATCAGAAAAGGATCACCAGCTCTGCGAAATTGGTCGAGGACGAACAGTGGAACCCTGCAGAGATTAGTGCAGGGCTCCAGAGAATTACAGACGCCATCGTTCATTCTGCAGTCGAGGATGCGCCGGAGCTCATTGTCAAGTCTGAAGGTGCTGCTCAGACGCCAGAGGACCCACCAGCGTCGTCACATACCCCTTTGAAGTCGCCGCCTCAGCGACTCAAGGATGCATATACCAATGGGGCAGCAGGCTTTGTGGACGTCAAACCAGCGAAACAGCTGCGTATCGAAGACCGGTCGTACTTTGCGGTAAGCGCAACGACAGAAGTACTTGTTCTTCTCTTGGATTACCTACGCGTTGTCGTGAATCTGTCGATGCTCACGACGGATGTGATGAGTCGCGTTGTCGAGTTTCTGAAAGCGTTCAATTCGAGGACGTGTCAGGTTGTCCTTGGTGCGGGCGCAATGAGGTCGGCGGGGTTGAAGAACATCACGGCGAAGCATCTTGGTTAGTCTTCTCTTCTTGGAACATGCTCTGGGTCTGGGTGGTCTGATGAGGTGGCCGTCCAGCGCTGGCGTCCCAGAGCTTGTCGATCATGTTCGAGTTGATTCCGTACGTTCGTGAAACTTTCCGCCGGCACCTGAGTCCCAAACAGGCTGTCATGCTCGTAGAGTTTGATAAACTGAAAAGGGTGCGTTCTTTTGCTTCTCCCCGAAGTGAGGTGATGCATTACTGAATTTGGGCGTGTTCAGGACTACCAAGAACATCAGAACGAAATTCACTCGAAGCTTATCGCGATTATGGGAGACCGGCTTAATGCCCACATCAAATCACTTCAGGTGAGCTGCCTGCACTCGGATGGGTTGCTCTTTGACCCCTTCGCTTCCTGTTATCGTTACGTGACCCGCAAGAAGGAATGGAAGTGTTCGCGTATGCAATTGCGTTTTCGCAGTCGCATTCGCGCTTACGACATTTTACTGAGCCGGCCTGTCCGATTCGTTGACTCACCATTTATCTGCTCGAGTCACGAATTTTCCCAGCCGATTAGGGATGCTGATTCGTGTGCTTCTTAGGTTGTAGATTGGAACGTGCCAAAGCAAAATGGCGGCGTCAATGATTATGTTGAAATCCTCGTCAAGGAAACTGTTACCCTACACAAGGTTTTGTCGCGTTATCTGGCTGTGCCCGTCGTCGAGGTTCGGTCTTCCTCGTCAAGGAAACTGTTACCCTACACAAGGTTTTGTCGCGTTATCTGGCTGTGCCCGTCGTCGAGGTTCGGTCTGGTCCTTTTTTTCCGTCGAGCTGTCAATTCACCCGATCTATTCCCGCCTAGTATGTCATGACACAGGTGTTTGCTGCGATCAACCATGGACTATCAGAAGAGTATAACAAGATTGAGCTCCCGAATCAGGAGGCAAAGACGAGGTATGTGTCACGAGAAGAACACCAACGAAGGTCGTCGCTGCATCACGATCACGTCCCGCTGCTTCCCTTCGTTTCTGTCCCTTCTGCTCTTTGTAAAGTTGTGCCAGTCCGCTGACGACCTGTCCACATCTGTTCTATTTCCACCCCGTGCTCAATTCAATTCGTGCACCAATTCAAATCAAATGAACCTTCCATTCTGCGTTGCTGTCCCCAGGCTTTTGGCAGACGCCAAGTATCTACATCAAAAACTCTCGGCACTCAAGAACGTCGCACCTCCCAGTGGAATGCTCGTGACTGTCGTCTCGGAGAAAAGCATTCCCAGAACAGGACCGTCCAGCCCCACTCCGGTTCCGAGGTCTTCTAACGCGCTGTCGTCTGCGAACCAACGTCTCAAGGGACTCTTGTCAGGCAAGTCCGGGGCTTTTGACAAGTCACACTCGACGGGTGTACGTTCCTCTTCGCTCGCGCCGGCGCCGGCGCCGTCGCCGGTGGTTTCTTCTCCCCCGCTCAACGGCGCGTCATCGCCACCGCCGCAAGTCCGGAAGTTGTCAGTTGGAGGATCGGATGCTGGGCCGGTGGGACAGGGTGGAAAGACGCCGGAAAAGGGTGGCATGACGCTGAAAGGGGAAAACCAGACGATGATGCTGGGCCGGTGGGACAGGGTGGAAAGACGCCGGAAAAGGGTGGCATGACGCTGAAAGGGGAAAACCAGACGATCAAGGACAGCGAAGGACGCTTTCGCCTGTGTTGCCTCCTACACCGCATGACACTCCTCCTGAACCTGTGAGGCCCGATGCCGACACGGAGCCGGAGGCACAGAGGGTTCTAAATGCGGGAGATGGGAGTGCAGGGACGGGAGATGGGGGAGACAAAGTCGAGCTGGAATTGGAATTGGATATGGATATGGAAGGGGGAGAGGGAGAGGGGGCGCAGATGGATGGAGTAACAAAGTCGAGCTGGAATTGGAATTGGATATGGATATGGAAGGGGGAGAGGGAGAGGGGGCGCAGATGGATGGAGTATTGGGTGGGTCAGGTGGTCGTGCTGCGTTGGAAACGACTTGGCGCCGCTGGATTTGGAGGGACGTTTGGAGTCCCCGCAGGTAGTGTCACCACCACTGTCGTCGGAAGCGCGCCACCCGCGGATGGTGTTCAGTCGTGATTTTTTATCTTTCCCCCGACGCTGAGGATGGGTTTGAACGAACGTTTACGTTTGGTTGGATTAGGTAGGGTAGGACACGTGATTGAATCAATGCAATTGCAAAAACGATCATTTGTCTTGTCAATGTTGTCGTGCTAGCTAATCCCGTCTTGCGCGAGATTGCATCAATGGAGCACAAGATAGACAAACTTGTCTGAGACTGCGGCAAGGTTTGTTGTGGAGATAGAACAAGTTGTGATAAACTTTTGGGGTTCTCAATGTTCATTATACATGCTCATGTCGTTGGCTTTTTTTTCCCTTCTGTCATTCTTTTAGAAGAGAGGACAGTTTGTTTTCTTTTTTGAGTTGTGGATGTAATTCGGCGCATTTCTGATTTTGGCTTTTTCTTCACCCACCCACACCCCCCACAATCCTCTTTGTTGTCATTTGTGTTTGTTGGCACTACAATAACGTGATGGACGTTTTTGTGCGCGATCCGTCACTTTAGGACGACGTTTGGTCCTGGTGGGACCCTGTAATCCATCTGTGGGGGATGGGTCTCGTGGTACGAGGGAAATGGAAATGTATTTGGGACCCCTTAAATATGCTTTTATATTGATAAACATACCTGGATTTGGATTTGATCCCCTTAGAGGTCGTTCCTCACAGAGCGAGCCTCGTGCCAAGTATACATTATACCATTATACATATCATACATACATAGATACATAGATACATACAGTAAGTAATTCTGACATCTGGTAACCATACCGAGTGACATGAATGCGATCCCCAATACCCAGGTAAGTAGTCATGATCTATGGTATGGTATGGTATGGTTGTGCACAATAAGGTTTTGGTTTGGGGGAACCGAGATTTGGACAATGGTGCTTCCATGGGCTGTGAAATTTTGAAACCTTACCTAACCACTCCCCCTGCGTACCCCCCGAGCGTGTCAATTGCGCAAACGTGGGTTCAGGAATGTTTGGCGCTTTAGCGGTCGCCTATCATGCAATTATTTTATTTTGTATATACACAGATATACATATTACGAGACGACCACCCCTCCCCGTCCCCTAATGTTGATCCATTGTTTAACTGAAGTGGATCAGATTCTAGGGGTCGATTTGGAAGAAAAGTTTCTTGTAGTGGGCACATGATGATGGGGGGAGGCCGGGAATGGAAAGAAGAGGGGGAGTCGTGGATAACCCCCCACCCATTTGCATAGCGCCCGAGGCGTCAAGGGTAATAAAGAAAAAAAATTGTTGTTTGGCACCGGGTTGACTGGGTCTGGCAGGTAACGATCTAAATGTACAAAGCATCTTGGAAAGACCATGAAATGTAAGAAGGAGTACAACAATACGAGTTGTCGTATCAAATTTTGATGAAAGCTTTGTTGTTTTTTTTGACCATGAAATGTAAGAAGGAGTACAACAATACGAGTTGTCGTATCAAATTTTGATGAAAGCTTTGTTGTTTTTTTTGGGATGACCGTGACGGTACCTGCCAAAGAGCACTGCAACGGTGCTCTCTGGACTGGTTGATGGACATGTCGGCTCGCAGGGAAGGTGCTAGAACATTGATTGAATTGACGGCACGGCGAAAAACCAACAAAGGAGCCCCAATTGTCGAGGATAGCGCCATAGTTCCTAATGTGGAAAGGATCTGAAATCGGGCGGTCGGGCCCTCGGCCGGGCGGCAACTGAGGTGGTGCTGCGCATGCGTTGTCCACATGCTGGATAAAACATCCACGTCATTGCTCTGAAAAAATTTTCCTTGTGACGAATGACGAAGGAATGAGCCTTTTTTTCTCAACAAGAGGGTTAAATTATGTCATTGTATTCTGGCCTTGTTCTGGCATGTTGTGTGACTGGTAGGGTTGCCCTTTGTTTCTCAGAGGGTCGCCGCCCTGTCATTGGTGTGGTTACAACGTGAGGACCACAGAGTCGGTCATGATGAGGTCACTCTACATACTGGGAATCTATCGACTCCCTCCCGTGCAAACCACCCGAGAAAGGAAAGCGAGTCACTGACGTCACACGTGACGAGAAGAGGAATCTATCGACTCCCTCCCGTGCAAACCACCCGAGAAAGGAAAGCGAGTCACTGACGTCACACGTGACGAGAAGATAATTCCTGTGAAAAGAGGCTTAAAGATGGAGGGAAAGTCGAAGTGTCTTAGGGGCGAACGTGAACTTTTCACGCCACACGTTCGCAGGCAGGGTGGAGTCCAAACGTTTGATGGCGCACAGTCTGGACGAACGAGATCACGCTCGGACCAAATAAAGGCCCAGATGCAGATCTCGTCCTTGTTTGGCTCGGCGGAAGCACCCTGAAAGAAGGCCATCACGTGCACTTTATTAATAGCCCAATGGAGTCACTTGTCGTCTCAAAAACGTTTTTCGTTTGGGAATGGTCGCGACCCAGGTCTCCTATATAAACACAGTACCGCTCTCTCCTCCTCCCCATTCTTTCCCATCCCGCCCAATGTTCGAGGACCAGTGTCTAGTCTGCGGCAAGCCTCTCGACGACGATGTGTATGTTTTCCCTCCACTCCTGCCCCTCTCACGCCTCACCCCACACAGTCAGGCATACTGCAGTGAGGACTGCCAGTCCCAAGACGCCTCGTCCCCCTCCATTTCTTCTGCATCAAGTGCAGTCTCATCTCCAAACATGGGCTATGCAACCGGTGCCGACGTCCCACCGCTGTTGCCATCGGCCCTCGGCTCTGCTCTAACTAAATATGCCCGCAGTCGTCACCATCACTCTGTCTCCACTTCCTCTGCTTCTTCTTGGTCTGCTGTCACAGATGACGAGGACGAACCGTACCCTGGTCTTCTACAATATCATTCAAAGGCCTTTTATGAGAGTGCCGACTCTCTCTATGATGCCAAACCACCCCAAAATCACCTTGATACCATCAAGCCCTCGTCTGCCCTCTCCTATGCTCGCCGTCCTTCTGGCACCAACAACCGCTCCATGGTCTCCAACCCACACCCTCGCACCTCCTCCACTCACGTGCATGATATTCCAAGAAGCGTTCCTCTGCATTCCCATCTGTCTACCGATGATGATGGAGCTTACTCTGACGTCGGATTTTCGTCCCGGGACGAGTCCGAACCTGAAACTCACATCACTAAACTGGGCTCTTCACAAAAGCCCAAACGCAACCGTGCCAGCCTTCCCGCATACTTCTCTTTGCTCCAAATGACCGGAAAGCACGTATCTCCTGTCTCTTCGTCTTCTAATCATACCATCTCGCATGTCTCTCCACCCACGCCCAAAGTGGCCCTTGCGAGTATCAATCTACCCCGTGCAACTCCTCGTGGTCGATCTCGCATGTCTCTCCACCCACGCCCAAAGTGGCCCTTGCGAGTATCAATCTACCCCGTGCAACTCCTCGTGGTCGCGACGGTTGCAGATAACGACCGTGCTATCAGGTCTTCTGGCGAATCAAACTCCCGCTCGCCTTCTCGCGCACGAAGGATCTCGACACAGCTTAGCGCTCCCGGTCTTGCCTGCTCCGGTGAAGCAGATGACGAGGATGCTCTGGACCACTCGTCAGTTCCAGGCTTCACTCGGGGCCGCCCTGCGGTCCGTCGCAATAGCTCGCCACTTCCCGCAATGATGCCCTCGGCTGACGCACTTAATAACCACAATCGGGTCCTGGTTGCTGCTGCGATGAGGACGGACGGTGTTCATTCACCTTTTCCCCATGAGACTAGGGGACGCCTAAAAGTAGAGACCGATATGGATGCCCCTGGATTCGGAATCGGTCGTAGCGGTTTGTTGCACCGTACACGCGCGCCAGCAACTATCCGTTCTGGCCGTGCTCTGTAAAACCGCTGTATTACATTTCCTTCCGTCCATCTCGCTCAGCTCTGCATTTCTATCTGCTTTCATGTTATCTGTATAAAGTCTCCACTCTCGAACGCAACGACAACAAAATCTGCTCGCATACCATTTTGCATACCATGGACCTCATCTCCAAAGAAAAAAATTTCCTGCAACCACACATCTCGACGATAAAACACGTACGCGGAAAATTTCACGGCATGGATAACCATCCCCCTTCGGCACCTACTCTTCATTCCACTCCGATCACCCCTACCTATTGTATCATCACAACCCACACTCATTTTTTCCACACACAACTCATCTCAGCAACATATATTTTCCATTGTCCGTAGCTTTCGTTAAAAACCATCGCACTAGTTTCTCGTGTAATCAATCGCATTTATTATTGGAAGATAAATTTTTGTGCACAGCACAGATCTGTTCTTTCGGCTACCGCCGCTTTGCTCTTGTTCCAATGCCGAGTTCTACATAGCAAATTCTAATTCACATCAGGTCTTGTGTTGCGGACCTGTATTGAGCCGTAGCGCCTATCAGTGTCAATGATCATCCTTTGTTCTCATCATACACCTACAACATACGACACACAGAGATTTCTCTTGTCCATAGTTACAATACAATAGCATAGTCTACTTCATCGTTGCCGACGTCGTGACTCGTATACCCCACACGGAAGCAAAGTACAATACACACTGAAAATTTCTGGCCAATAACACGAGTGTGTGTCTCATTGCTATATGTAGTCCGTCCGTGGAATGTTGGGGTTGCAAGGATGGGAATATCAGGTTTACGTATGTTGTTTTTTTGATCGGGTGGGGAGAGTATGTAGAAATACTTTTGCCAATGGATCAGAAGCCATAGCTAATTTAGCGCAGCAATCTCTGCTCTGAAATCTTAGGGGCTCGTGATCAAAGGTTAGTCCACGGGACCCGATGGGTTTGAGCCATCGGCAAGACAAGAGAGCTCGGCGGCGGCTGAGCGAGGATGGATGATCATTCTCTAAGAATCCTTTTATTTATCGTGAAACTAATCGAGGTATTTGTAGTCCTGGTGGGGCCTTCGCGAGCGTCTCTGGGTGGGGTGGGGGCCGGGGCCGGCCGTGATACCTAACGCACCGCTTCTTTACTCTCACACAGCTATGTATCAAGCCCCCCATTCCCCAACTCTTTGCTACGTGGGTGTTGGAAGGATTGATGATTCTTATGGCCGCAGCATCAGTTTTGCGCGGTGCGCAGGAATGGAAATGTCGATTAGCGTTTGTGAATCGTGATCATGATTCAGATTGCGATGGTGTGTGTGTTTCATGTATTGCGTTGGCGTTTGGCATGCCATCGCATACTGTAAACCGTCACCCATCGGGCTCAGGTCTGAGCCTTAGGTCGATCGGCCGAAGAAACTGTTGCTCAGGCTGGACCATAGCTTTTTCTCAGCTGATTCTATTGACTTTTCCCGTCAACGTGAGATCAATCTTTGCTTTGAAAAGGCTTCTGCGGTCAGACTAGCCAGACTAGTTCTCAGTGGATGACTTGGCCTTGACCTCATGGTTTATACATATGCTCGGTATTCAGCGAAGATTGATTAATTTCTTATGCCTGGATTGATCTAACAGTTCAAGTATTTTGATTGTTCACCAAGCAATCATGATTTGATACAACTTATAATTAATAAGGCCATATAACTATACTCCAGCATACCCTGATTGATCAGTGATGATGGTGTATGTTTTTCAGAGCAATCGGCATCATAATTTGTTATGATTACTTCTGACTTGACAACGAAGAACTGACGACAATCTCGAGTTTTGGAATACAAATAAAGGATAAGAATATCACGTATCAACGTCACCGAATTATGGTGGAAGTCACTTCTCGGATACTCTCGTGATAACTCGCGTGTATAAAGGAATCTTGTCACATAGTCCCAACCACGCGAACGTTCTAATTGTTTCCTGTGCTCTTTTGAGTTTTCATCTTTGGTAAACTCCGTTAATTTCCTTGGCGCAGACAGACCTTTCCCCGTGCACAACCTGAGATAAGTAATGGACGCTTCTTGAATGCTTCACTCGATCCAAGCTGCTGCTCACCGCAGGATTGATATATTATGCGATTAGAGACGTTGAGGTAATCCCGAACTTCGTCTATGAGTTTGTTTTTCCCACTCCACCATGATTAGTTGCTAACATCCGCCTCCATTTGTGATGCTTGTCGTTGGGCAGAAATGTGTCTTTTGTCTCTCAAGACAGGGACAGCATGGTTCTCTGGCAGTATTGATGGTACTAGGCAAGGCTAGCGGAGAATGTTGCAGAGGTTGTCATGTGGTTGCATAGTTCTGCTAGTTGTAGTAGGTGAAAGTATACGACGCGTCGTGAGATAGCCGTGATTGTCTGAAGGAGCTATGGACGTCGACAATAAAGTCGGGGTTGTGTGGTAGCGACGCTCTTTGACCTTGCCCACCACCACTAACTATCATCCAAACCACCATTCACCATTGATCCGTCCACCTTCCCTCCTCACCCCGTCGTGGCCACAAGCCTCGTTCCTGCAACCCGTTCTCGGTCAGACCTCGACGAGGGCACAGACTTCCTCGTCAACGGTCAGAGTCTCTGTCTGCTGACCAAATTGAGTCACTAATCTCATCCAGACACCGACCGGGCCCGCAAGCGACAAAGGACTTCCATCGATCACCCTCTTCGTCCCTCCACCATGCGCCTCACCGACTCCGATCACAACTCGTTATCAGTCTCCCCCGACTTCTCTGTCTTCCCAGGTCCCTCTACCGATCACTCCAATGGCCACAGTAATGGATTCACCGCCAAGTCTGCCACAAATGGCACAGGCAATGGCGTCCTTGCGAAGAATCGCAAGGCCATTGCAAGGCTCTCGTTTCAAGGTACCACCCTGTACGACGACACGCCCGTAGACCGCGAGGAGTACGTGCGCCTCGTGATACAGAGTCTGCGCGACGTTGGCTACATGTCCGTTATCTCTATTCTGTTCCTTTGTTATCGTGCTCATTCAGGCAACCTCAGTGAATCTGCCGCAACGCTCGAGGCCGAGTCAGGGTACGTCATGGAAGAGGCAGAAGTCGCCGATTTCAGGCAGTGCATTTTGGATGGCTTGTGGGCCAAGGCAGAGGCTGCGCTGATCCGCCTTGGCGTCAGCGAAGATGATGGGCTCTGGGTGCGCCTTGCTCTTACAAATTCACGCGTATTCCACTTCTCACCAGCTCAAAGGAGGCTAGATTTTTGATCAGCCAGCAGAAATATTTAGAACTACTCGAGGCGAAGAAGACAACGTTAGCACTTCATGTCCTGCGCCATGAACTTGCACCTCTGAATGTGGATTCTGAACCATTACATACTTTATCGAGGCGTGTCCAATCCAGTTCAATGCTTGCTTACGCACTGATATCACGTCTAGTCTTTTGATGTGTTCTGAGCCTGAAGATCTAAGGCAACGGGCAGGGTGGGACGGTGCAGCAGGATCATCACGGCGACAACTACTTCATAACCTTCAAAGTAGTTCTGTTCTGCTCACCACTACTCCGCAACTAAACTTTTGCGTCAGGATATATTCCTTCCTCGATAATGATCCCTCAGCGGCGGATTGCGACGCTACTTAGTCAAGCATACGCCTATCAGCGACAACACTGTCTATATCACACCACGCCTTTGGATTCCACCTCATTCTCTCTTTATACAGATCATCACTGTGACAAGTCCGAGTTTCCACGTGTGACCACAACTATCCTTGAGGTGCACTCGGATGAGGTATGGAATTTGGAATGGAGCCACGATGGCTTGCAGTTGGCTACGGCAAGTAAAGATAAAACTGCTATTATTTGGAAATTATCGGTACGCTCCGTTTCCTTCGCTTCTTACCCCGCGTCGCCTTTTTACTTCGGCCCGTAGTATGATACGGAGCTACGGACACAATGGGCAGCCCACCGAATATTGAAGGACCATCCATATGCCGTAGGCTGTCTCGCCTGGTCAATGGACGACTCAATGCTCCTGACGAGTACTGAGAATCTGATCAAAATGTGGAATGCCAAGGTTTGTGATCTTGAGGATTCAGTTTGTCATGAATTGTGAACGCCCCTCAGACGGGTGTATGCACAAAAACACTGGAGATACACAAGGAGACTGTGACAGCGCTTGCTTGGCTCCCAGATGGCACAGGATTCATCTCCGGCGGCCTTGATCGGAACATTATCCACTGGGTACGTCGCACCTGACATATGGTGTATGATATCTATTCATTGGTGGTAGGATTTTGAGGGGAATATGCATGATAAATGGGATGAGACGAGCATACGGATAACAGACCTTGCTATCTCGCCAGACTTTTCGCGTTTGGTGTCTGTTGGGATGCAGCATCTCCCGATCGGCATTATCAATGAGGGTATCACTGGGCGCGAGGTGCAGAACGGTGATGCGGCAGCTGCGGGCGCCGCGGCGGCGAGGGCGTCGGAAAACAGATTGGTTATCTATGATTTGACGACGAAGCAGATTGAATCGTGCGTGTATTTTTCATTCGAGATTAACTATAGAATTGACTACGGCCTTTCTTTTGTCTTTTCCTTCTCTTTTGTTTGACTTACATGTATTAACTTGTGGCGGCGTGGTTTCTTTGACAGATCCATCCGTTTAGAAGGTGAACTCACGAGTGTAAAAGTATCTCAGGACTCCCGCTTTGCGCTCATCAACCATGCACCGGACGTGAGAGTTCATCCGAGTCGAGGACATCGACAAATATGAATTTATCTTTTTCTTTAGGAGATACATCTATGGGACCTCGATGTGGGGCGGTTATCACGCAAGTACACAGGACAACGGCAAGGACGACATGTTATTCGGAGCTGTTTTGGTGGATGCGATGGTAATTTTGTGGTCAGCGGTAGTGAAGGTACGTGTTGCTACTCTATTCTTTTTTCGGGAATAACAATCAAGCTCTCTAACAGATAGCAATGTATATATATGGCACCGCGATACCGGCGCACTTCTAGAGAATCTTGCAGGTCACGGCGAGGGCAGTGTGAACAGTGTTGCGTGGAATCCAACAAATCACCGGATGTTTGCGTCGTGTTCGGACGACCACACGATTCGAATATGGGAGGCATCGCCAGAACTAGTGTTTGAAGGGACCCCTCTTCTTCAACCGCCAGCATCCGCCGAAAACGGGAACAGCGAGAACGGCAAAGGGAAGACGCGCCAGCAGTGGGATACCGATGGTGTGGAGATATGATCGGTCTTTAGTCATACCATTGGAATGAGGGACCAGACTCGACCAGACCCCGCCCCCCTCCCGCACTGATCTACTTTTTTCAATCCGGCCATTTTGGCCGTTCTAGGACCGGACCACTGCTTGACGAAGTGGATCCCATGTACAACAATATTTATGGTACGCAACACGTAACGACGCCACTCGCATTTTCGATAATTTGCATTTATAACGACACCAACCAACCATTTCATTCCTTTCTTGTCACCACTGCATCTCATTTTCATTCTTGTCAACATAGTTGTTTTTCTTTCTTATTTTTGCATAATAACAGCCCTGCAACATTGTGGACGTATCTTACATCACAGAATAGATTCCCATCCCTTATGAAACCGAAACTAAATCAATGCGTTGGGCAACAAGTCTTCTTTCAGGGTCCATTGAGATCTAGGAGTTATGAATTCGCCATGCAAATTGATAGTGCTCACGATCAAGATATTTCCGATCCTCAAACAACTTGTCCCTTAAACTCTAGCATTTCGTTCACTTTGGTTAAACGTTCTTAACCGTACAAGCTACATATACACATGCCTTCACCACGTTGTTTTCTGTCATTCGAAAGAACGCCGGCAATCATTTTAGTTCTCCACAATTGAATAAGCGTAAGCCTCATGGAGTGTCGACGACTGTATCTTTCTTAATGTTCCTTTCCGTAAATGATATGAACTGGTAATAATCTCAGCCAGGAACATACTTTGTGGACCAGGGGTGGCGTGACTTAATTCCGCCGCGTGTCGAGAAGGATATTATTCGTCGCTAGCATTGTGACGGCGGTGGGGTTTACAATGACTAGTAAGTATTTGTCGTTCTCCCGGTACGAAGCATACCTTCAATCTCCGGGTGGTCCGTTTATGTCGTATCGCGTTGCCCTGTCTATCTTGTAGGCAGAGCTTTTAGGGTATATCCGAGCTAAACTTATCTTACACCCCTGTCGTATCGCGTTGCCCTGTCTATCTTGTAGGCAGAGCTTTTAGGGTATATCCGAGCTAAACTTATCTTACACCCCATTATCTCTGGTTACCCCGGACCGGAAGAGCATTTCTCATCAGAGTCCTGATAACAACGTATCCCATGTCATTCAATAATGTACGTGCCAATGTTTCAAAACTTCTACGTTTCGATGTCGATTGTCAGGCGAAGGAGTGGCGATATTGGAAACACGCGGAGTCCCTGTGCCCGAGGCGTGAGGTAGGTTTATTTCGTCTAATATCAAGTTCTGGATCCCCTTGCGGATCTGAACATGAGAAACTCTGACGCTCGATAATCATACGACATGCCTTTTCCAAAGAAGAAAAGTTGACCTGAATCCGACTCGGAGGATACAGTATGAGAGTTAATTCATCGAAGGGTTCCACAGTGAAGATTTCATTTGATATCCGAGAACCTTTCAAGGTTCCCATCCCCCTTCGTATCTATCAAGACACTCTCAGATGCTGATGGCACAATGGTGATGGATACCATTGCCTTCCCAGAATTTTACATCTTAAAAAGCCCCCATGTGGATGACCAGAAAACCGACCGATAGATGGAAAAGGTGATTCGATCCCCATTTTATGACAACGCTCGTTGGCGGTTCTTTTAGATAGTCAAAAAAATTTGGTTCGTATGAATTAATGTTCTAAAGTATTGTGTGACAGACCAGTCTTGAGATTGGGATATAAAATAAGAGTCATCGTTAGCCAAGAGATGACAAAATCGCCTCTCGTGGGTCATGATATAGATAGAAGTCCAGTGACATTCAGATAGTAGCTCGCCATGAGGTCAGTGACAAGGACCAGAATTATTGACGGAGTCGAGGGAAACAGGATGTATAAGCGGCCACAAACGGAGATTTTGGTCATGGGAGTTGTGAGTGGGCCCGACGCTTGGGTACGAACAAAGATGCCATTGGATCCTTTTTCGCATGACCTGGAGGCTTAAGAGGTCGTGGTTCAGAAGGCGTGGAAGGATCAACACGTATTGGTGGACTAGTGGGTCGTTTAGCCGGTGATTTACCCACAGGACTAGGCACAGAAGGAGAGGGAACAGCAAGTTGTTTTTCAGTTTGGGATAACACAGTCGCCATACTGTTTGATACTGACGAGCATGAGCCCGCCGAAGTGCAAGGGAGTCGACGAACTACGTTGTTGACAGTGACACGAGTAGTGCCACTTGTAGATGGAGGTAGAAACTCCATATTCGCCGCAGAGGGCTTTGGAAGAACAGTAAAGGTCTTTCCGTTTCGAGGCATCGGGGGAACAATGTGATTGAACATATTCCTTTGCAGTTTGGAGGCATCAGAGCGGGTCTTCTGGAAAAGAGTCTTCGGTGCCGAAGTCGAGGCCCCTGAAACAAATCGATGAATATAATTGAGCAAATCTTGACTGGAAAAGGAACAGACATGCGCTTGTTCGCTGTCGCTTTGGTGGTGGAAGGCGGTCTGTGATTTTGACCTCTCGTTCTCTCTTGCGTTCTTCTGCTACGAGCCGTTGGGTCCTAAGCTTAGCACTGGCCTCCTCTAGTCGTTGAGCCTCTGCTTCTTTCAGGAACTGTGTAGGAAGAGATCAAGGAATAGAAGATACAAGAACAGTAGCGACATACAAAGTAGTGGTCTTTCCAGGATCGTGGATGGTCTTCAGGCCCCATTGAGTATCGTTCTATCGCAAGGGGATAAGCTGTATAGCACAGCTCTTTCCAAATCTCTTACAACCGCATATTACTTTTACGCATATCCAAGCCTGAAGTGACGTACCTTGAGTATCGTTTTCAAGATGCTAAAGGCAAGAGATGAGGAAGTTTAATGTGACAACAGATGGCAACGAATTGTACCGGGGAAGATTCTTCTAATCGAAGGAGTTGCTCTGCATCGCAACGCTCAAGAATTGGACGAACCAATTCATACCTCAATTCATTGCCGAGGCTGCTGATGGCTATGAATTGTTGATAAGCATTTGCACAACAGACTTGCGTCATCACAACTCACAGTCGATAGAGCTTACACAGACTTATTAGCAGTAGAAAAAAGGTCAACATGTCAGAACCTATAGCAGATGGTCCATCGTAGGCTTTACCTCGCTGGCACAGTTGTACGAGGGTTGGTACACGACAATTTGCTCCGTCTGCGTCAAGATTCATTGTGTATGAGTGGAAGCTTCAAGGAAGCTTGAGACAAGGCAGATAAAATCAAGCGAACTATTCAAGTGAGGGCCCAGAGTGAATTCGTCTCCTTCAGTCGTCTAGGGCGTTCAAATCAAGGGAGTTAACGCCGATCACGTGACGAGTGTCTGCCTGGATTAAAAAGGTTCGCACTTCTCCAGAGAGTGAACCAGACGATTTGATAACTACTCACTTTGACTGGTATAAAATACTGATAGTGAGTGGCCATGAATGAACACGCACCCGAAATTTTTCTTTTTGTACCATCTCGGAGTTGCTCAACTTTCACCATGGACGACGCTATAAGCACTAACTTGTCTAGTGCGCCACTAATTTCTAGCAGTCGATGTTTTCTCTCAATAACGGGCTGACTCGCCCGGCTTAGTGAGATAGCAATATACGAGACTCAGGAACAGTACGAATCCAAAACTTTCTCCAGGCGAATTGTTAAGTCTACAAGAAGCAAACCGTCCCCGTCTTCTTTTATGTCAGCAATGCTCGTGGCGTACACGATGTATTTGACGGTTAAGAAATTTCTTCCAGCTGTTAAACAAAGAGAACCTCCAAAGTGTCGGACTCGGGTCAGAGTCACCCTTTCAATTGCATGTTACGGCCTAAAGAGTTAGATAAATAGGCATACCTCCACATTAACTTCAGCTTACTGTGGATTTTTAATATCAATGTCACAATCTCAGTCCAGCACTTACTCAGGTCACCTTTCATACGAGTCACCGTATTATGTACACTCTATCATATACACTTGTGGATATCCCACCTAAAGATGGCATTCCTCTTCCCCCAATCGCATAGCATTCGAGCTTGTCGAACAGTCACTTGATGACATAGTTTACCTACTCCAAAAGACCACTGGGTTACGAGACTATTGCGGGGCATGTGACATGAACCTCTATCGCACAATCTTCCGGCGGCTAAAGTACATTGTTACTATACATGAAACAGATACACTACACAAGTGAAAAGGCGCACCGGAAGGTTTGAATCTAATCTTCCTCATCAGACAAGGCCTCAGACGTGTCCTGCTTTTCCTGTGCATTCATGGCGCCTACTAAATCATCCGACTCTCCTTTCTGAGCAGCTAGCCTTTGACCTGAGTACTATCAAGATGTGAAGGGATAAGTTGAATATTTCAAGCGTACGAATGAGCGTATGTATAGCTTCCTGGGTTTTCCGCTCCAGCTTTGCTAACTTTTTGTTCATGTCACGTTTCAAGTCCCAATTCGGTCGCTTCGGCGCAATATTGAATATGTCCTGGATTGGAGGAAGAGTGATTGTCAAAGCCATATCTACAAGAGATTTGACACATACCAGTTCCTGAGCCCTTCGAAGTTCATCTTCTGCTATGATTTTCTCAGCAAGACCTTCTACATTCTTTTCGACAGTATCTTCAGATGGATCTAGCGGGTTATGTTTCCGAAGGGTACGAGATTCTGTATCAAAGTTTCTGTTGCTAATAACGGAAGTACTGGGTTTGTGGTTGAGGAAAAGTACGGCATCGAAAAATCAAGGACATACTCATCTACCTCCTTCCGTTTCCTCAACGCAGCCAGGCGCACCTTCCGTGTTTCTAATGCTTCCACAAGGGACATCTTGAATAGTAACAGAAATTCTTAATAGAGTAAAGAAAAACAAGCACTTTGTCGGTCGTCGGTGTTGAAGCAAGATTACATGATTTGATTGCGAATAAACAGGTGAAATCGGTTCGTTATGCAAGATCGGCCTTACATAACTCCATTCGCTCTCTTTCCATCCCTAAAAATGAGTTTCGTATATTCCGGAAAAGACGTTATCCTCATTCTATACAGGATTGAAATTGCCCAGCTGTGGAAGGGTATCGACGCGAGAGCGTGGCAGTCTAGTTATTGAAAATCGGACTATGACTTGGCCGGTATCCCTCAAAATAGAGACCAAACCAAGGCTCAGACAATCCCATCCTCGAGTTACCCTGATCAACTTCATGCTAAGCAACTGTCCATGCCACAATACTCAGACCATGGCTTTATAGTTCCATCATTCGATAGTTACTTTTCTCGGTAATAGATACATTCTTTCCGTCATACCACAAGGACCTACCATTACTGACGCAAGCCAGCAATGAAATAGACCAGCGATGGGCAACAAGCGGTGATTTCAAACTTGGCCTGTCGACGTGACACTCCACGGTTTTCGTGTTACATCTCGCTGGGTCATAATCCGACATCTTTATAATACATAACGGCCTCTATAGAAAGTGCTATATACTAGGTTAGATGCAATTTGAGATGGCTGAAAGTTTGGAGAGTGTAAATTCAAGGGGTCGAGCGAGAGAGAAAGCCTCAAGAAGGGCTAAAAATTTCACTCTGACAAATCAATGAGCCATTCATTAACCGGCTGAAGATGGTCATAACAAGCAAATTCGAAGCGAGTCATAGTTTACAAGATTCGCAAGACGACGGTAATAACGCAGAAAGACAGTCATAATCCGTGGCCATGGGCATGCTTATAAGGGCTTCCCTTCGCGTTGTAATTGAACGGCCACGCTACCTCTCAGAATGTTCGCGACCACGATCCTTCACTATGTCACAGCCAAAGAATGCTCCCAAACTACTTCCAATGGAAGAGTTTACTTGTGACCTCCTCAGGTGGCTAATTTGTCGAATCTTTGTGCTCTGACATTTATTTTTTGGGCAGGAATTTCTCCATAATTGCGCATATTGGTGAATAGTAATGCAGTTCTATTCCGTCTTCGTTGGAGCTGAACCAGTAACAAGACCACGGTAAATCAACCCTTGCAGACCGGTGTGTACCAATATCATCTCAATGACCCTATCTGAATGCAGTGCTAGGTTGTTAGAGGTTGGTAAATCGTATTCCCCCTCAATTATACAAGACCAATTGTCACCCAGCTCACGGGAACGATACAAAGAAAGAAAATTGGAAAGAATGAGCAGGTTCTAGACAAACTCAAAGTGGAGAGAGAACGCGGGATTACTGGTGTGTGCCATGTTACTTTCAATAGACCCCGATATCTCATCACCACATCTCAGTCAAGGCACAAACAGCAAGGTGAGCAGCCCTTGATGGTCCTTTCCTTGTTATATATTAATAAAGTTGTCAGCATGATCCATAACTTCGACGGTCGGGACTACATGCTAAATCTCATTGATACTCCAGTCTGTATTCAAGCTCTCCCTTCAAAGCAAGGACCTTATATAGTTTTAGGGTCATGTAGACTTTTCATGGGAAGTATCTAGATCATTGGCGGCTTGCCAAGGGGCTCTTTTACTGGTTTGTTCCGTTCTATCGTCCTTCTTCATAGTAGTGCTAAACGTCGCCACAGGTTGATGCTAGTCAGGGTGTTCAGGCCCAATCCATTTCAGTATTCCATAATGCGAAAGATCGGGGCCTTCAAATAATCCCTGTTCTTAATAAGGTTCGTCATCCAACCAAGCTTGTACGTGTAAGAGACGAACATGATAGGTAGATAGATCTCCCCGCTGCTCAACCTGAACGAATAGCTGTCCAGATGCAGTCTACATTCGGTATTAATCCTGACAATATCATCCGTATATCTGCAAAAACTGGTCAAGGTGTTGAAAACGTTTTGGAAGCAATCATCTCTCGGATACCACCTCCAATCAGCAGCGCAACCTCACCTCTCAAGGCTTTCTTGTTTGATTCTTTGTGCGTGCAGCTTTCACAATGCTTCTGATCCTGAACTCAAACTTCCTTAGTTATGACAGGTATCGCGGTGTCATCTCGCTGCTTAACGTCCAGGGAGGCATTCTTCGCAAAGGTACATCGCCCCTCTACTTGTTTGATAATTTTTTCAAGTGAACAGGTGATAAAATTACATCTTGTCATACTCGCAAGAAATACGAAGTGATGGAATTGGGGATAATGCATCCAGAAGAGGTTCCAACAAACAGTCTTCATGCTGGACAAGTCGGGTACATTGCGTGCAATATGAAGGAATCTTCTGAGGGTATGCATTTATTCTACTTTCTGTTTGAGCTAAATTCAGCCATAATTCAGCCCATATCGGTGACACCCTCCATCGCGTTGGCGAACCTGTGGATCCTCTGCCCGGCTTCCAGCCTGCAAAAGCTATGGTACTTTGCTTTGCACGTCTCAATTTTATAAAGCGCTTGACTGAAAATTGGCAGGTTTTTGCTGGTATCTTTCCGGTTGAAAGCAGTGACTTTCCCAAGCTTGAGGAATCTATTAAACGGGTATGCTGATATTGCTAACAATACAATGACCAACTCGCTCACTATTGTATCAGCTCACTCTGACGGATCGCAGTGTCACTGTTCAGAGGGAGTCATCAAGTGCTCTTGGGCAAGGGTGTCGTCTCGGATTTCTTGGCACACTTCACATGGACGTCTTCCGTCAACGATTGGAGGACGAGTATGACGCAAATATCATCATCACTGCGCCAACTGTGCCATACAAATGTGAGCACCTTGAATTTTCTCCGTCTTTACATCATTTCATTTCGCGCAGTGATTTATCGCGACAACAAGGAGGTATTTGTCAGCAATCCTACCGAATTCCCCGAGACTGCCGATTCTACATGCAAGGTGAAGGAGATCCAAGAACCGGTTGTGAAGGCGTCGATAATTGTACCAAAAGGTACCTCTAGGAGAGTGACTTTTGTTCTACCATTACTAATGGCCTTGTCATAGAGTATTTCGGAGATATGATGGAATTATGCTTCTCCCATCGCGCTGAAGATCTTGACCATCGTTATTTGGACTCTGGAATGACTTCTTCCGAATCATCCCGAATTATGCTCACATGCACAATACCTCTTAGTGAGATTGTAACAAACTTCTTCGACCAACTTAAAAGCCGTAGCTCAGGATTTGCTAGTTTTGAGTGAGTACATTGGTCTTCCCTGCTTGCCAATGTCAATTTTTGCCCTAGTTACGAGGATGCAGGTTACAAACAGAGTGATTTAGCGAAGGTATTCCTACCTTTGCTTTGCCAGAATGATGCAGTTTTCGACATACATTACTTCCAACAGATGTCGTTCCTTCTCAATGGAAAGCCTGTTGATGCACTAGCTATCATTGTGCATCGGTCAGCAGCAGATACTCTCGCACGTGTATGGGTTAAGAAGCTTCGTGAGTGATATTTGACCGACAGCGATCTCTTCTTAGCTGCTGCTAACTTGATACCTGTTTTCAGATAAGGTCATTCCACAACAGCTGTTCGAGGTGCCCATACAAGCTGTCATTGGAAAGAAGGTTCTAGCACGTGAGACCTTGAGAGCCATGCGAGCAGA
Organism: Macrolepiota albuminosa; assembly: GCA_027475525.1. Taxonomy (NCBI): domain Eukaryota; kingdom Fungi; phylum Basidiomycota; class Agaricomycetes; order Agaricales; family Agaricaceae; genus Macrolepiota; species Macrolepiota albuminosa. Next base: position 2,310,359 of record JAMWFC010000117.1, read on the forward strand.
TGTTACCGCAGGCTTGTACGGAGGTAGGCATAGTGCTCAGGCGGTCTCCGAGTTAAAGACTGAGACGTATTGTTGTGCTAATTTAGGACATTATGAGCGCAAGATGAAACACCTTGAAAATCAAAAAGAGGGGAAGCGGAAGATGAAGAAGGTGGGCAAGGTTAATCTACCGCAGGAGGCCTTCTTCGATATACTGAGCAACAAATCATGACCTTCCGCCTACTAAACGGTCATACCGTCTCAATTATGATACATAGTTACAGCCAGATACGTAAACAGCATCTCTAATAGATAGATCATAATTTGTTGTCTTCGTCATCATAAGTTTCCTTGAGTAGGCTGCATGAAGTTTTCAGCATCAAGCTTTGTACTCGAAATAACATACTCACCGATAAATTGATGACGGGGGGTGATCTCCACTGTACGGCATGGTTAAGAGTGTGTAAGGCATGAATGAAGGTGAATACTTACTCGTTAGTGATGAATACATCAATTAATTCTGGACAAAGATAATCATAGTATGGATTGACAACTTCCACCTTGTCCACAAGGTCGCCTTCCTCGAAGCCTAGAACGCTATTTGGGTCACCGAAATCGAGTGCACTGTATTCGTGATAAAGATTCCATAACGGAGTCAGTTTGAATTGGCCGGCGCAGACGACGACTGGTGTTCGGTGAGCTTGGGCTGCGGTTGCTGCAATGAGAGATCCAGAAGTAGCAAACATGCCACCATTGGCGAAGATGGCATGAGCACCGATTATTACCTTATTCACTCGGGACATGATGGCGAACATTGAGGAATCAGGTACAAGAAATGTTGAGATACCAGCTGATGAAAGTGATTGTGCCATGTCACGTCCACCATATCTGAGTCGAGGTTCAAAGCGCCGTCAAAAGAAAGACCGGAAAAAGGATACGAACGATGGGGCCGTCTCCGCGACGATGACTGTGTACTTTCTCTGGTGAGCGGCTGATTTAAGGAAAGATTCTACTGTTCTTGACATTCCGAGCGTCAATACGATCTCACTATCGTCAATGTGTGTTAGCAATAATAACGCGAGGGGGATGGAAATACAAGAACGTACTCAGAATGTACGTGATCTTTTGCATTCTTTGAAACATTGTCATACACCGTCTCTAGCTCGTCCAAGACATCTTGAATGGCCTCCATAAGAACGGGTTTCAGCCCGCGTGCAAAAGAGTCAGGATCTTGAGGATCATTTTCCTTGAGTGTAGGTTTTGCACCATTTGCCTTGGGTACGGCAGTATGATGCGCCCTCGGCTGTCCTAATAGCACAAACTTCGCGATCGAGAATTCTTGGGGCGTAATAGTAGCATTTTTTCCCGTCGCAGTATGGTATTCTTCTCTGATATGATGTAGAACCTTGCGCACTGTGTTTCCAACGGAGTGTTCTATGAATTTAGGCGTGGATCGTCACAAGTCTCAATATTACGGTAGAACCAAGGTCACACCTTTAGGTTGTGCATTGACTAACCTCCGCCCAACGCTCCGAATGAGTTCAACAAGCTGTTCCATGTTCAGAAATCGCGCTTTTGAAATGACTTGTCGGAGGACTAGGAGAGTCTCCAAGGCAATTGCTCGCGAGCCAACTATTTGCCTGATCTCGACCTTGAGTACGAACTATCGTATCTAGTTGGGCTCTACTGACCGTCTCCGCAGTCTGGACGCGAGATTTTCAACAGATCTCTGGCTCGCACCTCCAAAGGTATCAGATGACATGTGGTATGAATGGCTGAATGAGTGAAAATGGAAAATGTATACTTCAGCAGTTCATAATTTTGTCTTCGCCCGATTTGGCAATGCCAAAATCAATCTAGTTTCCAGTCAAAGTCTAATTCTAAGACAAATTGTGCTTTCAAGTTCTATCAAATCCAAACTCTACAGTACTTAGATATTGTATACAAGCATAGACACATTCCTAATCATGACAACGAGGAGCAATATGCCAGTCTAACGTATCAGCCCACTTAGGCAAGATTTGCGAAATCTCTTCTACGTCCTTGTCTCCACGTCCAGACAAGCACTTTGGGTTTTGTGAGCAACCACCGAGGTCATCGTGAAAATTGAGCTTACAATGACGATATCTTTATCCTTTGGAAGAGTCTTCGCAATTCGAACGCCCTCCCAGATAGCGTGTGATGACTCCAAAGCTGTGTCAATGGTCAGCAATAAACTAGGTTTCAATATCAGTCTATATCTCACCAGGAATGATCCCCTCACGTTGCGTCAGCAATCTGAACCCACGAAGAGCCTGTTCATCAGTGGCAACAACATACTCCGCCCTTCCAGAGTCTTTTAACCAAGCATGTTCAGGGCCTACACCAGGATAATCTAACCCAGCGCTGATTGAATGGGTTTCAATAATTTGTCCGGTTTCAGACTGGAGGATGTACGTCCGTACACCGTGTAAAACACCGGGCTGGCCCTTGGACAAGGTAGCACTATGCCTGTCGCCGTCAGTACCTGGCATGCGACATTAACCGAGTCGCAAAATTCTTGGAGATATTACTCACCTTCTCCCCCTGCTTCAACACCGACAAGTCTAACACCTTCATTTTTAATAAAGTCGTAGAAAGTACCAATGGCGTTGCTTCCGCCACCGACGCACGCAACGACGACGTCAGGGAGCTTTCCAGCGGCAACTTGGAGTTGCTGTTTTATCTCCTGGCCGATAACCTTCTGAAAGTCACGAACGATAGTGGGGAATGGATGCGGGCCGATCGCAGATCCCACAAGGTAGTGTGTAGTAGAGAGATTAGTGACCCAGTCCCGCATGGCTTCATTGACTGCATCCTTCAATGTACACGATCCAGATTGCACCGGGACGACCTAATGCAGGAATAGGCACAATCGCAGAAAGACTCGAGACCGAGATAAGATAATCACCTTTCCACCGAGCATTTCAATCCGGAAGACATTCAAGGCCTGACGCCGAACATCTTCCGCACCCATGTAAACAACGCATTCCATTCCAAATTTAGCGCACACAGTGGCAGTTGCAACACCATGCTGACCGGCACCCGTTTCCGCAATTATGCGGGTCTTACCTATACGCCGCGCTAATAGTATCTAGGTTGGTTTTTCAGAGTCAATATAACAGGAATGACATGGCAATAAGGGCGTCACACTCACTTGGCCTATAGCATTATTAATTTTATGTGAGCCTGTGTGGTTTCTAGAGAAATTTTTTTAGCTGCCGCACATGATGGAGATGCCGCACTCACAGGTCTTCACGTTTCAACCAAATCTTAGCTCCGCCAGCCTCCTCGGTGAGATTCTGAGCGTAATATAGTTGAGAGGGCCGATTGATGTATTGAAAATGACTGCGGTACTCTTTCCAAAAGTCTGGATCAGCTATAGCAGACTTGTGAGCTTCTTCAAGCTCTGCAAGACAGTCAACGAGTGCTTCTGGGACATATTGTCCACCAAATTGACCAAATCTTGCTGGCAATTCTGGTAATTTTGACGTCAAATCAGGTGCAATGGGAGGAGCAGCATCAAGAGTCTTTTTCAGATGCGAGGAGCGGACGCGGGCAGGCTCTCCTTTTCCACTGATTTCTTTGCAATAATTTTCAACATTCTTTGCAGCCTCGCCAGGAGCAGAAGTCTTCAGTACGTGGACTAGGCGACTTCCAATCACAACACCATCGGCACCAGCATCGGAAACGACATTGAAATGATCGCGCGTCGCAACACCAAAGCCAACAGCGAGGGGAACAGTCGCGAATTCGCGGACTCGAGCGATAATATCAGGTAGTTCTGTATTGAGCGTACCAGTCACAGAAGATCCCGTTGTGCCCATCTGAAAGTCATTCAGTTGGAGTGCGCATCATTTATAGGACAATAGTCAGATTATCCACCTTCGAAACGATGTAAATAAATGAGTCTGCTATCGACGAAAGGAACTTTATACGCGGCACTGTCGTCGAAGGCGCGATCAAAGGCACGTAAGAAAGGCTTTCGGAGCTGTGAGTAAGGTTCGAGGACCATTGGATAGAACTGACTTTGCCTTCCTGCATTTTTCGCGGAAGGTGAGAGCTTCTTCAGGAGGTAGATCAACCATGATAAAACCACTCGCGCCAGCTTCTGCTGCATCCTGGATGGCCTTGTCTTCTCCATAGGCAAGTATAGGGTTGTAATATCCTGATGGAGGTATCAGTATCCCAGCGTAAACCCATTACAAGTGAACCAACCCATTAAAGCGACAGGGACAGTGAGACCTTGATTTCGAGCTTTTTTGAGTAGTTGAAGAGTAGCAGACAAGCCAACATTGTTCCTGAGAGCGACCTATGACAGATCAGAAAGTACTGAAGATATGTATCGTGGTACACACTGTATTAGTTTCTTGAATGGCAGGTCCATCAGCCATGGGGTCAGAGAAGGGCATTCCCAGCTCTATGATATCTGCACCGCCGGTTTGCATTGCAAGTAGTATCGGGACTGTGTCATCGGGTGTGGGGTAACCAGCAGTGACAAAGGTTACAAGTGCAGGTGTGTCCTATGGGTATGGGGTGAGTTGCAGATCGTTCGTACAGGTGAATTACGCATACTTGTGCTTTCTTCTCTTGAAAAACTTTAGAAAAGGCCTCCATGATAGTAAGAGGATGTGGGCAAGCCACGTGCCAATTGATTTAGATTTATATCTAACGGCTTTAGAAAAGGCCTCCATGATAGTAAGAGGATGTGGGCAAGCCACGTGCCAATTGATTTAGATTTATATCTAACGGATAAACTTTTTCTACTTCTAGATGACCCCTCGAAACCAGCTAAATGCGTTGTAATCCCGCCGCACAGCTGCCGCTCAATAGCGTGAGCGTCTCTGATGAGACATACTGACAGCTTCGCTGATATTTTTTCTGTATAGTATGCGTGATATCTCAAGGACCTTAACTCAGGAGATCATCCATGATAGGGTTGATGATATCAAAGCCATGAAGATCCAAGACGAGCGGTGTGTTTTGGATACCACACAGCCAGTGTATGAGTCTCGGGTTCTTGTAATATACACAGGTATGACTCAACGATAATTTTCTGCTTACTAACCCGTGGTCATAGGAGGTACAATTGGCATGCTGGTTGGCCAGCATGGCTACGTTCCAGAAGCATATTTTCTAACAGAGACTCTGAGAAGCCAGACAAGGTTCCATGATCCTCAACAAGACTCCTTGTTCTCTAATTCGAGTTCTGTGCAAGGCTTCAGAAACTGGAGCAGCGGCAGTGGCAGAACAACCCCACAGGATTGGCCAGGCGTCGCAAGTTCTAATAGCGAGCCACAGAGAACGTTACTCGTGCGATCATCCCGACCTATTGGCTTACCTGTCACAGTGTTGAGCCAGCAGCAACGCAATAAGCCAACGTGCATCCAGGTTTCGGAGAATGTCTATGAAGCTCATCTTCCGTGTCTGATCACGCCGCGTAGCACGGTTCCAGGTGGAACAGGAACTAGATCAATCAGATACGCTATTTTGGAGGTAAATTGATCTGTTTTGTGGTGTTTCGTACGATAACATGGCCCTGGCTAGTGGAATCCCTTGTTAGACAGCAGCAATGTTGAAATAGATGGTAGGACGCTCCACTTCACTCGCTTCACGGATCATCAAAAATTGCATCTATATCAGATTGGGTTCGCATTGCTACTGAAATTGAACTCAACTATGCATTTGATGCATTCTTGGTCCTCCACGGCACAGATACAATGGCGTATTCTGCGAGTGCCCTGAGTTTCATGCTAGAAGACCTTGGCAAGACTGTTGTCAGTATTGTTTTCTATTCTACCCTTCAGTGCCTATCGATGTATCGATTCTCAGATCCTGACAGGCGCCCAAATCCCTATGTCACAGCTTCGAAATGATGCTGTTGATAATTTTATAGGAGCGCTCACAATTGCTGGTCACTACATTATACCAGGTATCTACGGTGGGATCGGATCGCATTTTTCGGCTAATTACTTGAAAAGAATGCAGTATTTACTTTAACCATACCCTCTACAGAGGAAACAGGACCTCAAAGATGTCCTCTTATGATCTGAGTGCATTTTCTAGCCCTAATTTCCCGCCTCTTGTGGATGGTGCGTTGCTCAGACTAGGTTCTTTGAAATGGGCCTATTAATTCAAATTCCCAAATAGTGAGCATTGAAATTGTTGTTAATTGGAATAACGTCCTCCGGCAAACTGGTGTTCGCCGTTTTAGAGCCCATAAAAGTAAGCCTCCCTGGATGTACGGCCACCGCGCATTCAACGCTCTTAGAGATGAGTCCCCATGTAGCAACTTTACGCCTTTTCCCGGGTATATCAACGGCAACTATCAAAGCATTTTTATCGCCACCAATACGCGGGGTAATATTGGAGACTTTTGGTGCCGGCAACGCCCCACAGCGCACGGATCTGTTGCAGGTGCTTGGCGAGGCCTGCGACCGCGGCGTAGTCGTAGTTGCGATCACACAGTGTCATAAAGGGTCTGTTTCAGATGCATACGAGACAGGAAGGACGTTATTGCAAGCTGGAGTCGTGCCCGGAAACGATATGACTCCGGAGGTGCCCTTTTTTACAATCTCGAGATGCATCAGAATGCACTTACCTCTTTCTAGTGTGCGCTCACGAAACTAAGCTATCTGCTATCAAAACCGGAGCTCTCAATTACTGAAGTTCGCAATCTCATGGCGACATCCTTGCGCGGTGAACTTACGCGATATTCATGTTCGGCACCATCCGATCCCGCTTCGATTGAGAGGACCCTTGAGAACATCCAGCATGTCTTATCCAAGTTCGTAAGGTTAACACAACCTGCACCTGCACCTGAACCACAAATCACGCTCACATCTGATACACCCATTGAGCCGGCTGCGCGTGATGCGATTGCACCGTGGACTTGGACAGCTGGAGAGGTTACAACGACCGAGGCCGTGCTAATACCATTCCTAATACATTTAGCGGCAGCCAGAAATGACGTCATTGACATGCGATTCTGCATAGACACTTACAGTGGGAAGGACGGTACAGAAGAATCACATAAAGCCTTGAATATTGCTGGGGGCGTCGTCAATTGCCCCGATCCCACAAATGGACAGACGCCGTTACATGCTGCATGTCTTAATGGTTGTGTACAAGCTGTTGACTTGTTACTCCGTTCCGGAGCATTGGTTCATCTGCGCGACACACTAGGGCACACAGCGTTGTATTATGTACGTGTGGCCTCATTTTTAATTCTGACTTTGGTACTAATCTGTACAACTGTTTCTAGGCCGCTCGACAAGGTCATGAAGTCATTGTTGATAAACTCCTCCAGGCTGGCGCTGCCCTTGGAGGTGCCGATGAGCCATTTGCCGTCCTCGCGCTGAAAGACGCACTTTCAGCAAGAGATAGAACATCTCAAGGAGTGTGGCATAAGACTGGAGTAAAACTTACTGATGACTCAGAGCTCTAAACTCGCCACAAGTGATAAACGGATCCACAAGGGTTATAAAAAGTCTGCCAACATCCACGCCTTCGGAGGGTATTCTACGAAGATTTCTGAACTCGAAGGTGACTTGTCCCGGGAGTTGAATGACAATCCCAGGCAAAGATTCAGTCGGAAAAGTAATTTATTGAGGCTAAATTGAGGCTAAGGATAGAGATAGAATATGTAGTAGCACTGGTGAAATCAAAGGTAGTAAGCATGCAGAAATAAAGTCTACTTTCAAATGTTGCCGAAAACCAGCTCAGAGATAACGACCTATATCAGGGGGCGGGGGTGGTTTGTTTATGTACAATCAGGTGGAAGGTAGAGTGATGAATGAGGAGTTTGAAAAACCGGATGATTTAGTCGGTTTCAGGCCACCCAGACTGAAAACAAGTGAAATCAGTGGGAAGATTAATATCGGACAAACTTACAAGCAAGAGCGATGACAAAATACAGTGTGACGAGCCTGTGCTGTGGTCAATGGTCAATTGAGAGAGTAGAACTTTGTATCGTACATGACTCCCTCCATATAATTTGATAGGCCATCCCTGTACTTGAGCTCAGACAGCACCATATTGGCAGCAAACAGTAACCTACTGTAGAAGTGTATTCACAAGGAGCACTGAGGCAAAGAATACTATCGTCTGGATAAACGTTAGTTCGAGATAATAGGCAAAGCCTTGAACGAGTCACCTCAAAGTCAGCGAAGAAAAGTGTCAACTCATGCCCAGTACTATAAGAAATTAGCTTTGACGTTACAGAGATTGAACGAACGCACATCCATCCAACGATGACCAAAAGTGGAATTACAAACGCAGCAATTTGCTAAAGAAAAAAGTTAAGTGCGAAAAGGAAGATATCAATTGGATTTTACTGACGATTGAGCTGCCTACGCAGACACCAATTGTAATTTCCATCTTATTCCTTATTGCCATAAATATCGCCGTAACATGTTCAGCGGCATTGCCCTAGATGTTGCATGTAAACCATATTCATCCTGACGTATACCAAGATGGCCTTACAACAATTGGCAGCAGAATAAGACCAATGAAATTTTTTGGAATAGAATACCGCTCTGCAGTCTCCTCAATGGACGCAACCACTAAAGCACCAGTTCGAAAAATATCGTTTCTCTCACATATGAAGAAACTTACAATAATCAGCGCAGAACGAAGTTACTACAGTTATGCCAAAGAGACTGTCGCACTCGTTAACGCGGTTGATCCTTAAGAAAATAAGGGCACAGACGCTATCGCAGAGGCAACAATGCTCATTTTCTGTTGTTCCTCCTCCTCGTCATTTCTCCTCCTTTGTGATTCAAAGTAGTGTGGATGTGTCTTGAGCTTTGGTATACGCTGGATTAGCCTTATTCTTGTGCGAGAGAGGTGCGGACTGACTTGGAAGAAGATGTATGCAAAGTAAACACCCAGCAAGAGAACGGCGGTTCCCCTCGATATGGCAAGCAAACCGGCTTCGGCAGAGAGGCCTGCATTACATATCCGCATGTTTAAAAGGGTAAGTTTTATAAGAATAACTCAGTACCTTTTCCACTATTAGACTGAGTGCTGTGGTAAGCAGCCGGGATTACAAGTGCTAGTCATTAAGATGAGTTGGTGTATGCATTATACTTGAAACTTCAGCTGACTGATACAGGCCAGAGTCATAAACTGGTTGAGAAAGTGAATTCAGTTGACAGATGGAAATATAGAGGATAAGGTCGTACAGAGGCAGACCTACTAAGCGTAAGCAGCGCTCCATATCATATAATGATAAGCAACTCACGCCTGGGCACCTGTCGCTTGAAACTCAGATTGCTTGAATTTGAAACCAGCTAAAAAAAGAGCTTTATTTTGTTCGATCAATCTTCATTTGTAAGACTGACCCGCTATGAAGGAACATCCTAGAACCAAAAGGATGTTGGATAGAATAGAGCCCAACATCTGAGACATAATAAATATCCTCATATATTAGCATTCAAAGGCAACTTACCGAAGTCTGAACGATGCGCAACTCGCCTATGTAAAGCATTAACAGAAGAAAGGGGGTGTCATATCTTACGATTTATTACCTTGAAGCAAGGCGGCCACGCCAACAATTATTTCGACGGCATTGCCGAAAGACGCGTTCAGCAAACCTGCAAGAGTTGGTCCCAACCTTGTGGACATCTGTTCCGTCGCGTCTCCGAGAAGCTTACTTTGGAATTAATACTTTGCATGGCCCATGACGTGACTGAAGAGTTACCTTTGCGAGAGGTACAATAGCAATAAAACTGAAAATAAACCGAAGTGCCGCATCCCAATTTGAATGGTGAGAGATAAAACTCAAAGGAATGAATACGAGGAGGGTGTTAACCCAGGATTGTAGAAAGAACCAGCGAAAGGAGTCGATGAATGATGGTTCACCTTCCGAATTGAGAACAGCAAAAGTTCTTCCCATAAAGGGACGAGAAGGAGGAGGTTGAATACCATTCTCGGCGCGGCTTAACAGGGGCTGGGTTTCGTCGGTCATGGTCAGCAGAAATACAGAGTTGATTCTTGCTGTCGAGGGCAGTGCTCGAACACCACGTGGGACCGACCCTTCGATCGGGACAGTTGGTATGATTATACAATCGCACACTCATTTTGAACAACAAACTTTTCAACCTTCATTTTTGAACCGGCTGTATAGCTATTATTTTATAATCACATAATGAGGTAATTGAAAATTATGCGCGCAGTACTAAATGTGGCCAAAGATACAGCATCTACATCAAGTAGTTGACAACCGGTCAAAATCATCAAACCACTGTTAGATACAATGGACATGAAATATTGATTTGATCATACAAGATCAACAACATGTACAGGATAGATGCAGAAGACAAAAGACTCGATACCATTGTTGGCAAAATGTGTATGCGGGTTTGTCATCTTTGACATTGGAAGGGTGAGGCACTACAATGGCTGTTGCAGAAAAATACATTTTTTATAGTTCATTTCTCTGGCCATCCTCCAGATGATATCCTGGCCTGATCTGGTGCACTCAGTTAGGATGTGGTTCATGTCCTCGGTTGTGCCGCAGTCATGGCATTTACCTCTTGGTTCATAGCCTGGTATCCTTTCCCATCAGATTCTCAGACTCTTCTTCAGGTTCCCATTTTTCTAATGCCTTTTGAATAATTCCTAAGTGCCCACTGTTATTCTCTGTGAACGATTCAAAATGTGCACCAGGCTTGCCAGGGTCCCAAAATTCTATAATATATGGGACGACGCCTGGGAAAAACTAATGCTGACCAAGGCTGACCAAGAACCTTCCTTTTAGGGAAATAACATAAGAGTTGGCTCATTTCAGTATTAGAAATGCTTAGAAAATTCAGATAAAATCACTGAAAAATCAGAAAAAATTCGAGGCCTACTGATACACTGACTTGAGTTTTTCTGAGATTTATAAATGCTTAAAGAAATCTGAAAAATTCAATTTAGCTTACAATAATGCTCTGAGAGTTGAGGCAAACTGGGATTGAGCACTGAGTGGTGGATTACCGAGGCCTTAACCGAACGAAGTGAGGTTGAGGCTGGGATTAAGCATTGAGTTGCGATTACCGAGGCCTTAACCGAACGAAGTGAGGTTGAGGCTGGGATTAAGCATTGAGTTGCGATTACCGAGGCCTTAACCGAACGAAGTGAGGTTGAGGCTGGGATTAAGCATTGAGTTGCGATTACCGAGGCCTTAACCGAACGAAGTGAGGTTGAGGCTGGGATTAAGCATTGAGTTGTGAAAACCGAGGCCTTAACCGAACGAAGTGAGGTTGAGGCTGGGATTAAGCATTGAGTTGTGAAAACCGAGGCCTTAACCGAACGAAGTGAGGTTGAGGCTGGGATTAAGCATTGAGTTGTGAAAACCGAGGCCTTAACCGAACGAAGTGAGGTTGAGGCTGGGATTAAGCATTGAGTTGTGAAAACCGAGGCCTTAACCGAACGAAGTGAGGTTGAGGCTGGGATTAAGCATTGAGTTGTGAAAACCGAGGCCTTAACCGAACGAAGTGAGGTTGAGGCTGGGATTAAGCATTGAGTTGTGAAAACCGAGGCCTTAACCGAACGAAGTGAGGTTGAGGCTGGGATTAAGCATTGAGTTGTGAAAACCGAGGCCTTAACCGAACGAAGTGAGGTTGAGGCTGGGATTAAGCATTGAGTTGTGAAAACCGAGGCCTTAACCGAACGAAGTGAGGTTGAGGCTGGGATTAAGCATTGAGTTGTGAAAACCGAGGCCTTAACCGAACGAAGTGAGGTTGAGGCTGGGATTAAGCACTGAGTTCTCTATACATACTTGGAGCCCTAACCGAACGAAGTGAGGTTAGGGTGGAGGCTTAGTTGGGGGGGGTTTGGGGGCGAAGCCCCCAACGAGCTACGAAATTCGTGCCGAAGGCACGAATCGTAGCTCGTTTTAGTTGGGGGGGGTTTGGGGGCGAAGCCCCCAACGAGCTACGAAATTCGTGCCGAAGGCACGAATCGTAGCTCGTTCTATAATATATGGGACGACGCCTGGGAAAAACTAATGCTGACCAAGGCTGACCAAGAACCTTCCTTTTAGGGAAATAACATAAGAGTTGGCTCATTTCAGTATTAGAAATGCTTAGAAAATTCAGATAAAATCACTGAAAAATCAGAAAAAATTCGAGGCCTACTGATACACTGACTTGAGTTTTTCTGAGATTTATAAATGCTTAAAGAAATCTGAAAAATTCAATTTAGCTTACAATAATGCTCTGAGAGTTGAGGCAAACTGGGATTGAGCACTGAGTGGTGGATTACCGAGGCCTTAACCGAACGAAGTGAGGTTGAGGCTGGGATTAAGCATTGAGTTGCGATTACCGAGGCCTTAACCGAACGAAGTGAGGTTGAGGCTGGGATTAAGCATTGAGTTGCGATTACCGAGGCCTTAACCGAACGAAGTGAGGTTGAGGCTGGGATTAAGCATTGAGTTGCGATTACCGAGGCCTTAACCGAACGAAGTGAGGTTGAGGCTGGGATTAAGCATTGAGTTGCGATTACCGAGGCCTTAACCGAACGAAGTGAGGTTGAGGCTGGGATTAAGCATTGAGTTGCGATTACCGAGGCCTTAACCGAACGAAGTGAGGTTGAGGCTGGGATTAAGCATTGAGTTGCGATTACCGAGGCCTTAACCGAACGAAGTGAGGTTGAGGCTGGGATTAAGCATTGAGTTGCGATTACCGAGGCCTTAACCGAACGAAGTGAGGTTGAGGCTGGGATTAAGCATTGAGTTGCGATTACCGAGGCCTTAACCGAACGAAGTGAGGTTGAGGCTGGGATTAAGCATTGAGTTGCGATTACCGAGGCCTTAACCGAACGAAGTGAGGTTGAGGCTGGGATTAAGCATTGAGTTGCGATTACCGAGGCCTTAACCGAACGAAGTGAGGTTGAGGCTGGGATTAAGCATTGAGTTGCGATTACCGAGGCCTTAACCGAACGAAGTGAGGTTGAGGCTGGGATTAAGCATTGAGTTGCGATTACCGAGGCCTTAACCGAACGAAGTGAGGTTGAGGCTGGGATTAAGCATTGAGTTGCGATTACCGAGGCCTTAACCGAACGAAGTGAGGTTGAGGCTGGGATTAAGCATTGAGTTGCGATTACCGAGGCCTTAACCGAACGAAGTGAGGTTGAGGCTGGGATTAAGCATTGAGTTGCGATTACCGAGGCCTTAACCGAACGAAGTGAGGTTGAGGCTGGGATTAAGCATTGAGTTGCGATTACCGAGGCCTTAACCGAACGAAGTGAGGTTGAGGCTGGGATTAAGCATTGAGTTGCGATTACCGAGGCCTTAACCGAACGAAGTGAGGTTGAGGCTGGGATTAAGCAGAGGCTGGGATTAAGCATTGAGTTGCGATTACCGAGGCCTTAACCGAACGAAGTGAGGTTGAGGCTGGGATTAAGCACTGAGTTCTCTATACATATTTGGAGCCCTAACCGAACGAAGTGAGGTTAGGGTGGAGGCTTAGTTGGGGGGGGTTTGGGGGCGAAGCCCCCAACGAGCTACGAAATTCGTGCCGAAGGCACGAATCGTAGCTCGTCTATATAGAATGGGACAACCGTTTCGTGGGAACTACGAGCTACGAAATTCGTGCCGAAGGCACGAATCGTAGCTCGTCTATATAGAATGGGACAACCGTTTCGTGGGAACTATTTGATTAGTAAGGCTGACCAAGGCTGACCAAGAACCTTCCTTTTAGGGTAATAACATAAGAGTTGGCTCATTTCAGCATTAGAAATGCTTAGAAAATTCAGATAAAATCACTGAAAAATCAGAAAAAATTCGAGGCCTACTGATACACTGACTTGAGTTTTTCTGAGATTTATAAATGCTTAAAGAAATCTGAAAAATTCAAGAAAAATTCAATTTAGCTTACAATAATGCTCTGAGAGTTGAGGCAAACTGGGATTGAGCACTGAGTGGTGGAAGACCGAGGCCTTAACCGAACGAAGTGAGGTTGAGGCTGGGATTAAGCATTGAGTTGTGAAATACCGAGGCCTTAACCGAACGAAGTGAGGTTGAGGCTGGGATTAAGCATTGAGTTGCGATTACCGAGGCCTTAACCGAACGAAGTGAGGTTGAGGCTGGGATTAAGCACTGAGTTCTCTATACATACTTGGAGCCCTAACCGAACGAAGTGAGGTTAGGGTGGAGGCTTAGTTGGGGGGGGTTTGGGGGCGAAGCCTCCAACGAGCTACGAAATTCGTGCCGAAGGCACGAATCGTAGCTCTATATAGAATGGGACAACCGTTTCGTGGGAACTATTTGATTAGTAAGGCTGACCAAGGCTGACCAAGAACCTTCCTTTTAGGGTAATAACATAAGAGTTGGCTCATTTCAGCATTAGAAATGCTTAGAAAATTCAGATAAAATCACTGAAAAATCAGAAAAAATTCGAGGCCTACTGATACACTGACTTGAGTTTTTCTGAGATTTATAAATGCTTAAAGAAATCTGAAAAATTCAAGAAAAATTCAATTTAGCTTACAATAATGCTCTGAGAGTTGAGGCAAACTGGGATTGAGCACTGAGTGGTGGATTACCGAGGCCTTAACCGAACGAAGTGAGGTTGAGGCTGGGATTAAGCATTGAGTTGCGATTACCGAGGCCTTAACCGAACGAAGTGAGGTTGAGGCTGGGATTAAGCATTGAGTTGCGATTACCGAGGCCTTAACCGAACGAAGTGAGGTTGAGGCTGGGATTAAGCATTGAGTTGCGATTACCGAGGCCTTAACCGAACGAAGTGAGGTTGAGGCTGGGATTAAGCATTGAGTTGCGATTACCGAGGCCTTAACCGAACGAAGTGAGGTTGAGGCTGGGATTAAGCATTGAGTTGCGATTACCGAGGCCTTAACCGAACGAAGTGAGGTTGAGGCTGGGATTAAGCATTGAGTTGCGATTACCGAGGCCTTAACCGAACGAAGTGAGGTTGAGGCTGGGATTAAGCATTGAGTTGCGATTACCGAGGCCTTAACCGAACGAAGTGAGGTTGAGGCTGGGATTAAGCATTGAGTTGCGATTACCGAGGCCTTAACCGAACGAAGTGAGGTTGAGGCTGGGATTAAGCATTGAGTTGCGATTACCGAGGCCTTAACCGAACGAAGTGAGGTTGAGGCTGGGATTAAGCATTGAGTTGCGATTACCGAGGCCTTAACCGAACGAAGTGAGGTTGAGGCTGGGATTAAGCATTGAGTTGCGATTACCGAGGCCTTAACCGAACGAAGTGAGGTTGAGGCTGGGATTAAGCATTGAGTTGCGATTACCGAGGCCTTAACCGAACGAAGTGAGGTTGAGGCTGGGATTAAGCATTGAGTTGCGATTACCGAGGCCTTAACCGAACGAAGTGAGGTTGAGGCTGGGATTAAGCATTGAGTTGCGATTACCGAGGCCTTAACCGAACGAAGTGAGGTTGAGGCTGGGATTAAGCATTGAGTTGCGATTACCGAGGCCTTAACCGAACGAAGTGAGGTTGAGGCTGGGATTAAGCATTGAGTTGCGATTACCGAGGCCTTAACCGAACGAAGTGAGGTTGAGGCTGGGATTAAGCACTGAGTTCTCTATACATACTTGGAGCCCTAACCGAACGAAGTGAGGTTAGGGTGGAGGCTTAGTTGGGGGGGGTTTGGGGGCGAAGCCCCCAACGAGCTACGAAATTCGTGCCGAAGGCACGAATCGTAGCTCGTCTATATAGAATGGGACAACCGTTTCGTGCCCCCAACGAGCTACGAAATTCGTGCCGAAGGCACGAATCGTAGCTCGTCTATATAGAATGGGACAACCGTTTCGTGAGAACTATCTGATTAGTAAGGCTGACCAAGGCTGACCAAGGCTGACCAAGAACCTTCCTTTTTGGGTAACGACATCTCATTTTTCGTACTGAGAGTCTCAATTTTGTACTTAGAGTATAAAAAATAAAATATGTATATTGTAAACTTCAATATTAATATAAATACCATATTTGGACATTTTTGGATTGTGTCCAGATGAGAAGAGGCCAAACGCGATTTAGTGGACACCAGTTTTCACGCCTTGCGTGTTCTTTGACCACACATGACCAAACAAACTCGAAATTCACCGTTGTAGTGAGAAGACACTACAAACAAAGTAAGTGTCAATTTGTTGATTGATTGATCAAATGTTTACAAACGTTGAATTCAGCATATTTGACACTACAAACAAAGTTACAACAAAGTAAGTATTGGCTTATTTATTATTGATCAATTAATAAACATTCAATTCAGCTACAAACAATTCCGAAATCGTTACAACAAAGTAAGTATTGGTTTGTTTATTATTGATCAATGCTAATTCAGCTTATTTGACACTACAAACAGTATTTGACACTACAAACAAATCCGAAATCATTACAACAAAGTAAGTGTTGGTTTATTTATTATTGATCAATGCTAATACATATTCAATTCAGCTTATTTGACACTACAAACAGTTAGTATCAGTTCATTTATTATTGATCAATGCTAATAAACAGTGAATTCAGCTTATTAGTGAAAGCTTGACAACATTTAGCTATTGATATACTAGATATATCATCATGTAAGTAACTTTTAAAGAGTTTGGACTATTGAAATGCTTAAAAAATCAATAATCTAGGCAATCTTCAACTACTCATTCTGAACCCAGGACTCCTGAAGGTCAAAGACAGCAGGCTAGGATTGAAAGCAGGCTTCAACAGTTGCAAATGACTGATCCTGATGATCGTCGTGCACATAGAAGTAGAAGATCTACTTCAGTGGTTATACCACTTGATTTTGGAACTGAGGGTATGGGATCTGGGAGTATACAAACAGGGGGAATACAAACAGGGGGAATACAAACAGGGGGAATACAAACAGGGGGAATGCAAACTGGAGGAATACAAAATGGAGGTATACAAACAGGGGGAATACAAACAGGGGGAATGCAAACTGGGGGAAGAGGGTCTGAAGATATGCCTATTGCTCAGGATCCATTTGCTATTGTCATTCAAACAGGGGGAATGCAAACTGGGGGAAGAGGGTCTGAAGATATGCCTATTGCTCAGGATCCATTTGCTATTGTCATTCCTCAAACTCATTTGCCTGAAGGATGGGATGCACCTTTACAGAATCCCATACCTAGAATGGTGCCACCTCTACCTGTTTCTACATCCAGAAGAAACAATAGGCCTAGAATGGTACCACTTCTACCTGCTCTACCTCTTCCTATACATAGAAGAGACAACCTGCCTACTATTGCTCCACTTTCTGTGGACATTCCTGAAACTGTTCTGCCTGAAGGATGGGATACTCCTTTACAGAATCCTATGCCTATAGTGCCACCCCTACCTGCTCTGGCATTTAGAAGAGTCAGAAATGTATCTGTACAGAATTCTATGCCACCTCTACCTCCTGCCAGACTAGCAGATTTACAAGAGCAGCAAAGGCTGAGACATATGGCTATGATTCAAGAACAAGACAGACAACAGGAATTGGCACAAGCAATAGTAGAGGAGCAACAAAGGGTCAGACATGAGGAGCAAGAGAGGGAACAAAGACAACATGAAGCATTGGCTACTTTGCACCAAGAAAGGCTGAGGGAGGAGGAAGGATTGAGGCAACAGGAACAACAGGAACTGAGACTAGAGGTAAGGCAAAGCCAACTTTAAAAGCCTATCTTAATTGACAAAATTTGACAGTCTGTTGATCTCAATCCTGAACATAGGCCTTTGAATCAGGCTAGGGCTGAAAGGATCTTACAAAACTGGCAACAGCAACATTTAGCTGATCTTGAAGAGGATTTCAATGATTTGGATCCTCATGGATTACAAAATATCCATGCAGCTTTTGATGAAATGCTTCAAAATCCTTTGGAGTATTTGGAGCATCCCATAGACAATGAGATTGATCCAAATCTACTGGATGATCCTAGGAATAATCCTGCTGAGAATATAGAGGAGGACTTGGAGTATGTGGATCCACCTGGAGATAATAGACAGCAATATCTACCAGCACCTCCTGACTTGGAGTATGTGGATCCACCTGGGGATGTCATGCAGCAAAATGTACCAGCACCTCCTGTCTTACAGAGGATACAACAACCTGATGATGTTCAGCCTAGAAATGCTCTTCCAACAGGAAGACAGCATTATCTGGATGGATCCCCTTCACATTATCTTGGTTCTATGGATGTTGCATGTCCACACTGTCATGCTCTACATTTTGATGCTGAAAAGCTCTCCAAGTCTACTAGACGTAATCCAAAGTTTGGCATGTGCTGTTTACAAGGGCAGATTGATTTGCCTAGACTTGAAGATGCTCCACCAGAACTGCTTGGCTTACTCCAAGGTCACCATCCTCTTTCTGATGCTTTTAAAGCATCTATTCGCCAATACAATGCAGCCTTTGCATTTACATCTCTGGGAGTCAAAATTGACCAGGCAATTACCAATGCTCCTGGACCATACAGCTTTAGGATCAATGGAGAGCTCCATCATCTGACAGGTGCTTTGCTTCCAACTGAAGGTGATCATCCTGTGTATGCACAACTCTACTTCTACGATCACAATCAACAATTGGCTTTTCGTCAGAGAAGCAATCCTAGATTGGATCCTCAGATAATGGCCTCTTTGCAGGATATGCTTCATAGAGTCAATCCCTTTATTGGCTTATACAAGCTTGCAAAGCAGATTATGACAGAAGTACCTGAAGGCCAACCACAAAGGCTTTCTGTTCAACTGAGGGCTGACTTTGGAGACCATCGACGCTATAACAACCCTAATGAACAGGAAGGAGTTGCTGCAATTATACCAGGAGATGGTTCTGAAGAACGATCAGATCACCGTGACATAGTCCTGCATCTGCATGGAGGTCAATTGAAGCGAATCAGCCATTTGCATCCCTATTATACTCCCTTGCACTATACTGTCATATTTCCAACTGGAGAACCTGGATTTCACACCGATATTCAATCTCAATTTGGACCAGCAGGAGAACAAAGAGCCAAAAAGGTTAGCCAAACTGCATATTATGCATATAGGCTGCAGCAGAGGGCTTTGGAAGCCAATGCTGCATTGCTTTGGAGTAGCAGACTGTTCCAGCAATATGTTGTGGATGCATGGGCATCAATAGAACAATCAAAGCTCAACTGGGTCAGGCAGAATCAAAAGAAGATTAGGGCTGAAGTCTATCAAGGAGTGGTCGATGCGGCTACTGGAGATGAAAATTTACGCAGGCAAAGCCGACGTGTGGTCCTCCCCTCTTCTCATGTTGGAAGTGAACGACATATGCAGCAACTATTCCAGGACTCTATGGCTATTTGCAGGTGGTCCTCCCCTCTTCTCATGTTGGAAGTGAACGACATATGCAGCAACTATTCCAGGACTCTATGGCTATTTGCAGACATTTCCACAAACCAGATCTCTTCATCACTATGACTGCCAATCCAAAGTGGCCAGAAATTGAAGAGGCTTTGTTGAAGGAACCTATGGTTAATGGAAAGAGGCAAACAGCTTCTGACCGTCCAGATATTGTTGCCAGAGTATTTGAACTCAAGAAGAATGCTCTTTTGAAGGACATAAAAGATGGTCTATTTGGAAAATGTGTGGCATCTGTCCATACCATTGAATTTCAAAAGAGGGGACTTCCACATATACATATCTTGATCTTTTTCCATCATCATGACAAGATCAAAGATGCAGCTCATGTGGACACTATTGTTTCTGCTCAAATTCCTGATCCAGTGACTCAGCCTCAATTGTATCAGGTATTGGCTTTGCTTGAATTATCAATGCAGTGACTGACCTTTGTTATTAGGTTGTTACTACCAATATGGTTCATGGTCCATGTGGAGCAGATTTTCCCAATGCCAAGTGCATGGTAGATGGCAAATGTTCCAAGAGATATCCCAAGGAATTTCAGGAAGCTACACAGTATGGTGATGATGGCTATCCCCAATATGCCAGACCTAACAATGGCCGCTTTTTTGAAAAGCATGGTCGTCGTTATGACAATCGTAATGTTGTCCCATACAATCCATATCTCTCAGCCAAATTCCAATGTCATATCAATGTGGAAGTCTGTGCTTCAGTGGATGCAATCAAATACATTCACAAGTACATCTACAAGGGCCATGATAGGACAACTTTGGAGATTGCTAGAGAGGAGAGAGATGAAATCAAAGAACACTTGGATGCCAGATACATTTCTGCTCCTGAGGCTTGCTGGCACATCTTTGAATTCAACATGCATGCTGAATATCCTTCAGTGTACAGATTGCCTGTGCATTTGGAAAACCAGCATGAAGTCTATTTCCCAGATGATGAACCAATACAGGTGGTGGCTGCTAGACCTAATGCAGACAAGACTGCACTCACAGCTTGGTTTGAAGCCAATACCAGGTTTCCCAATAATAACACCACTTATCAGAACTTTCCAACCAAGTTTGTTTATGAAGCATCTAAACGGAGTTGGAAGGAGAGGCAGAGAGGGACAGCAATTGGGAGGATGTACTTTGCTTCACCAAGACAGGGAGAAAGGTTCTATCTCAGGATGCTCTTGACTGTTGTAACCAATGCAACTTCATGGGCTGATCTCAGGATAGTCAATGGCCATATCTATCCCACTTATCAAGAAGCATGCAAGGCTCTAGGTCTTTTGGAGGATGATGCAGAATGGAGGCAGTGTCTCACTGAAGCTGCTCCAATTCAACTAGGATCAGCTCTCAGGCAGCTGTTTTGCACTATTCTATTCCACTGTGCTCCTGCCACTCCTGAGGCTCTATGGGACGAATTCAAACATTCTATCTGTGATGATCTTCGACACAGATTGGAACATACTAGGCAATACAGGGACCGAGTCTTTACCAATGAGGATGTCTATGACTATGGCCTTTATCTCATCAATGACACTTTGATGAATTTTGGAAAAACTCTGAAAGACTTTCCCAACATGCCAGAGGCTCAACAGAATTGGAACATAGTTCCAGGTAATTGGCATTTGCATAAAAGATTGACTTGAATACTGATCATTCTTCTAGGCAACAGGCTTTTAGAAGATGAAACCAATTATGATGTTGAGGAGCTCAAGCAAAGAGTGGAGAGTAACAAGGCCAAGTTCAATGTGGAACAACTGGAGACTTTCAATGCTGTCATAAACTCAGTAAACAACAATTTGGGCAGGATGCTATTCATTCACAGTGCTGGAGGATGTGGCAAAACCTTTGTCTGCAATACTCTGGCTGCTGCAGTTCGTTCCAATGGAGATGTGGCATTATGTGTAGCATCATCTGGCATTGCTGCCTTATTGTTGGAAGGGGGTAGGACAGCTCATTCAAGATTTAAAATTCCCATTCCTGCTCTTGACACATCCATTGCCAATATCAAGAGAGGAACCCAGTTATCACAGCTCATACTTCGCACCAAAGTTGTTATTTGGGATGAAGTTCCAATGCAACACAAAAATGCCATTGACTCTGTCGATCGTGGCTTCAGAGACATCTTCGATAATGACATTTCCTTTGGTGGAGTCACTGTGGTTTTTGGAGGGGACTTTAGGCAAACTCTTCCAGTGGTTCCACATGGACTCAGGCAGCAGATGATTGCTGCTTCACTCAAAAGGGGCCGACTTTGGGATAATATTCAAGTCCATTACTTGGTCCAAAATATGCGGTTGGAGCAGACTGTAGACAATATTGCTCATGCAGCTTGGTTGTTGGATGTTGGTGCAGGGAAAAATCTAGGACCTGGAGAAACAGTCAAACTGCCTGAAAGGATGATCTGTGATGACAATTCTATCACTGGATTGATTTCTTCCACATATCCTGATATTGGTCATCCTCAAAATGATCAGTATTACCTGGACCGGACTATTCTCTCTGGCAAGAACTCTGATATAGAGGAGATCAATGCAGAAGTTCTAGAGAGGTATCCAGGGGAAGAAAGGATTTTACAGAGTGCAGATTCTGTTCTCTCTGATAACAGGAATCCTGATGGCCTTGCCTTATATCCTGTGGAATATCTCAACTCTTTGAAAGCCAGTAGTTTGCCTTTGGCTAAACTGGCTTTGAAGATTGGAGTTCCTGTCATGCTCCTCAGGAATCTGGACACAACCAAAGGACTTTGCAATGGAACAAGAATGATTGTCACTCATATCAGCACCAGAGTCCTCAGATGTCGTATTATCAGTGGAGATGCCAAGTTTGCAGGTTCAACTGTTTTGATTCCAAGGATCAATCTAGATGCCTCTGAAGAGGATTTGCCCATACCATTACGCAGGAGACAGTTTCCAATTCGATTGGCCTTTGCTATGACTATTAACAAGTCTCAAGGGCAATCAGTCAAGCATGTTGGATTGGACCTTCGATCACCTGTTTTTACACATGGCCAACTTTATGTTGCACTTTCTCGATGCACATCAGGAGATCGTATCAAGGTGATTTTATCAGAAGAAAATACATCAAGAGCGACTGCAAATATTGTATATCAAGAAGTTCTCAATGGTTTACAAATGTAAGTGTGATTGTTAATTATATACTTATTACTAACTTTATATTTTAGCATCTAACTTGATACTGTACATATAACTTGGAATTGTAGCATTATTTTTTGGGTTTACAAATGTGAGTATGATTGTTAATTACCTACTTATTACTAACTTTTATATTTTAGCATCTAACTTGATATTTGTTGATACTGTACTAATAGAATATATATAACTTGGAATTGTAACATCATTTCTTGATAAATGTGAACTTTCTATTCTTTAACAACATATGCTTGAACCAGTAAGACATAATGAAAGTAAGTCATGATAGAAGTTGAGTTATGAATATACATATTTGGAACCCCTAACCGAACGAAGTGAGGTTGGGGTGAAGGCTGAGTTACTTATATACATACTTGGAGCCCTAACCGAACGAAGTGAGGTTGGGGTGGAGGCTAAGTTACTTATACATACTTGGAGCCCTAACCGAACGAAGTGAGGTTAGGGTGGAGGCTTAGTTGGGGGGGGGTTTGGGGGCGAAGCCCCCAACGAGCTACGAAATTCGTGCCGAAGGCACGAATCGTAGCTCGTTTAGTTGGGGGGGGGTTTGGGGGCGAAGCCCCCAACGAGCTACGAAATTCGTGCCGAAGGCACGAATCGTAGCTCGTCTCTATATAATGCGACGACGCCTGGGAAATGATGTGCTTAGTCAGTTTTGACAGTTTCTGACTAAGGCTGACAAATACTTCCTTTTTCGTTTGTTTTTTGGTAGATGTATGTATAAAGTGCTTAGAAATTTGAAGGAAAATCACCAAAAAATCAGGAAAAATTCAGAGGCTACTGATACACTGATTGTGAATTTTTTGAGGTTTATAAATGCTTAAAGAAATCTGAAAATTTCAAGAAAAATTCAATTGCTAAGTTTTTCAGGAGATGTTAGTGGAAAA
This sequence comes from Macrolepiota albuminosa, assembly GCA_027475525.1. Classification (NCBI taxonomy): domain Eukaryota; kingdom Fungi; phylum Basidiomycota; class Agaricomycetes; order Agaricales; family Agaricaceae; genus Macrolepiota; species Macrolepiota albuminosa. The sequence continues at coordinate 2,333,749 of JAMWFC010000117.1, forward strand.
TGCTCAAATAATTCCAGGAAAATCACCAGAAAATGAGAAAAAATTCAAATGCTACTAATATACTGATTTTTAGTTTTTTAAAGATTTATAAATGCTGAATAAAATCTGAAAAATTTGAGAAGAATTCAATTTAGCTTACTTTGAGAGTTGGGGAAAGGGCACTGAGTTGTGAAATGCGGAGGCCTTAACCGAACGAAGTGAGGTTGAGGCCGGGAATGAGCACTGAGTTGTGAAATGCGGAGGCCTTAACCGAACGAAGTGAGGTTGAGGCCGGGAATGAGCACTGAGTTGTGAAATGCGGAGGCCTTAACCGAACGAAGTGAGGTTGAGGCCGGGAATGAGCACTGAGTTGTGAAATGCGGAGGCCTTAACCGAACGAAGTGAGGTTGAGGCCGGGAATGAGCACTGAGTTGTGAAATGCGGAGGCCTTAACCGAACGAAGTGAGGTTGAGGCCGGGAATGAGCACTGAGTTGTGAAATGCGGAGGCCTTAACCGAACGAAGTGAGGTTGAGGCCGGGAATGAGCACTGAGTTGTGAAATGCGGAGGCCTTAACCGAACGAAGTGAGGTTGAGGCCGGGAATGAGCACTGAGTTGTGAAATGCGGAGGCCTTAACCGAACGAAGTGAGGTTGAGGCCGGGAATGAGCACTGAGTTGTGAAATGCGGAGGCCTTAACCGAACGAAGTGAGGTTGAGGCCGGGAATGAGCACTGAGTTGTGAAATGCGGAGGCCTTAACCGAACGAAGTGAGGTTGAGGCCGGGAATGAGCACTGAGTTGTGAAATGCGGAGGCCTTAACCGAACGAAGTGAGGTTGAGGCCGGGAATGAGCACTGAGTTGTGAAATGCGGAGGCCTTAACCGAACGAAGTGAGGTTGAGGCCGGGAATGAGCACTGAGTTGTGAAATGCGGAGGCCTTAACCGAACGAAGTGAGGTTGAGGCCGGGAATGAGCACTGAGTTGTGAAATGCGGAGGCCTTAACCGAACGAAGTGAGGTTGAGGCCGGGAATGAGCACTGAGTTGTGAAATGCGGAGGCCTTAACCGAACGAAGTGAGGTTGAGGCCGGGAATGAGCACTGAGTTGTGAAATGCGGAGGCCTTAACCGAACGAAGTGAGGTTGAGGCCGGGAATGAGCACTGAGTTGTGAAATGCGGAGGCCTTAACCGAACGAAGTGAGGTTGAGGCCGGGAATGAGCACTGAGTTGTGAAATGCGGAGGCCTTAACCGAACGAAGTGAGGTTGAGGCCGGGAATGAGCACTGAGTTGTGAAATGCGGAGGCCTTAACCGAACGAAGTGAGGTTGAGGCCGGTGATAGGCTTCTACTCGGACTGAGCGCATCAAGAGACATTATAGGCCGACCAACACTTGACACACTAAAGGCTCTAGCAACCAGCCTTGGGTACAGAGCAGCCCTAGCGCAGGCGCTCTATGGCAAGACTTATCCATTCATCTCAATCACCAGTATCAGCTCCTCAGCGCACTCCACTCAGTTAATTTGAAGACCAAGAAGACTCAGGACTCATCGCGCTAGCATAACGGCGGGAGGGGACTCTGACCAAACCCCGATCAGTACTGGAAGGAGTTAGCAATTGGCGCTGTCAATCACCAAGGCACCTCAATCAGAAGTCTAAAAGAATCAATGACGACGAGACAGGATACACACAGACCCGACATTTAAATCTATCAAAAGATGGTACAATGTTTAGCGCCGGAATTAGCGCTCACGGCGTCTGTCGAGGATTCTCCGACCATACCCCGGGATGGCATGGCCAATTAAATTACATCAAAAAGTGAGCAAACTCGTACCACTTCTAAGTAGTTTTAGAGTTGCCGTTGGTCGCCGTCACCCATGTGCTGCAGGTCGCCGTTGACAGGTGGCCGTTAGCTACAGTCACGAAGAGAGGCGCTAATTGGTAGCGCCGTCAATGGACTTATTTTGGAAATAATGTAGCGCATAGTATAAAAACTAGCTACTTGCCATGTATATAACAACGAATCGTAACCTCTTGAGCACCCAGTTACACTTAGCGTTCAAATCGCGCTAGCGTTGCCTGACTTTGCCACCAAGTTCGGCGCTAGCTTCGTCTATCTCGTCTTCGTCGTTTACGGTGCCACCTACGGGCATGCTACGCTGCGCTATTCGTTTATTTCGCTAGCTTCGTCTATCTCGTCTTCGTCGTTTACGGTGCCACCTACGGGCATGCTACGCTGCGCTATTCGTTTATTTCTCTATAACCTCTCCTAAGCTACGACGCTTACCACTTGCTAGGTAGCACCCGAGGCGCTATCGTCTAGCGCATCGCCCTATCACCTTTGCTCGAGCACACCGGGACCCTGCCGGGACTCCTCACAAACCCGTACGCCAGGCGCTGGAGACGGCGTTGTACTGCGTATACGTCCAGCGCACCCAACCACAGTTGGCGTCATCATTTTGGAGCCCACCGCGAGGGGTTCTATTGAGGCAGAATTCCGCCGGAAACTCGAGCCCAGCGACAGCGCCGCCTCCTATTGGAGAGCGCGTTTGAGCAAACCTTAACTGAGTCACCACACTTACCAGGCGCGCTACCGAGGCAGACTTTAGATCAGGAGCTTGAAGCCGCTCCAGATAGCTTGGCTGAAAGCTTCTTCCCATTTTCCCGACCGTTCGAATACTTAGCAGGTGAAAACCATACACCGCTTACTCCTTTGGAAGAGCTGTCTAGGTCATTATCGCCAGAACCTAGCGACTCAGAATTACCCGAGCCAGTACCGACTACAACCCCGCCAAGCGAAACTACCACTAACACTACTATTCCCACCACGACGTCGACGCCAGCTAGTATGGAGCAGGCAAACACACCGCGTATGCCGCCAAGAAACCACTTCTCGTCGCCAAAATGGGACGAGACGAAACCTCGCGAGCTAACACAGTATTTCCGAGAATTGGAATATTTATTACGCGACTGCCGAGTCACCGACAACACACAAATGAAAGAATACGCCGCCAGATACGTTTCCTACGATACCGCGGAATCCTGGACGGGACTGGATGAGTTTCAAGGATTAACACGAGAGGCGGTGCCAAGGTCGTTTACCTACGAGGAATGGAAAAAGGCGATCATTAAACTGTACCCTGGCGCTGAGGAATCCACGCGCTATACCGTCCTTGAAATCCAGAAACTGGTACAGGATACCTTCGCAACGGGCATTTATACACTAGGCACGCTATCTACTTATTATCGAGACTTCCAGCGAATTGCAAGATGGCTAGTACAGAATGGCAAACTCTACAGGAACAAGGAACGGCGCTTGTTTCAACAAGGCATTCCAACATCCCTTTGGACTCGTATAGCTCGTTGCTTAGAAATTCTTAAGTCCGACCACCATCCTGAGGAACCCTACAATATAGAAGACGTCTTTGAAGCAGGTAAATGGATACTGAAAGGCACGGATACTGGCATCCCCTTCCAGCGACCTTCTAGCACTGATAACGGAGGAAAGGCGCCACCTGTTGCGGCGCCCGCACCTAGCGCAACTAACAATCAGGGAGGTTTTGTCAAGAAGGAGGACCTGGAAAACGCAGTCAACACGGCTGTCGCAAACGTTATGAGCAAATTGGAAACGTTAATCTCGACTAGCCTTAATGCGCCACGAGGTAATATGCAATCCGGCCCTTGTCACTTCTGTGGTGAGGCAGGACATACGATGACTCGCGGACGCTGCGCTATCCTCGAACAATACCTGCGCCAAGGAAGAGCACGCCGAGGCGCCGACGGGAAAATAGTCCTACCCTCCGGCGCTAACATCCCTCTATATCCTGAGCACCGAACCTTCCAGGGGCGAATTGATGAATGGCACCGACGTAACCCTGGGAACTTAGCGACGGGCAATCTCAATAGTACGGCCGCAGCGGAGGCAGAAACAACTCCACAACAGGCGCTAATCCATGAAGTACTCCAGCTTAACGCTGTTAGCGAGCGACCGACGTTGTCACGAGAGGAAAGGATCGAGACGTTGGAAAGGGAGCTAAAGTCGCAAAAGAATCAGGTTTTCGATGGTGTCGAGATTAAAAAGAGCAAACAACCATTGAAAGACTATAGACCTTCAGGCGCTACGACCGATCCAGCATCTGCAAAGCCTTTGAATTCCAGTATCAACGATGACACACCTGATACGGCCAAAGCACAAGCTAGCACGGAACCGCCACTACACCCGTATTCAGGACTTGCCGGTAACTACGCTCCGCCTATCAATCGAAACTTTGGGGCGCCAGACAAGCCAGCAGGAGGCTACCGACCAACGGCACCAATCTACGACATAGAAAAATCTAAGCAAGTATTCGATCGTATTATGAAAAGTCAAGTCACGATGTCGGTAGGGGAGCTATGCAGTGTGGCGCCAGACGTCAGGAATCAGATGCGTACAGCGGTAACCCCTCGACGGAACGTAGCTAACAATGTAATGGCGGTGGACGAATGCGACGACACGCTACCTGGATTCGCGTACATAACCGAGACGGTCGCGTCGGAAATCAAAGAAGAGGCCGCGCCACCTAAAGAAGCTACGTCCATTGACCCGGTCAAAACTTACCTTAAGTCGCTAAGATCTAGCGACGATCCCGCCGTCCTCACTGTAGCCCAAGACTCTCACGCGATTTGCTCAATTATGTTGACAGTTGATGGAAAAAGCGAGATAGAATCTATCGTGGACAGCGGATCACAGATTATTTCAATGGCTGCCGACGTCGCTAACAAGCTTGGCATCATTTACGACCCGACCATCATTCTTAATATGCAAAGCGCTAACGGCACTATTGATCGATCCTTGGGAATGGCTTGTAACGTGCCATGCGCTGTTGGCGATCTTACGTTTTACCTTCAAATACACATTCTTAGATCGCCTGCGTACGACTTATTATTAGGAAGGCCCTTCGACGTCTTAGCCCGATCAGTAGTCAAGACGACGTCTGAAGACGAAACGACGCTAACTATTAGCGACCCTAACTCGGGCGTCAGAAGAACGGTACCAACATTTCCACGGGGGAAATTCCAGAAACCGGGACCGAGAAAGCGACCTTATGTTAGCGACGACCCTTGCGAGTGTTTTCCGGCGCCATCGAGGAGATGAGTGATGAGGATCATGGAGATGAAGCGCTTATCTTGGACTATAACCATCGGACTGGGCAAGTAAATTTTATATCATATACCCCTTTAGCCCATGAAATCTTGAATTCTTCTTCGTCGCTTACTAGTGAAGCGTTATCCTACTTATACCTCACTGCGTCAGATATTACTGAAAACCTTTCAACAGACACTTATTTCGTTTCTACTCCCGACTCTAATGAACCTTTGATATCAGGTTTCGCTAGAAACCATGACTCTATTTATAATACGTTTGCTAACAATAGTACCCCTAAGCGCAAAGGGGTTCAGGTCAAGAAGAAATATAAACCCGTAGCGCTTAAAACGAAGCCGGTAGCGAGCGCCGTACCCGAGGAATTTCGCATCGAAAGAAAAATAATAGGCGACCCTTTGGCTACCCTGCCAAAACTCGATCCGAATCCACCACCCTTTGAACCAACAGGACGATTTACAGAAGAACGAAAGGCGCTATTTCTTAGCGCCCACGATACCGGCTTCCTCTCGACGGAGGAGATGAACGTACTAGTCGACATCATGCAAAAACAGAATGAGGCTTTCGCATGGGAGGACTCAGAACGCGGTAAACTTAGAACTGACTTCTTTCCACCAGTGGTCATCCCAACCATACCGCACGTACCCTGGACTGAGCATAACCGACCCATACCCCCGGGCATCGAAGCCGAAGTCTGCCAAATTATTCGCTCCAAGATAGCGGCAGGTGTATACGAGCCTTCTAATTCGGCCTACCGCTCGAGGTGGTTCTGCGTACTAAAGAAAAACGGGAAGCTACGTATAGTTCACAGCCTAGAACCGCTAAACAAAGTCACCATTCGTCATTCAGGGGTACCGCCATTTCCCGATCACGTCGCTGAATCTTTCGCGGGACGAATATGTGGCGCTACCCTGGATTTGTATGTAGGCTATGACGAGCGCTTAATCCATCCTTCCTCTCGCGACTTGACAACATTTCAAACACCGTTTGGGGCGCTACGACTAGTCACACTTCCTATGGGATGGACAAACTCGGTACCGATATTTCATGACGATATTACGTTTATCCTACAGTCCGAAATACCCCACCATGTGCTCAGTTTCATAGACGACGTAGGAGTTAAAGGCCCGAAGGATTGGCGATTGGTAGATGGCAAGCCCGAAGTTCACCCGGAAAATCCTAATATTCGCATGGCGCTATGGGAATTCTTTCAACTGGTTAACCGAGTACTTCAGCGCATGAAGTATTGTGGCGGGACGTTTTCAGGGCACAAGCTCGTTCTTTGCGCACCGCAGTTTAAAATTTTGGGGCACGTTTGCACGCCAGAAGGCAGGATTCCAGAAAAGAGCCGATTAGCGCTGTTGGAGAAATGGGGGGTCTGTCATAACCTCTCGGAAGTTCGCGCGTTCTTGGGCACTGTAGGGGTGCTGCGCATGTTCATACACCATTTTTCTCATCGCGCAAACGCCCTTAATCGCCTAACCCGTTCAGGGGTCCCCTTCGAATTCGGACCCAATCAAATCAATGCCCAGAAGGACTTAGTAAAGGCGCTACAGGAAGCGAAACCATTGGTACCCATTGACTATACTACCGCCGATCCCGTTATACTTGCTGTTGACACATCATATATCGCCGTTGGCTTCTTCTTATGCCAGTGTGATAGCGCGAACCAGAAAATCAGGCGCTACAATCGTTTCGGATCGATTACCCTTAACAACCGAGAATCGCGCTACAGTCAGCCCAAGCTAGAGTTATATGGCTTGTTTCGATCGTTTCAGGCGCTGCGCATGTACCTCATTGGGGTACGAAATCTCATTGTCGAGGTCGACGCACGATACATCAAAGGAATGCTTCAGAACCCTGATATTCAACCATCGGCCAGTATGAACCGCTGGGTAGTAGCGATATTAATGTTTCACTTCGAGTTAGTACACGTCAGAAGTGCATTCCACGGGCCGGACGGATTATCTAGGCGACCCAGACAACCGGAAGATGAAGCGCTAGATGATAGCGACAACGATGTATTTGACGATTGGATCGATCAATTGCATGGTTTCATGCACATCATTCAGCTGCCTATTCCGGCGCTTCGCGAAGACCAACCAGTTTCAAATTGGCTTCACCCTATTGTTCCGTACCAGCCCCGACCATATCAGGCGTCATCAACTTTTTACACGGCCAGTATCTATAACGTCGCTAAGCCATCTAACGATCTAAAGATAGTTGAGGAACCAAGACCCTTGCGGGAAGACAGTCATAACTTACCATATTCGGCGGTACCTCGAAGCGCCAAAGCTAAGTCAGAAGATCAGCGAGTTGGCCAGGTTAGGAAGTGGCTACAGGATTTGCGACGACCATCAGACCTTACGGATACGGAATACGCCACCTTCATTCGATATGCGACGACCTTCTTTATAGTGGAAAACCGACTTTGGCGACGAAATAGAGATGGCGCCCACAAGCTAGTAATTAAACCGGACAATCGAATTAGAATTCTACGCGCTATGCACGATGACTTGGGACACCGTGGACTCTACGCAACAAGAGCGAACCTTTTGGAGCGCTTTTGGTGGCCTCAAGTTAGCGCCGATATTGCGTGGTATATTCGCACTTGTCATCTCTGTCAAATCCAGCAGACACGTCAGGTTCTTATTCCCCCAACAGTAGCGACTCCAGCGCCGCTATTTGGAAAAATATATATCGACACCATGCACATGCCCAAGTCAGGGCGCTACAAGTATATCATTCAAGGAAGGTGTTCCTTGGTATATTGGCCGGAGTTCCGTATGCTCCAACGAGAAAATACAGACGCTATAGCTAAGTGGCTCTTTGAGGACGTTATCTGCAGATGGGGAGCCCTTCACGAGATCGTCACAGACAATGGAGCGCCAATAGTTAAGGCGCTCACTTATCTAGCAAAGAAGTACAACATTCAACACATACGGGTTTCTGGTTACAACAAGCGCGCCAACGGAATCGTAGAAAGGCCTCATTTTGACGTTCGACAGGCGCTATTTAAGGCGGTCGATGGTGACGAAAGTCGCTGGAGCGAAGTGACTTATTCGGTCTTCTGGTCAGAGAGGGTTACCGTACGAAAAAGGATGGGTTGTTCACCCTACTACGCGGCGACAGGCACCCATCCACTCCTCCCGGCCGACATAGTGGAAGCTACTTACTTACAGCCACCCCCGAATTCGATACTATCTTCCACCGACATGATTGCTAGGCGCGCTATAGACTTACAGCGACGCATGGAGGATCTCGAGCGCTTACACGAAGTAGTATTTCAAACTAGACGACAAGCTGCGCTACGATTTGAAAGCGAGCACAGCGCCACGATTAGAGACTACAACTTCACCTCTGGCGCCCTCGTACTAATGCGCAACTCAAAGATCGAAGTTACCCATAACAAAAAGATGCGACCTCGGTATCTGGGACCCCTAATAGTGGTTTCCCGCAATAGGGGAGGCGCCTATGTACTCTGCGAGTTGGACGGCTCAGTTTTGCATCGACCAGTAGCGGCGTTTCGACTCATCCCCTACTTAGCGCGGGAACACATTCCCTTACCTTCGTCAGCGCTGGACATTGACACGGCTAAACTACGAGAACTGGAAGAAACGGAGTTAGTGGATGATGACGAGACCCCTGTTGACGACGACGAAGAACAGTAAATGAAGGCGAAGGACGAGGCGCTAGGTGTTAGCGCCCCCGTTAAGTAAACTTAGGTCATGTTTCCCTTTCGGAAGGCATATTGGATGGCATAAATAGCTATGGTACAGGCGAGGACACAAAATCAACTACGGCTACTACGTTACGAGCTACGCTGAAGAAGACCGGCGACGAGAACCTCGGACTCGCTCCCTGGGCCGCCTAAAGGAGGGAGGACCGCCTGAAGGAGGAAGAGGGGCGCCTGGTGTAGGCACCGGAATGCTCGAAGGCGGCGCGTTGCGAGGTACGGCGGGAGGAATGCAGGATGAAGGTACTGGAGCGCTAGGAGTTGGCGCAGGAGGAGCGCCTGGAGGAGGGGCAGCGAGTTCGGAGGAAAGGTCCCACTCCTCGTAGGAGGGCTGAAGCGAGGGCGGGAAAGGAAAGACCACGCGGTCGAGGACTGCCCTACGGGCACGGGACTCAACCAGGAGCGGAAGGGGAAGCCATGAAAGGCTCTTGGCAACGGCATGGAATTAGCAACCCAAGGTCAGAAGGAAAGAGCTATTGACTAACCAAACTGCCAGTCTCCCGAAGAAGGCTCGCCAAACTTGCTGCGCTAGGCGTAATAGTCGACTGCGAACACATGAGCAACAAACAAGATACGCGCTAACAGGAGGCGAACCGTGACCAGAGACTCATCCTGGTCTATCATCCATTCGGTGGAGGCGTCCAACAGGATGCGATATCGGCGCACCAGGGTCATGGTATTTCCGTTTTCATGAGGGAAACCCCCCGTAGGCATAATAGCCAGGAAGTGTTCAATACGATCCAAGATCGCGGGGCGGTGAGGAAGTTCCGGATCTGGGAGAAGTATGGAGGGGGCTGGCATGATGAAATACTAACAAACTTAAGGGCGGCAGAGCCCATAAAATATCTCTAGCTACTTGCAGGGTCGCAGCGACTTAGGAACTTTTACATGGGCGAAACAATCACGAGGGGCCCATAAAATATCTCTAGCTACTTGCAGGGTCGCAGCAACTTAGGAACTTTTACATGGGCGAAACAATCATGGGGGGGGGGGCGACAACAACGATGCATTTAATATACGACGACATTGGAAATCAAGAATCTAAAATCTGTCAGTTCTGTGGCGCTACGGAGAAGGGAAGATCACCTTACATAAACGACACAGGAGGCGGAAGCAAATCAAGGAGCGGGCAACAGGAGGAAACGCGTCCCTCCGTCAGAGGGGCCACGAAAGAGGCGACCACCGGTAGAAGAACGAGGAGACTGGTGAAGAAGGCGCGGTTAGACAGGAAAAGAAAGGAGTAACGGGGTAAGGACAGACGGACCAGATAGTGGCTTTCTTCCAGCAGCAGCTCAAGACGCTCTCGCGTGGAGGTGGGAGGAATTTGCTTTAATTAGCGACTGTCAGCAAAGAAGAGGGCGAAAAAGGCAGGAGCGCACCTGAAAAATGCGACTCCAGGCCTTCTCCATACCAAACTGCATCAGAGGTTTGCTATCCGACCAGATCTCACAGGCCGCACGCAGCAACTGGCAGCGACGACTTAATTCAAGGGCGCCATCGTCCAGTTCTGGCACGCTGCCAGCAGGATAGTGGTGAAGGAAAGAGGTGACACGCTCTAGGAAAGTGGGAGGGTCCATCATGACGTGAGCACGATCACAGCGGGGAGTCCACACCAGGCCGGTCGGGCTGGTCATCGCGAAGACTGATGAGATCCAGTTGATGCATATGCAATTTATAGGACATGGCTAGAGTTAGAATGGCGACAGCGTGGGAGGACGTTTCACAAAGAACGAGGACCCTGACGAAGATACTAGCCAATGAGAGGCGCTTGACTCATGGTTGGACCGCGCAGAAAGGAAATCGCCATTCTAGACCTAGCGCTTATGCTCACCATCACCGAATAGCCACAAAGCGATCACTGGTTTTCTATTTCTTTATACGCGTTACTTCTTACATGGATCCGCTTATTTATTTCCAGACAGTTCCTATTTTCTACTTAGGCTGGCGCGGTAATGGCTATTGGGCCGCGCCGGCAACAGGGGTTTTTGCGCCATGATGATCTACTGAGCGTTTCCCCTTTTTACTTATTTTCTTTTGATTACTTACAAACTGACGATTTGAAGCCAAGGGAGGCGTTTATTATAGGATCACATACTACAAAGTTTGTATCAAAAAGACTAAGTCCATAAAAGTTTAAAAGCGCTAAGGGTCGGCAACTACGGATCATACTCGGGAAGGGCGGGATCGCCCAAAGGAAGCAAGTCCCCGTCCTGGATCGAGTTACTCGCTTGCCACTCAAGCGCAGCTGTAATATCGTCATGAAGCTCGAGAAGGAGGCGCTCGCGGCGAGCTAAGGTGGAAACGCGAGGACGCAGGTTGGCAAGTTCGCGACCAACGGCTTCGGTCGCATCCTCGATATGGCGGAGTTGCTGGCGAAGGTCGGCAGAAGGGCGGAGAGGGGTAACAGGATAGGAGAACTCGTCCCCGAGCCAAGGGAAGGCGTCACCAGAAACTCGCATGGCGGGAGGGGGAGTCCAAAAGGGATCGAACTTATGGAAGGTTAGAAAAGGGGAGAAAAGGGGGAACAAACAAAAACGGACGTACCCGGACAGTTACAGGCGCACGGGGTGTCCACTCATGGCGCTCGTCGCCGGGGGACATAGCTCTGGCAGAAGAAAGATGGATGCCGTAGGGAGGCAAGTATCTCCAGCGGCGATGACGCTCACCTTCCGGCACCAGGGTTCCTTCGGATTCCGGCGCCGCAGAAGTCTCGCGACTACTAGGAAAAGAAGAGGAGCTGTGGGGAGGAGTAAGGGACGGAGTGATAGGGAGAGCAACCGGAGTGTCGCTAGCCGCAGCCGCCTCGGGGGCGGGGGTAGCGCCAGCGTCAGACATAACGACATCTTCGGCAGCAGGGATAGCCACGACGACGGGAACCGGAGTGGGGGACCTATCAGTAAAGAAGTTAGCACGCGGAGAGAAGAGAAGTTAGGGAAATGCGTACTGGTTACCACTGGGGTCACTCTGACGAGGGTTAGCGGCGATAGGGGGAGTAAGGCGAAGCAGGAGAGCGCGTACTGCCAACAGCGCATCGGCATCAACAACGGGCTCAGCTTCATCATCATCCTCTCCCTCGGCATCCCTCTCAGTGCCTTCCCCCTCATCCGTAGAAGACTCGGTCGAAGACAAAACCACAGGCGTAGCAGGCGCTAGCTCGCGGCGCTTACCAGGGCTCTTGCCAGGAGACGCGACAACAGGCTTACGCTTTGAAAGGACGGGACGACGAGGAGAGCGAGCAAAAGGTGCCGCCACGGTAGTACCATCCTGGGTAGTCGGCAGCGCCAGGCTGGCTGCACTGATTACCGTGGGTTGGTGAGTAGCCGCCAAATCACGTTGTTGCAGCACGAAGTCCCGGGCGTTACGAACCAACACTGCGCGCTCATAGTTCCTTTGCATAATGGCGTCCCTACCACGTTCACGAGTACGAATCCCGTTGAAGGCGCAGCCTCGTTTCAACGCATCGCACCGATAGCAAGGCAGAGACACGGTAGGAAACCAGCAGCCCTCAGGGTCGTTCTCAGACCAACACTTGTCACACTAAGAAAGAAGTCAGCGACGGCATGAACCTCCAAAGGGGCAAAACAGTGCTTACCGCGCCAATCTTTGCCCTAAACGCGCGACGCTCCAAGGGCGCGACGGTAACCTTCTTCTTGCCGCCCAGTACTTGGACACCAGCCGGAACGCCGGTATCAATGACGGTAGTATCACGGCGAAGGCGCAAAAGGTCGCAAAGCTCCGCGTCGGTGAACATGGTCTGGTTAGGTGCCTATCGACATTAACATTTAGGCGCTAAAGTCAAGCGACAACAAGCAAAGCACTTACGACATACAAAGGGGGAACACGAGCAGGGAGATTGACCTGAAAGGGGGAGAAGTCAGAAAAATGGAGTAAGGAAGATAGGAAAAGAACGCACGGTACGTTTGGGAGGAGAACTAGCACGAGCAGGAGGCGCGCGTTCAATAACAATGGCGAAATTACGCGGAGGACCGTGAGAAGTTGGGCGCGTCGGGCCGGGTCGTGGCTCGCTACGAGAAACAGCAATACGTTTGATGGCCGAATGGGGAGGGGCAGTACGGACGGGAGAAGCAGCGCTTGGGGCAGGGCGAGTGGAAGAAGCAGCGCCACGAAAAGGGCTGCCAAGAACGGAAGGAGGCGGAACAGAAGTCGAAGAAGGAGGGGCGGTAGGAACAGAAGGGACAGTAGAGGCCGAGGGGGCAGTAGGAAGACTGGCGACGGTGGGAGACGTAGCAACCGACTACTCAAGGATTAACAGTGGAAAAAGGGGGGAGGAGAAGGAAGGACTTACTTTGCTGACCTCGGTACTAGCCAGCAACGCGTCGATCTCGTCAGATAAGGAAGGAGCCTAGTATGGGCGCTGAACCTTAGCGCCACAACGCCAAAATCAAACTTAGAAAACTTACGAAAAGGTCCGCGAAAGGGCGCAACCAATCGGCACCCTCAAACTCACGGTACTGGGCCACGCACCACTCGCGAACCTCGTCACCCCGCTCCCAGGAACTGTCGGAGCCGCGGACCACGAGCCAGCGCCGATAGAGTTGCATAATACCAGGGACGGTTTGTGGCGCATCGGCGGGACCGACAGACTTAGCGCGATCAAATAAATAGGAGGCCTTAGCCAGGAAATTGTGGAGAGCAGAGGCGTTGAAAGAAGTGGACATACTGGAAAGATGGGAAGGAAAACACGGGGAAGTGAAGTACGGAAAACGACTTTTATAAGGCGCCGGCGGCATTAAACGGACCGTAGCGCAGTCAAATTAACAACGGCGTTTGACTGAGGACAGTCAATTTTTCAGTTGGGGGGAGATGATAGGCTTCTACTCGGACTGAGCGCATCAAGGGACATTATAGGCCGACCAACACTTGACACACTAAAGGCTCTAGCGACCAGCCTTGGGTACAGAGCAGCCCTAGCGCAGGCGCTCTATGGCAAGACTTGTCCATTCATCTCAATCACCAGTATCAGCCCCTCAGCGCACTCCACTCAGTTACTTTGAAGACCAAGAGGACTCAGGATCCATTCATCTCAATCACCAGTATCAGCCCCTCAGCGCACTCCACTCAGTTACTTTGAAGACCAAGAGGACTCAGGACTCATAGCGCTAGCATAACGGCGGGAGGGGACTCTGACCAAAACCCGATCAGTACTGGAAGGAGTTAGCAATTGGCGCTGTCAATCACCGAGGCACCTCAATCAGAAGTCTAAAAGAATCAATGACGACGAGACAGGATACACGCAGACCCGACATTTAAATCTATCAAAAGATGGTACAATGTTTAGCGCCAGAATTAGCGCTCACGGCGTCTGTCGAGGATTCCCCGACCATACCCCGGGATGGCATGGCCAATTAAATTACATCAAAAAGTGAGCAAACTCGTACCACTTCTAAGTAGTTTTAGAGTCGCCGTTGGTCGCCGTCACCCATGTGCTGCAGGTCGCCGTTGACAGGTGGCCGTTAGCTACAGTCACGAAGAGAGGCGCTAATTGGTAGCGCCGTCAATGGACTTATTTTGGAAATAATGTAGCGCATAGTATAAAAACTAGCTACTTGCCATGTATATAACAACGAATCGTAACCTCTTGAGCACCCAGTTACACTTAGCGTTCAAATCGCGCTAGCGTTGCCTGACTTTGCCACCAAGTTCGGCGCTAGCTTCGTCTATCTTGTCTTCGTCGTTTACGGTGCCACCTACGGGCACACTACGAGTTGTGAAATGCGGAGGCCTTAACCGAACGAAGTGAGGTTGAGGCCGGGAATGAGCACTGAGTTGTGAAATGCGGAGGCCTTAACCGAACGAAGTGAGGTTGAGGCCGGGAATGAGCACTGAGTTGTGAAATGCGGAGGCCTTAACCGAACGAAGTGAGGTTGAGGCCGGGAATGAGCACTGAGTTGTGAAATGCGGAGGCCTTAACCGAACGAAGTGAGGTTGAGGCCGGGAATGAGCACTGAGTTGTGAAATGCGGAGGCCTTAACCGAACGAAGTGAGGTTGAGGCCGGGAATGAGCACTGAGTTGTGAAATGCGGAGGCCTTAACCGAACGAAGTGAGGTTGAGGCCGGGAATGAGCACTGAGTTGTGAAATGCGGAGGCCTTAACCGAACGAAGTGAGGTTGAGGCCGGGAATGAGCACTGAGTTGTGAAATGCGGAGGCCTTAACCGAACGAAGTGAGGTTGAGGCCGGGAATGAGCACTGAGTTGTGAAATGCGGAGGCCTTAACCGAACGAAGTGAGGTTGAGGCCGGGAATGAGCACTGAGTTGTGAAATGCGGAGGCCTTAACCGAACGAAGTGAGGTTGAGGCCGGGAATGAGCACTGAGTTGTGAAATGCGGAGGCCTTAACCGAACGAAGTGAGGTTGAGGCCGGGAATGAGCACTGAGTTGTGAAATGCGGAGGCCTTAACCGAACGAAGTGAGGTTGAGGCCGGGAATGAGCACTGAGTTGTGAAATGCGGAGGCCTTAACCGAACGAAGTGAGGTTGAGGCCGGGAATGAGCACTGAGTTGTGAAATGCGGAGGCCTTAACCGAACGAAGTGAGGTTGAGGCCGGGAATGAGCACTGAGTTGTGAAATGCGGAGGCCTTAACCGAACGAAGTGAGGTTGAGGCCGGGAATGAGCACTGAGTTGTGAAATGCGGAGGCCTTAACCGAACGAAGTGAGGTTGAGGCCGGGAATGAGCACTGAGTTGTGAAATGCGGAGGCCTTAACCGAACGAAGTGAGGTTGAGGCCGGGAATGAGCACTGAGTTGTGAAATGCGGAGGCCTTAACCGAACGAAGTGAGGTTGAGGCCGGGAATGAGCACTGAGTTGTGAAATGCGGAGGCCTTAACCGAACGAAGTGAGGTTGAGGCCGGGTGAGGTTGAGGCCGGGAATGAGCACTGAGTTGTGAAATGCGGAGGCCTTAACCGAACGAAGTGAGGTTGAGGCCGGGAATGAGCATTGAAATGCGGAGGCCTTTGAGGTTGAGGCCGGGAATATACATACTTGGAGCCCTAACCGAACGAAGTGAGGTTAGGGTGGAGGCTTAGTTGGGGGGGGTTTGGGGGCGAAGCCCCCAACGAGCTATGAAATTCGTGGCGAAGGCACGAATCGTAGCTCGTAACAATAGAACAAGAGTGCTCCTTGCTGTTCTTATCTACTCTTCAAACTTCAGGCTTTACAAACCGATCCTTCGATAACGGGATTGAGTTAGACTAATCGACCCTCCCCTCGATGTTATTTCCCATCAGATTCAGCCTGGTATCCTTTCCCATCAGATTCTCAGACTCTTCTTCAGGTTCCCATTTTTCTAATGCCTTTTGAATAATTCCTAAGTGCCCACTGTTATTCTCTGTGAACGATTCAAAATGTGCACCAGGCTTGCCAGGGTCCCAAAATAACAATAGAACAAGAGTGCTCCTTGCTGTTCTTATCTACTCTTCAAACTTCAGGCTTTACAAACCGATCCTTCGATAACGGGATTGAGTTAGACTAATCGAACCTCCCCTCGATGTTAGCACGCTACCAATATGGTAACTCTCCTCCAAAAAAAATTAATGATAATGTCAGGGCCAATAAAGTAACAAAGGATGGAATTAAGGGAGTGAGGCAATGGCAGATTGAATGCCAACATTACAATGCTCGAGAACCAGAGTCTCAAGGTCTCAAAATAAGTCTTCCGCATGTTGATTGAGAACCTTCAGTATATCCTATCCTCAGCGAGTCATTCTTGCAGCCACGAATCAGATTTCATCCGCGTTTCCTTCAACAAAATTGCCCGAAGAGTCCTTCAGGTGAGAGGTATCTGCCCACTGCACGATTACTCCAAGTCCTGTGTGATCAACATCGACGATCGTCACCGACGTATTCAAACATCGCTGAACAACCACGCCAGGTGCACAGCTAACCTTCTTCCCATGAATCAAGCTTCTCATCAACGTCCCGATGAATCCACCGTGTGAAATAACGAGGATGTGGTAAGGAGTCGTGGATGGCAAAGAGGCGGTGCTAGTTAAAACATCCTTCAACCACCAGGTCTCGGCCCGAGCTGCGAAAAGAGCCCCTGATTCCAATTTCTCATTCACAGCTGTAGCTTGAGTTCTTGCTATCTGTGTCTTGCCTTGCAACCCACCCATGAACTAGAACAGGCTACATCAAGCAATGACTTTTTTTAACAAAATAAACGGACGCACCCGTTCCCGCAGCTCTACTTTCTTCTGCAGCTTGACCCTTGGGTGATGTGCCAAAATTGCTTCTGCAGTCTGTGCAGATCAGTACCTTGAAAAATCATGGCGCAGTAAATCCACGTACCTGGACTGCGCGACTAAGATCACTGGTGAATGCAATTTCAAAGGGTACCGATCGCAGCTTCTCCCCAACCATCCTTGCTTGCTCCAAGCCCACAGCATTCAATGCTGTATCTAACTGGCCTTGAATAATTCCGTCCCGATTCTCTTGCGTCTCTCCGTGTCGAACGATATAGACTCGAGCAGGGATGGGCATGTTGATAATCACTTGCAATCTCTCGTACCCCACACCACGCTTTTGATGGTTCGAATATCATATCTTGTTTGAACGTTTCGACAGCTGATCAAAGACGCCAGCGCAGGAAAGGAAACCTTTGATCGCATAACTACGCGTTAAATCTTATGTAACCATCACTGGCTCTGCAACCAACTTAAAGACACTTCAAGCTACTCGAGGCAAGCTTCATCTTGAAGTCTCAGGCCAGCTCATACCTAAGTCAATTGTCTATATGCCCCTATTATGAAATCTATCACCAAACATATATTTGATACAAGTATCTTATGAACCCTGTCAGGTTGACACATAACACACAGAGTAACAGCCGAATCAAGAGTGTTATCCGTATAATCCGCAGCCTCTGGGACCGAAAGTGAAGGGAAGCTTACGATACCAGGGCAGTAATTTCTTTAATCACATTCTGCACTCGCTCTTCCGGGAAGGCAGTCGGCAATTTTTGGATTCTTGCCACGATTCCGCCGGATTGGCCGTCGTTGAGCAGTTTTCGAGCTTTGGACGCATGGATCTAAGTCAAACATGTGAATATCTGGTAAGGAATCAGGAGTAAAGACCCACAAGATTGCCAAGCCCAACCAGCGCACGGTATGCCGCCTCAGAGTCCGTGTTTTCCGATTCCAAGATCTGGAAGGAGATGTGAGCAAGTTGATCGAGCGAAGTGGTGTATTGAGGCTTAATTACTTGAAGTACCAGTGATACCAGTTGATCAGAGAAAGCCTTCTCTACGGGTGTGCGCAGGGCAATACACGAAGCGCTAGAAAAGAACTCAACATCAGAAAAATGGGTCAAGGAACACAATACTGACTTAAACAAGATCGTTGCCAGAGCGACGCGGTGAGTCTTATTCAAGGAAGTGTAGGGAGCTTGACCTAAATATTCTAGAACCTGATTAACAGGAGTAAGGAACGCGAACCTCCCTGACATTGTCACTGGCTTACTTTGACGCTCCACATCCCGCTCAGAGACATCTTCCCCTGGAAGATGTTTGTCAGTGTTCGGAAGAGAAGGAGAATGTTCGTCTCCTTTGCTTTAGGTAGAGGAAGCGACCAAGTTGAGTTCCATTCTGAAGCCGCAAATAAGGCTTCGATGAACTTTTCTTTCAAGTCTGGAACCACTTCAAATGCTTCAGGAGCGAATCCTGTCACAAGACGACTGAGATCAATGACTGCAACTATATCAGGCCCAGGATACATATTCAGAAACAGAAGACATGCCAGGGAAACGTTGCAGTGATGGCCAGCGTTCAAGGACCTGGATAATAGTCTCTACGTGCCCTGCTGCCAGGATAACAGTTGGCCGTCTTGGCGGCGTGACAGTAGCAGCATCCAGGAAGTCAAACGCCTCTTCGATCTTGATCATCTCATCAGGATACATAGCAAGACTCGAAGTTGACTATTGGATGAGTGATGAGGAGATAGCCGGAACCAAGATATAACAGGCAATATATCCTCACTATCTCGTTCTTTAATGCTTCATCAAATTGCAGGAGCTTTCCTCGCATAGCAGAGACATTGGCTTGTTTGAATGTAATGAATTTTTCCTAACCATCCACGTTAAGAGCTACAGGCTTCATAAAAGAACATGAACATACAACTGGAAGGATTTTGGCAGCGACAGCTGGAGTAGGAGGCTGCGGTGCGCCAGAATACCTTGATGCACCTGTGAATGGGTCCATGTATTGAGATACATGTTCCGAGGACGGAGAGGCCGGTGTTGTTGCCGTATATCGCGATGCACCGGTATAAGGATCCTGATAACTCGATCCTGGTCCTGAAGTGGCAGACGGTACACTACGGTACCTAGAGGCCCCTTCAAAGATTCAGTACTTCATAAACCATGAAACAAAAATGCCAACGAACCTGTATATGGGTCGACATAGTCCTCACTACCGACACCAATACTGGCGCCAGCCGTGTTTTTCTCAATGAACTTGACGACTTCGTCAATGTATGTCAGGGGGAGGTCATTTGACTCCAAAAACTTTTGGGCGGCAGAAAACGGGTTTTCTGCAAGGGTATAAAGAAATGCAAGTGCTTACTAGCTCCAATGTTACCTGTTACATTATAGGGAAGCTTCAACGGAGGAACTCCATCTTGAATATCAACATCGAAGACATAGTCGTACTCCTTGCCTTGGTATAATTGCTTGCGTCCTTGACCGACAGCGTCGACAACATCTCCAATCTTC
Source organism: Macrolepiota albuminosa (assembly GCA_027475525.1). NCBI lineage: Eukaryota > Fungi > Basidiomycota > Agaricomycetes > Agaricales > Agaricaceae > Macrolepiota > Macrolepiota albuminosa. The sequence goes on from JAMWFC010000117.1 coordinate 2,353,324, forward strand.
TGCCATGAGTTGGTAACACTGTCCCACTAAATCCAACAATGATTACGGTCCAAATTGGAGAGCATATATAATGAAAAACTACCTGATGTGCTTCAACAATGGACCCATTGTTTATCATCTTGACTTCGCCAGGCTTCTTGCCTGCGAAGGTGTTACTTTTCAAAGAAGGCGACTTATTTAAAGTCATACCTATGGAATGCAGAGCTTCCGGTCCTGGCAGATCACTCTTCTTGATATCTCCCACCTGCTGAGAGGGTAATGCTGTATTGGCAACCTTCTCGTTGTATTCTTTCAAATCTGTTTCAGAGGCCCAGCGCTCTTTTGATGCGCTGAAGACGCGCACAACACCGTCACTACAACCACTGACGATATCGCCGTTTGGCATCGAGGATACAGCCCAGACTGAGATGGCTGGATGAACCAGTGTTTGTATGCACTCTCCATCTAGATGAAACAATTGAGGCGGCCCTGAAAGCAAGTTATCAAGATATATACCTCGCCAAATGCGGACGGTTCGATCTTCGCCACCAGACACTATGTCCCCGGTTGGAAGAACGGACAGACTGTAAACAAAGGATGTATGTCCGGAAATTGTGTAGACTAAATCGCCACCGAATGTCCAAACGCGTATTTCACTTTCAAAGGTTGATTCACCACATTAGAACCAGAGTTAGGCAAGTTTACCTGTCATTCGAACAAGATGCGAAGCCAATATCGGGGACCAAGGCCAAACCTCTGACAGCATCTCGATGTCCCTCGAAAGTATGGACAGTCTTGTGTTGTTGCCAAAACTTAATCGTCTTATCCGCCGATCCTATATATCATAGTCCGTGCTCATCCCAATACGTGATTACAATGAACATACCAGTCAAGTATCGGCCTTCATCCACTGCCAACACGGCCCATACCGATTGTTGATGACCTTTCAAGTCGTACGACAGGGTGAAATCCTTCCAAACTTTGGCAGTTCTGGGAAATTGAGATCCAAGGATTCCGAGATAAAGTCCACTCACCTGTCCCAGGATCCCGAGATGATAATGCCACCAGGAGCAACATCTAGTGTACAGACGTTCTCAGTGTGGCCAATAAGTGAAAAGTCAGGATCATCTCGAGGAGCATCGAGGCGGAATACGTTGATGACTGTGTCCTGCCCACCAGTTACAGCATAACCTCGAAGTATCCTCAGTGATCGCAGCGCAAATGACTACGTCACAACCTACCTTTCGGTGCATCTGAGGTAGGGGCGAGATAAGCTACCGAGTTGACATAACGAGAACCAGCTTTGAGGACAGATGCCGGTGCGAATGTAGCATCGGGAGTTTGCTTCTGCCAGGGAATGGCGGTGGCATCACGCGACGCGGACAAGATGAGGTCGTTTGTTGGTGAACTCAGTGCACGCACCTAGGATCTGTTAGATTATCGACGCATAGAAATAAATGCAATAACAGACGTCCGACGAATGAGCAATCAGAGATGCAGACAACTTGTAAGGCATAGTTCCCAATACGCGCAATGGAGTGTACCAGGACTAATATCGATTCAAATGCCAAAATGGATTTCTTTAACAGTACAAGATCACTTAAGCGATCGCACACGCGTCCCTCACTACCCAATTCAATCAACAGATCGCGTGTTCAGATTGCTAAATTCTATATACAAGCCTTCTCCTTCCCAAGCAGTTACAATTACAGTGCAGAAAGAATAACATAAATTCATGGTTACAATGTGCACCACTCTAACGAGCCCACACTGCCGTAGTACGCATGCAGCCGGGAGATACGGAGGTGTAGTCTATGCCATGCACCATTACTTCATCTCCTGCGAGGGCCTCCCGATGCAGTCCGTCACCCTGTGGTAGCAGAACGTGACGAGTCAATAAACCGAGAGGGGACAAAAAAAAATTTACCCCCAACTTGAGCGAGATTATATCTGATTCATTGAATTGAGGGCAGGCGCAATTTCGAGATAAGATTAGATGTTAAGAGGAACAAGTATTAATTACGAACTAATATTAAGTACATGCGTCATTGGAAAGTAAAAGACTGCACAGCCGACTAACAATACAATAAAGAATGATGAAAGTAACGAAAGCTCGAAAGCAGTTGGTTTGGCAAGCAGGAGTTTCCAGAAAGCAACAATAACATCAACTTTAGAAGCACGGATCAAAGCAATAGCCAAGTAGAGACAACCCCAGAGATCACTCCGCCAGATCCAAACCGTGTGTGACCGAGATCTTGATTTTTTTCCTTCTAGGCTTCGGAGTTCCGTCATTGTCATGTACAGGGTTGATACGTTTCAAGCCAACTTCAGAGGGCGCGATTTGAGTCTCCATCTGTGTCTGAGTATCCTCGCATGTTTCTTGAAGAGATATCCGGGGTAGATGAGAAGTCGTGGTGTTCGTAGTATCGGTACTAACGATTTTGCGAGAAGGTTTCAGCCGAGATGTCTATATGTTGTTGGAAGCATGCTCTCGATAAAAGAAGAGGACATGTACCAGTTCCGCAATTTTCAGAAGGCGCCTTTCAACAGCTGGATCTGGGTTGAAGTATTCCGTGTATTTTACACTACTCAGTGCCTCGCGATTGACGATAAAAGTTTTTGGTTGCATATTCTTCCTGGCCTTAGGTTGTTTAGCTTTAGCGTTTTCTTTTATGTTAGCATTTTCGTTCTGTGGAAATCCGAGGTCATTAAGAACGGTTATCTGCTGGGTCAATAATCCTGTGAGTGGCCTAGGGTGAGCATACGCGACATTAAGAAAGAGTATGCGTCGACCTTCTCTTTCTAGTCTACCGATCAGACGGCGAGAAACGTCACGAGATGTGCCTCGAAAACCTTGAGGGAGAAAATAGCAAGAAGCCGTGAAAGATCCCACCATTTGCTTTCGTGAAGTCGGCTGTCACGAATGTCCCTTTAAGTGTTTCGGCAATTTTTATGGATCGCCTGAACCAGTTCATGACAACGCATCAAAAATTGGACATTAGAAAGACTGGAAAAGCATGCCTGAAGAGAGCAAGGTCTTGAAATTTGGAAAGAATAGTAGTGTATGAGTCGGTGATTAACGGCCAGGAATTAGCAGCTTTCAGGCGGCAAGAGAAACAATGGAATTCCGAAGGCAAGCGAGGATCGTCAACGGAATGATATCTGAAATAGAATTAGAGCTCCTGTCTCCATGCGTTGAACAGTCATTACCCCATGCACCTATATAATACGACAATGAGGACGATAAAATCAATTTCAAACGGAAAAACAAACCAAATATGAAACCACCTCCCACAACCACCCTCACAGAAGCAACTTGAATCCTCGACCTGCAATGCAACGGTAGAAAAGATCGGGTTGAAGGAGTCGTTGAAAGAAAGGAAGAACAACCTACGTTGACGCCACAATCGCATTCAAGACCATGATCGGGGATACTCTTGCCCATGGACGAAGTGCGTCTGTAAGTAGCCCTACTTTTTTCAGTAGCTTTTACGTCTAATTCTGAACCAAACGACTGAATGGATTCCGCTTGTGTTTCCATGTCTATCATCAATAGTCAGCACGAATCAAAGTAAGGAGGTACATGGTCCCTAACCGAGGGGAGCAGTTTCGTTTAAAATAGGCTGGGTGTGCATGTCTTTGACCATATCAATATCAGTAGTATCGCTACCGTGTCTAGAAATGGCGCTCGTTATAGGAGACATGGGTGGCGAAGACCAGGTCGATTCATAACGAGATGACTGGAATATAGGGTCCACAGTAACAGTCGACGTGGAAGACCGATTGTCAGGGCTAGGAGAAAGCAACGGGACATCTTGCGTGGACAGATCATCCACAACTTGCGTTTGTTCGACATTTGACCTTTCATCCACATTTTCACGATTCTCAAAGGAAAAAACATTGACCATTACACAAAGCCAGGAAAAGGGGATACTTACGAGCTCGTTCAATTTAGTAGGTAACTTCTCTGAGACGCCTGTTAAATGCGCTTCTTCTATATCCATAGGTCCGCAGAGAGGTTCAATAACGCCAGTCTCATTGTTCCTGATTCCACTCGGAATCAGAGGTCCGGGGACATCATTCGCCACTTTTTTCACGTAGGTACCGTCAGGAAGGCGCACATAATCAGGATCATCTTCTCCTTCGCCATCTGCGTCGTCCAATTCGACAGCATGGTCGCCAGACCATGCTATATTCCTCGTTATGGCATCCATAATTTGTTGTTCCACTTGTGCTGCACGTAGACCAGCCTCCTGAGCAGGGGTAAGAGCTGGTGCGGGAACCGATCGTAACGTCATTCCTCCGAAAGTGAAATTGTCAAGGGGATTATTCGCTGGGAGGTATGTAGCAATAGAAGTGACACTCAAATTGATGCTGAGGGGCAGTGAGAAGTCAAAATCTCATGCTGTCGTGATTTTAACTAACGAATGATGCCCTGTGTTAACCTTTCCTATGCTCCATTTGTCTGGCACTTCGTCCAAGTCATGGGTCATGAAGTACCATTTATCCTTGTCTTGGTCGCCCGGCTGAAAATGGGGTGGTTCGTAATCAGCTGGAGCCTTGTCAGTATAATACAACTTGAAGGTGGCGAAGCGGCGTTCTATGAATCATTTTCTAGATCGTTATGTGGCGAGACCTTCAGCACTTACTAGGCAGGACATCCATTTGTGTTGTGACAGTTATCAGGGTCTTTAGAAGAGCCTGAGGTTTGGTGAGTTAAGCCGACTCCGGAGCAACGATCTAGTTAAACGAACCTTCACGCTTTTCTTTACTTCTAATAATGTTGGAGCCCTCCCTCTCTTGGCCGCTTCTGTGACGGGATTGTCTCCAACGTTATTCAGGGACATCTGGCGCAAATCCTCTCCCAAGGTCATGATAGGGACTGTGATACCAGTGTCCGGAGAAGTGTGATACTACTCAATCAGTTGATAAAACCTGACTCAAGACATAATTTATATCACTCTACTTGGAAATTGAATGTATAAGCTTCGACGATGCTGCCAAACACATTTAAGAATCCGTTCACCACAATATATGCGCACTTACTTATTCGGATCATTGTGATCCTATGGGGCTAAAGTGAAAACATGGAATATACCGTCATTTTATACGACTTACGAGGTAAATGGCAAATATGAAGCTCTTGAGGTATTCCTTTTGCAAAGCGTCAAAAATGCCGTTCTCCTGGAAAGAATTAATCGCATAAGAAAAAAGACAAGGACACTGAGAATACCAGGTAGTTCAATAGCTTGTCTCCTTCATCAGAATATCCCCGTGTCATCGTCTGAAGGCCAATCAGTACTCAATTGAGCATATAATAGGGCCCTAACTGTGATTTTGAACCCATTTGACCCTCGGCTTTGGTTACTACTCGCAGAAGAGAAGCTAGTGTCTTCCGAGCGGCGATAGCAAATGGAATCCTCCGAGGCAACCAGATGACCTGAAATGAAAGATCAAGAAGTAGTCTCTCGTCGATACGGTTAGAATCAACTTTGGGTAAAGTTCTCTTCAGGTAACAAATCCCTTGAATTTACTTTATCAACAAATCTTCAATGGTAGAATGAGACTCGCTCACCTGAGATACGTGATACATCCCAACCCAGCCCTGAGCATAGTTTGGATAGCGGCAAGACTCTGTGTCGCAGTGATAGACTGCACTTCCGCCCGTGTCACCTGAGCTTGCATAGTCAAACAGAAATTGTAATGCGAATAAAGAACCTGAACAAATTTGTTCCAATGGGAAAGTTGCCAATTGCAAGAGAGTAGAGGTTATATAACTTAGATCGAACGCGACGCATTATCATGACGTCGACCATTCTGACGTAATTTATGTGAATATTTTATAGAACCGCAGGCAGGCGCAGGTTAGGAAGCTAGCGCTAAGTAAATATCAAAGGACGGCGGTAAAATTACGAACGAATATTGTCTCCTCTATGTGCTCCTCGTCGTCGCACTGGAACAACTGCAACATCAAGCACAAGTAAAGAATCGTACTCTTGGGCACGAAAAGCATACAAGCACAAACTCGGAGTCAATGGGACAGAGTGTATGCTGGCACAAGTGCTACATCATGCAGAGGCACGAAAAACCGGCCAAACATCACGACAGTTGACCGTTGCCTATCAGAGTTGTTATACGGGCATCGAAGCCCTCGCTGCGAATGGGCATTTCGGGCGTATGAAAAGGATTCTTCATGACCGTATCCGCGTATATCTCATAGACCTTCTGCAGTGTTGCATCTGCAGATGAATCGGCCAAGGACGTAAGAAGAACGAATTTGGTACCTAATCAAGGATTGAGGAATGAAGGAGTGAATTTGAGAAACCAATGAACCAGTTGCTGTGAGGAAGATAGAAATCTTAAACGTTTCGCCCTCGATAACTTGAGCGCCTGAGCTGGATCCCATTGGTGACAATCGACTTGTGATCGCATGGATACCATGAAGGGTTCCGGCAAGGACGAGGTATTCGTTTGAGGTCAATTGAGCCAGTCCATCTATCAAGGTGTGAAAACGCGTACGCACGTCTAAAATCTTTACTAACCTGCGAAATTACGCTGATAAACGAGACCTCCCGCTTTATTTATGACCTAATCAGAGAGGTGAGTCGCGATATATAAGGCTGCTACAACTCAAATTCACCCAGAGACCGTATATCGCCATCGTATATCTGTACCGATTCTCTCGGAGCACACGTGGACACGTCCGATCCTATCAAGTATGCGTTAACTGCTGTTGGGGGTCAAGTATCGACCTGCTCGAGCTCGCACTAAATGTAAATATCCAAATGGAATAAATACGTGTCACAAGATCCGTCACAAAGTTGCCCGTCTTCCCTCTTCTGTCGACGACGTCGAAGGCCAGTCTATATGGCTTTGCTTCGCTTATTAGATGTGATAGTCATACTTCTTTCTCTCCCGCTCTGCGCCTATTCAACCTCTACCCTTGGGGAACGTGAACTACCTGAACTGGCCCTTGCCAGTTTAGCACAGCTAATTTCGGACCCTGATCCTGTTAAGCAACTTGATCCCTCAAATCCAGCATCACATTTGTCCAAAATCTTGATACCACGCGTATGTACGTCCAGCCTATACGTATGCATGTTCTTCTTGACCGACTAGTTCGACAGCTGGTACGGAGAATAACACAATCGTCCGCAATTACATCATTTCAACCCTAAAAGCACTGGAATGGCACATTGAAGTGGACGAATTCACAGACAAGACGCCAATTGGGGACAAGCGATTTGCGAATATCATAGCAACAAAAGACCCCTATGCAAGTCGCCGACTCATATTGTCAGCTCACTATGACAGTAAATATGGAGCGACTTATCCTGATAATCAAGTATCCTTCAACAGTATGTTACTACATTTAAACCCCTGATAATGCTCAGTTTGTAGGCGCTACGGATTCGGCTGCACCCTGTGCCATGATGCTTGACCTTGCCGAAGCCCTCAATCCCCTGCTAGATGCACGTAAACAACGACAAGATGCTGGAGATCTTGGAGACGACGAGGATGAGGACGTCATTGATACAACACTGCAACTCGTCTTTTTTGATGGTGAAGAAGCCTTTGTGTCCTGGACTGCAACGGATTCAATCTATGGTGCCAGGCGAGCCGTTCCTACCTCTGGTGTGATTAAGTTTGCTGAGCCATTTATAGGCATTTGGCGAGCAGATGGAGGTCTAGCTATTTGGCTCCCCACGAGAAGCGAAGGCTGATGGGCTTACAACCCACGGAACTCGATGGTATTGAACACCTTATTCTACTTGACCTGCTAGGAGCCCCTCAACCCTCAATTCGCTCTTTTTATCTTGATACTGCATGGTTATTCGATGCATTGGTCTCAGTAGAACGCAGATTAGGAGACAGCGGAGCTTTCAATTATGGCGACAATCAAGAAATGGCTCCAGGAAAATGGTCTAGCTATTTCAAGTCACGGCAAGAAGCACAAATGAACTATGGATACATTGGAGACGATCACGTTCCTTTTCTTGAAAAAGGAGTCAGCATTTTACATCTCATTCCAGAACCTTTTCCGCGTGTCTGGCACACTCTCAAGGTGAATGATCGTTGTTACATCTTTCGCGAAGAGATAATCATGAAAGCAAAGGATGACGCTTCCGCATTGGACATCCCTACAATGAGGCGGTGGAACATTATGCTCCGAGTCTTTTTATCTGAGTACCTGCATTTACGACCGGAAGATACCCCGTCGCCTAGCATCTTGCATAGATCAATATCTGAACTTGTAAGTATTTAGTCCTATCCATGCTCACAGACTTGACGCGTCATATTGCTAGTAGGGATAATATGAGGCACGCTGAAATGTATATTATACAACTACATCATGAATGACAAAGCCTACATGAATCTTTTGGAAAACAAAGTCAGCAAAAACAATACAAAGAAGAGGTGTCGAGTAGTGTCAAACGCGCAAGAGGTTCTTATAATGTTTGATCAACTCCGAGGCGTCGGTGGCAGCCTATGGCACATTCAAGGGTAAAAACATGAGGTATTGATATATATGCGCACCTTCTCGTTCTGTCGAGCCTCTTCGACATGTGCCCTAGCATTTCTGGAGAAGTTTCGGAGAGCTGCTTCACGCCTGGATGGATTTCTTCGCTCTACGTATTTCGTTGGATGAAGGTTGTTTAACATGAATGTATTTACTAACGCATTTCACTGGCGGCGTTAACTTCTTTGGATCGTCGGGTAGCCAAGTCATTCACAAGCGACGGATATTCCGTTAAAAGCGATATTGACGCTTCCTATGTGTCATAAGCATTAAGGAAATACCAGAAGAATGATCAAACCTCCTGGACACGGAGCAACTGTTCATAATCGGCGAACGCCTTCTCGGGCGACAATTCTTCATTCCTCAATTCCTGTATCCTTGTCACAGCATGTTCTCTGTGTTTTGATTCAGTCTGGAGGTAGCATCTTTGATGGTCGAATTCACAAATATGTAATGCCTGCTTTTGATACATCTTGTGCGACTTTGCGTGCCGCTGCATAAATGGCTTTCTTCTGCGTTTGAAACGCTGACGCTCTAGCAGAAGCTTTTTTTACCTGACGTTCTAATTGAAGACCGAAGAATTGTGAAATATTAATCTCGCGTTTATGAGAGACGAACCGTGGTGTTCCTGCAGGATGGTCGATATATCACCTACGGCGTCATCATTATTCTCGGCACCTTCAGTTGACTCATTGTCACTGTCTCCTGTGCCAAATTGGATCGGGGCCATCAGACGAGGTCTTAAGCCTCTACGAGGAGGATCCATTGTCGTGTTTCCTATCAGAAGTTAATTACATTTTACCAAACGTCCAATGAGATAATTTACTTGGTGTTTTTACCATAGGTTGACACGCGCTGCGCAGGTGAAAGTTGGCAAAACTAAGTCGCTCTACTAATTCATAATCCACGCCCAGGTCATGTGCTTTTCACGAGGACGTTCCTGAACGCATTGTTTATCTAGCCCGTCGATTGCAAGCAATGGCCTCGCTGTCCGAAATTGATACAAGTCTAAAAGGCTAAGTTTACAACCATGGATTGGTGAGAGTTGTGCACTTCATATAGGACCGTTTGTTTTACCCAGTTGTCTTCAGTCTTGAACTTAATATACATCAGCGAATCCTGTCTGACCTCGCATCAAGCCCTGGCGGAACAGAAGATGATATACTTCATGCCCAAACGCTCATTGCGGCGAAGGTGCACACAAGATCAGGAGATGCACAAGAGCATGAACTTGGGAAAGAAAGGGAAGACGAACTGGCAGACATACGAGTTTTCATGGTGAGCAGTATGCTATAGTACATGATGTCCTGCGAGTTTAACTTCCTCTGCGCTCAAGTCTACATCTCGTGTCCATTGTAATATCGCTTTCGGAGAACTCATAGTCAACTTTCCAGAAAGCCATATTAACGACAATATTGATGTTTTAATGCCGGTTCTTGTTGACATCCTTAATGATGTGCCCTTCATTGACTTTGACAAGTGCCTCTCCTGGCTGGGTACGTTTTCGAAACTAGAAGTCAAACATAACGACAATATTTAATTCACACAGATTGGTCTCTTCCTGATCAGCTGGTTTACTCCACTGTTTCCGCACTCCTGCGACTGTCGGGCGCTTACCCACAATACACTGAGAAAGCAACTACGGCGATCTGCTTCTTCTTATCACAGACAGTCGAACACATTAGGACCAGTGATTGTACGAGAAATGTTGTGCTCCTTTGTTCTATTCTAAATCATCACTAGCACTGTCTATTCTGACTCAGTCAATACCTGCCGTTCATGGCTTGTATCGAGCCATCAGTTCGACATCCTTCGCATGGACTGTTGACCAATGGGGACAAGTAGCGGCACGAACGAACGAACTCTGTTCTCCGACTATTGTTGATCGTCTTAATCATCTCCTTGTTGAGATCATCCAAAAAGAAGGCGCAGACGGAGATTCTCTTCGTTTCGTCCAGACTTTCATCTCCCGCTATGTAACGCAAGGCCGGCCTCTCAGCGGATATTTCATTGTTTGCTGCGTTATAGAGACACAATGGACCATCCTTGCCCAGGCTCTAGTCCCCCCACAGCCTACGACACCTGTAGCTATCACTGAAGCGGCAGCGGCCAACAGGGCTTGGCTCTCTCTCATGCGAACTGCGCCAATCCCAGGCGAAATTAGTGATCAGGGCATTGTGAATGTTTTGAAAACCACGGTCAGATACGCGATACAATGTTTCATCGATCTCTCGGTTCAGATAGACGAGATGGAGACGGAACCTTCGATCGATACATATACTTGGGAAACAATGTCTGAGAGTTTGGTACGTTGTAGCACCAATGATGCGTTTTTCGAGGTAATCAACCGTTCTAGAAACTGGCCTCTGTGTGTTCTGTTGCGTTGCAAGAGTTAGATGAAAAATTATTCTCCAGGTTGCAACTATTGTTGAGCGAAGAAACTTCTATATCAGACAATCTCGTACAGGAAGCAGCTTTAAAGGCAACAACAGTCTTGGTTCAGAGGTAAGTGGTCGGACGCGACTCAAGATCACGATGTTTTTATTTTTAATTCAATGAAAGTTTTCCGGAGATTGCGTCGACGATGGCAATCCATCTCCGGCGTTTTGTCACGTCGCCTTTACCTATATTTGAATTTGCATTCGCCTCGGAAAGTCGCGCCCCGCCACCTTTAGTTGCTGCTGCAAAATGTCTTGCCCATTGTATACGTGTACGTCTTCTCATCTATCAACCTTTCGTCTTTTTCTCATCACCGCGAACAGCTAGCTCCTGGAGATGATCTCATCATGTCGAACATGTATTCTCTCCTCAATTACATTGCTGCAGCTGGCAAGGACACATACAAAAGTGCCATTGATTTGCCGATTAATAACGCTTCAATTTATGATTCTCGGGATGATGTCGCAAGCCAACTGGTCGAAGCTGGGTTGCGTGGTTTATCGGAAGATGAGAAAAGGCTTGTCAGTATTAGTACTATATCCGTCGTGACCCGTTTAGCGCTCGAATTTGACACTGAAGAGGTATACATATCGTTGTTCATTTGAATGCTGCTGAGCGCATTAAATAGGTCACACGTCTTACTATCTCAATGCTCCTGCAAAGGTTGCGACATGCAGTGCCTACGGTTGAAGCTGCTATTGCCTACAATCTCGTCGATCTTGCCCTCTCAGCTCCAGAAAGCGCATTTGCAGACATCATCCGCGTATTTTCTCTGATCAACCGTTCCGCCAACATAGATGATCCACGGTTCTCCAATAATATGGTCCGTTAGCGTTACTCCGCACATGTGCCTTTCCTGACAGTTTCAAGGTTCTTGCCGCTCAAACGAGGCTAGCTCAGGAACTGTATAAAAGACCTGAACTTTACGACATATACCTTGTTGAGCTACTTAACCTCTTTGCTGACAAAGGTATCGCAATACAGAATCTCAAGATCGCGAATCACGAAGTCAAGGTCACATCGGTTATGTTCTGTCCTGGAGCATCTCAGTCCTAATTCGTGCATTTAGATTGACGACATGATTGAACAACTAGCCTCTTTACTCCTTCCAATTGATGCTCTGTTAGCTCATGAAGACTTCAACCCCCAAAGGGGTGCCTCAACTGGCGTCGTCTCTTTATTCAGAAATATGTGGTTCCTGTGTGTCCTCTTCCACTTCACTAGCGACAAGGACAAAGCGGATAATGCCATGAATTGGTTGAAACCTGCCCTATCTCGAATTTCTATGAAAACACCGTCGGTGGTCCTCGAAGAACGCCATGACTCTGTTGCTAGTGATGTCGAGTATAATTCCGTTATTCGTCAGGAGTATGCCCACACGGTGTGGTGATAACTTTCATACGCCGATCTTACGCTCATTGGACTGTATCGTAGGTTATAGCAAGGCACAGGACCACATTGACGAAGCATATATTCTTGCGTGCCAGCGATGTTCGAAGTCTCTCACCTGGCCAGATCATTTTCATACTAGCTATGCATGACATTGAAAGTATGCGATCGGCAGCGGGGTTACCTTCGTCTCTTGTTACATACTTCACAAACGATAGTATGAATAGTCAGCCTGGATTGTCTGCCTGTATGGAATCAGTGGCAGAAAAGGTGTGTAGGAACCAACCCTCCGTGATATTGGCAAGGCGTGTTGATCTCTCTGTTAGGTCATTCGTGATTGCATCAACGAATTGAATGCGCAGGCTTCCCAGCAAATGCTGCCCGTTCGCCTTTCATCCGAACTACAAGCTCTCTTGGTCTATACCACTCATCGCGTTGAGAACGCAAGAGGTATAGCATCCAATTATCTCAATCGCTTGATCACGTCCTTCCCTTCTCTGATGTGCGATCCACCTTTCGTCTTTGCTATTCTTGAGGTCCTCACACTCCTTCGTCAATCGTGTGAGAATGAATTCTTGGATGAGGTGTGCCTCTTTTTTTTTCATCCTAACCAAATTGGTCGATTTAACTTGTCTCTTGAGTACAATCCTGTTTACGAGTTTCATTCAGAAAGAACTGGTATCACTTTACAAATGACCGATGATTATCAACGACGAAATGACATCCTTAGACTGTCGTACAGCAGCGCAAATACCTGGTTTGAACTGGCAATGGCGCGCGCTCCTATCGAACTTCAGTCCACGTTACAGGTTATATCTTTATAAGTTGCCTTACCATTCGACCTGATATCTCTACCAGAAGTATCTTGCTGTCACTCAATCGAGCTCAGGAGGCCATTCCTCCGAGCTCGGTGCATCGGTGGCTATCTCTACCAGAAGTATCTTGCTGTCACTCAATCGAGCTCAGGAGGCCATTCCTCCGAGCTCGGTGCATCGGTGGCGAACATTTTGGTAAAGCAATTGGTCCTGTTGAACGCCAACTTGGTGAGCAGCATGTCGGTTTTTTTCGGCGAGCTTTGCTCATATAGAAGACAGCTTGCCTCGCTAGTCTCTCTCAATGGAAAATGGATGGAGCAAAAAGTCTGGCAAACGAGATTGCAAGCAAAAGTTACTTTTCTGGAGAGGTTGCCGGAATGTGTTTAGCATGGCATCAAGGCAAGTTATTAACGAGAACGTGAACATTCGATTTACATTTTCCATAGCCCCAGACAAACTGAACAAACTACCTCCACATTCCGTCCCTTCGGCCGATATCCAAGATCTGAAAAGAAAAATGTCTTGTACAAGCGAGGACATTTTGAACAAGAGTAGTACGCTCACAGTGCAAGACTTGAAGAGGCTCCTGTTCAGATGTGCAGCAACATTGCTTTCTTTGGAACAGGTTCTGCTTTCCTACTTTTTTATGCGATGTTCTCACGCCTTCATTACACTTAGTGTGATCACGACCTACTTCATCACCTTGTTGCCTTGCCGTTCGAAGTTTCGACGCCACCCGCCATGACTGCTGGTATCCAGGTCTGGACATGGGTCATCTCCAACAAACCTGATATTGAAGTTGCTTTGATGGCTGAAGTCCTTTCTGCATGGTCAGACAACATTAAACACGAGAAAGGAATGTTTTCCTCGGCGCTCAAGTGAGTCTTGTACATCATACAAAGTATCTGACCTTGATAATTTTTGCAGCTACCAAGACCCATTTTATGAACCAGTCAAATATAGTCCTACCGACAAGGAGGTCATCGACAGAGGGAGCGCAAATGCTCGTCGAATCCTGACTCCTCATGTTCTCGTTCTACAAATGCTTTTCAGCCGACTGCAAGCGGCTAGATATCGTCGGCCTGGGATGATGTTTTTGATTCAACACCTGGTGCTACGTTCCGCACGAGCATACCGTTTGATGAGGTATGATTTCGGCCTGGGATGATGTTTTTGATTCAACACCTGGTGCTACGTTCCGCACGAGCATACCGTTTGATGAGGTATGATTCCTCTCTTATGTCATACTCTCGACTTATTAGACTTAAGTACTCATGCACTGGCTCGCGAAGAACGTTTTTCTCTCCTCCTCTTTGGGTTCGAAACTCTAAAGAGTTCTCATTTGGATTCTTACTCGGAGAATCTGCTGCGTGAAAGTCTTTACTCAGTTGCTTTTGCTTGGTTTTCGGTCCGCCCACAGTGTGTTTTGTACCTTTGCGCGGATTTGAAGTTTCTCACGCAGTCGTAGATGGTCTTACGGCGCAAATAGGGCTCAAGTAGATGCGGACGTGAAAGTCCTAATGGAATTTCTGTCCTGCCTACAGACGGACGCCATTCGGGGAACTTCTGAGGTCTCCAGTCTCTCTCCGGGTCAAGTACCATCCCGGGGCCTATGTGGGTTTTTCCTTGCATTCTCCGTTCCCATCATGGTATCATGATCATGGTTGCAGATTATTCGAATCGACTTCGGAGTATAAATCATCCTCTGCGCCTCGTTCCCATCATGGTATCATGATCATGGTTGCAGATTATTCGAATCGACTTCGGAGTATAAATCATCCTCTGCGCCTCTTACAGAGAACGAGATGATAAGACTGTCTGTTTGGAACAATCCGACCAATGATCCTAAACGAGGTAACGATCACGTCGGAACCATTGGAGCTACAATGCTCGAGGTCAACATGTCATCCATTCTATCCTGAATCAATTACTGAAGTGTGGTCTGTAGACTACTTGGCATACGGTCCTTCGTACTGTCTGGGAGATCGCGCCTGTAATTGCCGTGTATCTTGTAGAACGTTTCAAAAATCCTACTGTACGAAATGAAGTAACAAAGATGGTCCGCGCAAATCCTTTGGAAGTCATTGACGTCCCAGAAGCATTACCTCTCTTTATTGGTGACAAGGTGGATGGGCATGTCCAAAGGGATTTCATGGTAAGTCAAGATCCATTTTCCTCTCAACAATAAATGGCTCACATTGACCTTCGAAGCATCTACTCTTATGGTGTCCTGTCCCACCTGTCATTGCGATTGGTTTCTTTGAACCCCGATACAACAACGAACCCCTAATCCTTCAATATGCTCATCGAGTGCTTGAACAGCATCCTGTTGACCTCACGTTCTTTTTTGTTCCCCAAGTCGTCCAAGCCCTACGATATGATAAATTTGGTGCGTGCTGTCTACACCTTTCTCTCATCTGTCTGAACGATTTGCCAAGGTTATGTGGCACAATTCATCTTCGAAACGGCAAAAATCTCTCAGCTGTTCTGTCATCAGATCATTTGGAACATGAAGGCAAATTGTTACAAAGACGATGCGGCTGAAATTGTACGTTCCATTCTCGACGACTTGCTTCTCAATTAATGTTGCGAAAAGGAGGATCCAATGAAGCCGACCTTGGACCTCATAACAGAGCGCGTTGTTGAAGCTCTCTCTGGTGATGCGAGAAAATTCTTCAATCTTGAGTTTAACTTCTTCGACGAAGTCACCTCCATATCTGGGAAACTCAAGCCCTTCATTAAAAGAACTAAACCGGAAAAGAAAGTTAGTATTCCAAAGGGACTTCACTCTCCCCCTCCCCACAAAGAATCCTCATGTTTCGTCAGGCGAAAATTGATGAAGAGATGGCGAAAATTAATGTTGATGTCGGCGTGTATCTGCCAAGTAACCCTGACGGAGTAGTGGTTGACATCGACAAGAAATCTGGAAGGCCTCTACAGAGTCACGCTAAGGTGACTTTTAGTTGTGTTTTCTATCTGACTTCTGATCGTTTGTTAGGCCCCTTTTCTGGCGACCTTCAAGGTCCGGAAAGAGCGCGTTGTCGTCGATCTATCTGACTTCTGATCGTTTGTTAGGCCCCTTTTCTGGCGACCTTCAAGGTCCGGAAAGAGCGCGTTGTCGTCGATACAGATCCAGAATTAATTTTGGACGGCAATGGGGCTGGTACCGAGACCAAAATTACATATGATGTATGGCAGCAAGCGATTTTCAAAGTGGGCGACGACTGGGCAATGGGGCTGGTACCGAGACCAAAATTACATATGATGTATGGCAGCAAGCGATTTTCAAAGTGGGCGACGACTGTAGACAGGATGTGTTAGCCCTCCAGGTTATCGCGATGTTCAAGAATATTTTCACTAGTGTGGGCCTTACACTCTATCTATTCCTTATAGAGTGACAGCAACGGGTCCAGGGGTTCGTATTTATATTCCTACTTTCTCACATTGCCTCTCATATCTCTCTATAGTGTGGTGTCATTGACGTTGTACCCAATGCAACTCTCGAGATGAGATGGGACGTGCCAAAGTGAATGATTTGCTTGATTTCTTCGTGGCCAAATACGGAGGAGAGGATACTGTTACTTTCCAAAGGGCTCGACTCAATTTCATCCAGTCTATGGCAGCCTATTCTGTCGCATGCTATATTTTGCAGATCAAGGACAGGCACAACGGTAATATCATGATTGATGGTGAAGGCCACATCGTACACGTTGGTCCGTCAAGTAACTTTCTATGATTCATATCGCCTGACTCAATTCACCACAGATTTTGGCTTCTTGTTCGACATAGATAAGTGTTTTCTGCACCTCTCATTGTGTTCCTGGTCTGATCAAATCTTTCATCTTTACGTCCTGGAGTGCGTCCCAATTCCATTGGTTATCAATAGTCACTGATTCAATCTGCAGGGGGTGAAATTTGAACCAAACTCATTCAAGCTTAATCATGAGATGGTTGTTTTAATGGGAGGACGATATTCCCAGGGCTATCAACTCTTCCAAAATCTCACCGTCAAGGCGTTCCTCGCAATACGGCCGCATGCTGAACAACTCATCAGTACAGTACAGCTAATGCTGGACACCGGGCTACCATCCTTCAAAGGAGAGCCAACCATTAAGAGGCTTCGCGATAGATTTGTACTTGGCCTCAATGAAAGGCAGGCTGCGGAGTCAATGATGAGCATCATTAGGAATGCTCACGAAAACATCCGAAGTACGGCATACGACGAGTTCCAACGGGTGAGTTAGTTAACACATGCATCATTAGGAATGCTCACGAAAACATCCGAAGTACGGCATACGACGAGTTCCAACGGGTGAGTTAGTTAACACATACTCCTCCCTATATGGCCTAATGAATAATTCCTTTTAGCTACAAAATGGTTTGTTTTTGTTATCACAGTCGAGAACATTATTCACCTCCTTCTAGGCATTCCTTACAAGTAGAGATGTAATCGAGATACATAATACTACCTGATAATCCATTCTTCGTTTTGTCCGACGGTGGAGGTAGTATCATACTGCTAATGAAATAGTGATACATAAGGCACTATAGCCAAGTGGTTACGGCGACAGATTCGAACATTAAGAATTATCTGTTCCTCTTTGAGGGCGCAGGTTCAAATCCTGCTGGTGTCGCTTTTTGTTGTCTACACATCACATTACCTTAGGTAATACGTCATTGAGCACCTGCTTGTGAATCCACGAAACTCAGTACGATGCCTCTTGCTCTTGCTGCACTTTTTGCCCAGAGCCTTTCTAGTGCCTCTAAGCTGTCAAATCTACCCACAGTTGATGATCGCACTCAGGTACCGAAAACAGCGCGACCCTGCAAACAACTCATTGATATTCCTCTCTAGGAGCTCATCCAGTTGACTCTCAAGGACATTTTGACTCTCAGTTCACGGATCGCAGGACTTTCTTTATTTAGTCCAAATGAAACCCTCGAGGACATATCTACTGCAGACTTGGTCTATCTTCTTGTGCCCTATGTCCTGTCAGAGGTTCGAGGACGCGTCAGAACTACGGAACGCGAAGAGAGACTTGCGGTGCTTAAGCAAACGCAGGTGCCGCCTCATGTACTCTCAAAGAGTACCACGTTGACTTATTGTTCCAGAAAGATCTGAAGAGTTTCTTATCGCATTTGGATGATTATGAGATTGTGCCTCAGGATGAACGCGCCCTTTATGATCGTCGAGCATCTGCCATCGCGGACCCCGCTAAACGGCGCGAACTCAAGATCAAGCAATATCAGAAAGAGAAGGACTTGAAGGCACGAATTGAGGTGATTACATACCCGCGTTCCTCTTCGTTTTGACAGTTAACCTTTTCCTTTCATAGTCTCTACGTAAACGGAAAAGAAAAACGTCCTTCGATGACGCAGCTACAGATTTTGACTTGATATCCTCTCTTCTTCCTCTGAAATCACCGAGATCTACGGATGATGATGATGATGATGTTGACTCCGAGACGGAAGACATCCTTCGTGAGGCCACACTACTTCTACTCCGACTGAAGTATGCACAAACTCAATCTCAACTTGAGAACTTGGAGCAAGAGCTTGAACTTCTTGCCAAAGCGCCACCCTCGCCACCGCTGCACAAACTCAATCTCAACTTGAGAACTTGGAGCAAGAGCTTGAACTTCTTGCCAAAGCGCCACCCTCGCCACCGCGCCCCTCGTATCAAGAAACGACGATCGAAGAACTCAAATCCGTGATAATGATAACGATATGTGGAAGCTTGATGCACCGCGGTTGAGTCTTGGAGCCGACGGGAAAGGACCACTTCTTGATCCATCGGGAAAAGTGAGGTCAAGCTTGATGCACCGCGGTTGAGTCTTGGAGCCGACGGGAAAGGACCACTTCTTGATCCATCGGGAAAAGTGAGGTCTAGTTAGCTCTTGTAATAACATCACTTCTAAACGGAGAAAACAGGTTATTCGGCCGTTCACAATACTTCCCTCCAATGCTGCCGAACGTGCACGTCTTCAAGAGCAGGTGTTTGGTCCTGGCTATCGGGGCCGTTCACAATACTTCCCTCCAATGCTGCCGAACGTGCACGTCTTCAAGAGCAGGTGTTTGGTCCTGGCTATCGGTACCTACCATGTCTATCGACGAATACCTTCAGATTGAGAAGGAGCGAGGTAATATTATCACGGGTGGCGGGTATGTTCAAACGTTGGAAACTCCGTTTCGATCATGACTTACACCTTATGGCTGCATAGTCCTGCGTCAGAAACTGCCCCGACAACATCTGAACAGCTTGCTCTTGATGCTGAAATGGATGGGACATTGGATGGCGAAGAAAAGTCGGAGACCAAGCGGTTAAAGGATGAAAACTGGGCCAGATTCACAGACGAGAATCCAAGAGGCGCCGGTAATACAATGAATCGAGGATGAACTGCTATAAAAAGTTAGATGATTTGGGTCTTGACGAGAATCCAAGAGGCGCCGGTAATACAATGAATCGAGGATGAACTGCTATAAAAAGTTAGATGATTTGGGTCTTGTGTTTTGTCACGGTGTAGTTTGTATGTAGCTATTCCGCATCCGTAACGCCTTTGGGGTCGATAAAATCTATCGAATAGTATTCTCGTACACTAGAAATGATCCAAAGCAAGGGAAAACCTGTACAGCGAAGAGGTATATATGTAATTAACATAATGAAGCCAGAATGGCAAAGACGCTCAGCAAGCGCACTGCGATGCTTCGGGAGTTTCTGTTGTCTGCGGCGTTGTAACGTCGATTTCTATAATTATTACGTTAATGCATGAAAAACGACGTTAAGGCGCAGGGGACATACTGGTGTTAGCTTCATTCTGTGTTTCCTTCTCCATTCCTGGTAGTGACATGGCAATCTTCTTGAACAAACTCTTGACGTTATGCCCGGCCTTTGCGGAGGTCTCCATAAACATGATGTTCAATTGTGTCGCCTTAGTAGTAGCTTCCTCCAGCGTTACTTGCCTATAGATTTGTAGGTCGAAGCGCGAGTATAGTGTATAAAGAGTACAGACCGTTTGTCTGACAGATCAGCCTTGTTTCCTACTAACACAATGATCACGTCATTCCCTCGTTCTGATCTCACGTCGTCTATCCATTTAGCTGTAGAGAGGAATGATTGTCGATCTAGACAGATAGCACTCAGCATTGTGGATGGATGAGCAGTGTCGCGACACACTTGTGATATCGAAGACGACTATGGCGACGGAAGAGTCGCGAATGTAGGATGGAATTAATGAACGAAATCGTTCCTCGTTGCAACGTTGGGAAACGCCGAAGTCATTCGAATGTACAGTAGCATACCTGTCCAGCAGTGTCCCATAGCTGTAATCTCACGGTCCGGTCCTCGAGATACATAGTCTTGCTGAGGAAGTCAATGCCGATTGTTGCCTGATAAGTGTTGTCGAATGTATCATACATGAACCTTTAAAGAACGAGATATTAGGGATTAGGATAACAGTTCACGCGATGGCAAATATACGAAGGGTCACCTAGTAATTAGGCTGGTCTTTCCGACGCTCTGGTCACCAAGAAGAACAATTTTCGTTCTCTTTGGAGGTGAAGACGAAAAGTCGGCAGAGACAGGAGTGGCTGGTGTTTCGGACATGGTCAGAGGTAGTTGTTGGCAACTTGAAGTTCAGTCGAGACACATCACACTATACCGCCGGCTTATCACGTGTGGAAATAGATATCTCAAGTGTCTCCCATCGTTTGAAGGAGACATCTAACAACACTATACCGCCGGCTTATCACGTGTGGAAATAGATATCTCAAGTGTCTCCCATCGTTTGAAGGAGACATCTAACAGGATTATTCTTTACTTTTTGCCTGCGTCGAGTGATGAAGCTCACTGACAGAATAACTTCTCAAAGCCCATCAAAGCCTTTCTTCACCTTTGAATTCTTCCCCCCACGTACTGATCAAGTACGTTACCTAAACCTATTCGAACCCGAGTCTGGTTCCGTGACGCATTTTCCCGCGTTTAGGGATTCGAGAACTTGGTTTCACGTATATCCCGACTATGCGCACTTAATCCTCTTGCCATCAGTATCACATGGGGTGCCGGAGGCTCGACAAAAGAGCGAAGTCTTGAACTGGCTGGTCTAACGCAAGCAGAGTATGGCGTGGACACGGTCCTTCAGGAGGCTCGACAAAAGAGCGAAGTCTTGAACTGGCTGGTCTAACGCAAGCAGAGTATGGCGTGGACACGGTCCTTCATTGACATGCACGAATATGGAACGTGGATCTGTAGATGACGCGCTTCGGGTGAGTCGGAGGCCTCGTCAATGTCGTGCACATCGGTAGAAATCGGCATCTAGGCAGCCAAGGCCAACAGGATAACTAACATTCTTGCATTGCGTGGAGGTATGCCTGTTTATCCTCTACGAAGCTAATCATCTCGTGACTATGGTCGACAGATCCTCCCAGGGGAAAGGAAGAATGGATACCAATCGATCCGAACTTTCAACACGCCAGAGATCTTGTCAAATTCATTAGATCTTCTCCAGAATATTCCGAACACTTTTGCGTTGGTGTTGCAGGTCAGCTTACTACCCTTATAGAAACAGGGTTTTATTAGTTAATGCCCTCGTCAAGCATACCCGGACGGACATCCTGACAGTCACCTCGACCCGGATACCGAGCTCAACTATCTTAAAGAAAAAGTCGACGCAGGCGCAGATTTCATCGTCACTCAGCTTTTCTATGACGTTGACCGATTCTTGGAATGGGTGAAAATGGTTAGAGCAAAGGGTATCTTCCTATCAACCAGCGAAGCTTTCCATCTATGACTCTTACTGATAGGTATTACTGTCCCTGTCATTCCTGGGATTATGCCGATCCAGACCTATTCATCCTTCCTTCGATTGGTTAAACTGTGCGGAATAAGAGTTCCACAGTATGTAATGGATGCTCTCGCACCCATCAGTGTACGTTTCTTCCTGGTTCCAAGTACTAGTTCCTTTCATTCTCTTTCACAAAGCACGACGATCAACTCGTTAAGGACTATGGTATCGAGCTAGCCGCTGAGATGATTAATCGGATAACAGAACAGAATGTGGTCCCAGGATTTCACTTCTGTACTCTCAATCTTGAGAAGAGTGTCCAGCGTGTGCTAGAGATCCTCGAATGGACAGGTACTACCCTACCCCTCCATAACAGACTCATTGCAGTACGTCCCACCCACCATTCCTACGACATGCATTGATCATCTCTATATAGGAAACCACCGGAAATGTCATTCACCCACCTCCCTGCATTGATGGGACCGAATTTATGGTGACGCCAATCACTGCAACAAGCACAGCGGCCATTGGGCTAGCCAATCTTCCTGCTTCTGAGACTGAAGCGGGTCGTGGCGAACTGAACAATGCCGCATCCTGGGATGAGTTTCCTAATGGCCGGTTCGGCGACTACAAAAGTCCTGCGTTCGGGGATCAGGATCACTGGGGAAATCCAGCTATGGTACGTTATATTTCGCCTTCTAACGACTGTCAATGACTATCTGCCAAACAGCGAAACGACCAAGTCAGCCAATGGCGCCACCCTAAGACCCTCGACGATCTTACACAGCTGTTTGTTGACCACTTACATTCAAAGATCGCCACGACCCCATTTTCGCAGACGGCATTGTCTCCCGAGTCGTTATTGATTCTTAGGCATCTGGAAAAACTCACGAGACGAGGATGGTGGACGGTATGTTCACAGCCAGCAGTCGATAGCGCGAGTTCTGGTGATGAGGTGTTTGGTTGGGGACCAAGGTCCGGTTATGTATTCCAGAAAGGATTTGTCGAGTTCTTCTGCACTGCGGAGGATGTTGACGCTATCGAACGTAGGGTAGCAGAAAGAGGTAAAGGATGGGTACATTGGTTTGCAGGCGATGTTAAGGTGCGTTAGTCCACAACTAAGACCAAGACACTATTATTGAACAGCGATCAGGGAGAATGTCGAGGTAATGTTCCAGAAAATGCAAGAAATGCCGTAACATGGGGAGTGTTTCCTGGACAAGAGATAGTTCAGACAACCATTATTGAGAAGGAGTCGTTCTTGTCTTGGACGGTTCGTCCTAATATATCATTTAAGAACCTAAGGACTGAACTTTGTTTTATAGGAAGAGGCATTTTCCATCTGGGCGGACTGGGCCTCCTTTTATCGTCCTGGGTCCCCGGAAAGGACATTGCTCGAGAGGGTGCGGAATGAGCGATGGCTGGTCAGCATCGTGCATCATGACTACAAAAACGTCGAGTCTTTGTGGACATTCTTATTCGACGAGCCTTGAATAAAGTAGATAAAAATCTTTGTAGTAGTGTGCGAGGGAATCTGTCATCGGGACCAAAATTTGAGGCGCAGTAAAACATCCAAGCAGGAGGACGTGAAGCAAGAGCAAGGGATCTGGCATCAAGATTCCGAAGGCTCTTCTTCGAACTCTTCAGTATCCCCCTCGATAATTTCGTCGTTATCATCGGTTTCAACCCCACCATCCTCATCTAGGTCTTCCATGCTCGCGTCCAGGTCCGGTGCAGAGTCATTTTCCCCGTCATCTTCAGCGATTGAGGGAGCACCACCAGAACGACCAGATCCAGATTCTTCAGAATCTTCATCTGCCTAGTTACAAAGATGAATGACCAGACTGTTCCAAAAAGGATAGCCATACATCATTTTTCTCCTCTTGTTGAGTAAGATTTCGACCGATGGGAACAAGGAAGGCGTATCCTCTGTTGTGTATACTCAGATTCTGCAGGAGGCTCAGTGTCAATTTAATGAGATGAAGAAATTACGCGTACAATATCTTCAAGTTCGTTCTCCTCATCACTCAAATCCTCCATTTCGCGCTGCAAATCACGTACTGCGTTGAGGTTGCCATAAACGCGACGATTTGACAGTGGCATGGGATGAGGTCGCGGGGGTTTGGGGAGGAGATGCGGAAACCTAAGCTGCCTTGGGAGAAGCGTTGGTGTAGCGACAGACATTTCTGATGGGTTTTTTGCAGTGTTTTCAATTTGTTGCAGTGCGATAATGCATTGTTC
Source organism: Macrolepiota albuminosa (assembly GCA_027475525.1). Taxonomy (NCBI): domain Eukaryota; kingdom Fungi; phylum Basidiomycota; class Agaricomycetes; order Agaricales; family Agaricaceae; genus Macrolepiota; species Macrolepiota albuminosa. Next base: position 2,377,488 of record JAMWFC010000117.1, read on the forward strand.
GTGACAAACTAGCCGTGGGATTCATGTGTTCATGACGTAATTACCAGTCGTGGGTACTCATGACACCTTCCAAAGAGCCACATTGGCATTCGACGCAGATCGAGAGCAGAGCGATTTCAAGGCCAGTTCCGTTGATTGGGCACTTAATATCCTGTCTCTGTTACCTCTTGTAGTGGTTTCTGTGTTCCGTGCCATTGAACACGTCCGAAGGTCGAACCCGAGCATGCCGTTTTTCTGGTGGACATATCTTTACAGAGCTTTGCTGCATGCCTACCTATTCTCCTTCCTTGCGATCCCTTCCCATGCCACACTAGGCAACCGATTGTTGGAGATCTGCCTCGAGGCAGACCAGACTGATACCTGGGCATTATCATGGATTCCCTTCTTCGAACACAGATTCTCTCAGCTACCTTAGGCCTTCCGATTTTTGGAGATCTACCTCGAAGCAGACCAGACTGACACTTTGGCATTTTCACCTTCACACACAAGTTATCTCCGCTACATTAGGTTCCCAGGCCATATTGTAGCGGCTTGGTTCCACGCTATGGAAATGACTGGCAGTTACCAAGAGCCTCCTCCACTCTGAGTAATGGGTTACAGGATAGTAACGCCCTTTGTAAGGCACAGGTAATTCAAGTGGCTCGTCGAAGTGCGATTATGACGTCTTCCATCTGTTTCAAAATGTTAAATATGGTGAACATGGCCATGTAGTGATGCACACTGATGGCCCGGCGGGGTATGTAGTGGCCCGCTACTTATGGAAATGACTAGAGCCGGAGTAACGGGTCACAGTATCAGTAACGCTCTTTGTTCTAAAAATTTTTGACATGTCCCATTTTAGGCGAGAGATATTATATATATCAGGCAGCCGATTGTAACGCTCTTTGTTCTAAAAATTTTTGACATGTCCCATTTTAGGCGAGAGATATTATATATATCAGGCAGCCGATTCTAGAGATTCCTCGAGGACCGGACTGATATCCCTTGGGTTCTCTTTCACAAGGCAGCCTATTCTCGGAGACACGCCAAGAGCCTGGGTTTCATGGACTTCTTTTTTCTTCCATCTGTTTACATCGTCAGTTTGTTGGGAAAAAACATGCTTCTATACTGTACTGAATGGTCATTCTACCAACGGCGCAGCGGCAAATGCCAGTGGAAACTCCAGGCCATAGAAATGACAATTGGATGAATGGGGATCACTCAGAAGTAGATAAGTTCTGAATCTTCTTGAACAGCTTCTGTGTTTCAATTTCATCGCTCATTGCGCAACCAACCTGACTAAATTGCAAACAAGAGGAAAGACAACGAATGGTGTGTTATGATTCTTCCCTTCCTCTTCTTTCATCCACATCGTTAAGCAGGGTAAACCTGACCAATTAACAATGGACATATCTTTACAGAGCTTTGCTGCATGCCTACCTATGCTTCTTCCTTGAGTTCCCTTTGCAGGCCACATTCGGCAACCGATGTTATACATATCAGGCAGTGATTTTTAGAGATCCGCAGATATCGCAGAATTTCATGGATTTCTTTCACACAAAGTGTCTTCACCACTCTTATAAGTCTTGAGAAGGCAGCCTATTCTCGGAGACGCGCCACGAGGCTAGATTTCCTGGACTTTTTTCTATCTATCTATCGGGCCCACTACATAATTGTCTCCATCGTCAGTTTGTTGGGAAAAAACATGCATCTATACTATACTGAATGTCATTTGACCAACGGCACAACGGCAAATTCCAGTGGAAACTCCAGACCATAAAAATGACATAAATAGATGAATGGGGGGGGATCACTCGGAAGTAGATAAGTTCAGAATCTTCTTAAACAGCTCCTGTGTTTCAATTTCATCGCTCATTGAAGAACCTACCTGACTAAATTACAAACAAGAGGAAAGACAACGAATGGTGTGTTATGATTCTTCCCTTCCTCTTCTTTCATCCACATCGTTAAGCAGGGTAAACCTGACCAATTAACAATGGTGTCTGCCTCCGAAGACCCAAAGAAAGATTCTTCCCAAGGTGTTAGAGGCCCGAGGCTAACTGCAAAGTCATCCCTGCCACAAGGACATGGAGCTCGTCAGGTTAGTTACCATATTGCTCAGTCTAAAAGAGAGTCAGAGCGTCATCATATTCATGTCATTTTCTTCACCACATTAGATGAAGGGAATATAGCAATGTCCTTAACCGTGCCGTGTCATTGCCATTCCTTCCCAAAGACCTATTGTTGTCAATGACCAGTACCACTGCAGTTGGTTATTGAATGGAATATCAGATAGTCTGTCCAATTGAATTGAATTGAACCTACCTTGTACATCGCTTCACTGCAATGGCCAGACATTACACAATGAAGAACGGTGCACGTATCCCAACTTTTATTAATCCCCAATGTAATCCTCACGATTACTACTTACAGTATATCCGCCATCTGCTTCCGTTCCTTTCTTACATCCGAGTTCCGATTCCGTTCCTTTTATACCCGTCCTTCCGATTCCGGAGGACATTCCTTTTTTCTTTTCTGATTTTACGATCTGGTCTACGTACGTACGACTGCTGTCTCGCTCGAGAATATAGCGAGGTCCTATTGTCTGGTTGGGTTCATTGTTCCTGCCACCGGTAGCTTTTCCCCGTGGGGGGTTTTTGACGCACCCGGGGGGAGCAGTTTCTTTTGCAAACTGTACTAACTAGTATTTCTTCTTCTTACCGGCGACTGTTGTTTTTTTGGGGAGGGGAGGGGTGTAATTCTCACGATTACTACTTACAGTATATCCGCCATTTGCTTCCGTTCCTTTCTTACATCCGAGTTCCGATTCCGTTCCTTTTATACCCGTCCTTCCGATTCCGGAGGACATTCCTTTTTTCTTTTCTGATTCTACGATCTGGTCTACGTACGTACATCGCGAAACTATAATAAACTTTTTCTACCTAGAGAGTAATCGCTGAGATGATTCTTTGTATGTAAGTTAGTTAAAAACAGCCCACCTAGAGAGCAATCGTTGAGATGGTTGTCTCAGCGGGTCTGAGTCTCAGATTGCTCTCTCGGTGGGGAATCACGTGTTTCGCGCGGCTCATAGCCCTCATTGGCCTCGTGAAATCGGGGATTTAACCCGATATATCCGCCATTTGCTTCCGTTCCTTTCTTACATCCGAGTTCCGATTCCGTTCCTTTTATACCCGTCCTTCCGATTCCGGAGGACATTCCTTTTTTCTTTTCTGATTCTACGATCTGGTCTACGTACGTACGACTGCTGCCTCGCTCGAGAATATAGCGAGGTCCTATTGTCTGGTTGGGTTCATTGTTCTTAGTGAGGACACCGTCCTACACCCAAGTTTCAATCATTCAAAGTCTTGCAACGGATGTTCAAGCGCACAGGCTTAGTGCATTAAAAATAACGCAACTTCTGCACCCTGTGAGATGGGCGTTGCAGATGCGAGGAGTGCGGGGAATGTCAATGATCTCATCTGATCTGGAGACAGTAATGTATGCGTATGCGTAACGGTAGGCCCCGGGAAGCTCCCGAGAAACTTTGTCCAGAAATTTCCCACATCTCGGCCTCAAATCCGCAATAACGGACAACCATATGCAAAACATATGTCTTAAAAAGGAAATTCTCATTTTTTTCTTGTTTTTTTACTGAGGCGAGGATTATTGGGCCAACGGTGCAATTTTTTTGTGCTCTCACACATGTAACAAGTTCATACGTAAATTTACATTGAGAACCTGTCATACACCTCAATTAAAGGACTTAGATTGCCTTGAATGCTCGTCAAAATCTCAAAAGTTTCATCCGGCTGAGCCTCAAATCCGCAAGTTGGGACTGAGATCTGGTCAAAATTACTCTCAAATCCGCTATTTCACGGACAAGGTTTCTCGGGAGCTTCTCGGGGCCTGTAACGGTCTCTGTTTACTTACATAATAGATTTTAGCAAGCAGACTGGAATATGCCGAAGAAGATGACAGCGTACTTAAATGAAAAAGATGTTTGACAATTGCCAAATGGGGTATATAATGCGAACACGTCTACTCAGTTTCGCACACCTGGTGCTGTGCGCTTAGTCAAAGTCCACACCCTGAGATTTTTCTCTTGCCAAAATGCATTTTTCATGAAAGGAACAAAACCTCAAGACATACTTTCAAAATTCTCCAAATTGACGGAGATAGATTTTTTTGTTCGACTCCAATTTGGCCACCTACCATATATGGTAAAAAGAGGTCCTACCATATATAGTAATCCATATATCGAGCGACTCTTTGAAATCCTTCTATGTGATGTATACCGTGCTGAACTGAATTTTCGAGCTTGAATTTGTACTTCCTTTGCTCCCAGACCCTCTGTATGTCTCCTTTTTATCCGATGTTCTCATTTTCAGATGGTTGAAATGGATACCAATTCTACCCCAGTCCAGGCCGTACATTCTTCATTACAGCTATTTTCATAACGATAGACCCCTTCGACTTTGGCTTCTTGTTTAGTTGTTTGGCTGCAACTGATCTAAAATCACATTACCTAATATACATGAGTGCAGATGCGGCAAGCCCGGCAGAGGCTAATGTCAGCCAAACAACTAAACAAGGAGCCAAGGTCAAAGGGGTCTATCGTTATGAAAATAGCTGTAAAACCAAGCCAACGATATTCATGATCTTAATCAGACTTTATCCAAAACATTCTTTTTTGGCTCATCCTTCACAAGCACGAGCCGCCGCAGTCTTGAGAGCCTTCCGACATATCATGTAGGTAGGAAATGGTGTCAGATGTATTAAATTCAATTTACAATATCTACCAACAAATCAGTGTATTGCTAGGGCCTGACCTTGCCATGAAATTTTTTTCACCCACCAATTTGGCCACTGTACAAAAGTAGCGCTGGCTAAGTGCATAGAACCATACTCAGTTCCGGCATACGGATCCCACGTACTGATCAGAAACAGGTAAGGTATTTGACATCAACTTGGAAATACTATTCGTGATGTTCCTATCCATGGTGCTGCGAGTCCACTATAGCTCGTGATTGGAATGGGTGTTTGGTGAAGGTGACGTCGCTGATGCAATTCTTGATATCTATGCCTTCAAGCTACTCAAAGTATGCATGTATCGATCTGCAGTGGTATTCCGTGGGCTGCCGTGCCGGTTCAAGCCACGTCGAAGTCGATATTCCTGCAATGATAGTCAATTGGTAATTCAACGCTTATTGTGTCAGTATTCAAGCTCAAGGCCTACAGCATAAAGCCTCAGATTTCGAGGAATGTTTAAATTTTCTTAAGCATTCGCGTGTCGGTGAATTCGAGGTGAAAGGTACTAAAAATTGTTTTGTGGAATTCCATCGAATTCTGCGGGCGTCGAAATCTCACGATTTGCGCTGTGGAATTCACTGGTAGGGCTCCGCAGCGTAACCGTAAATCACGGGGTACACGGACGTTTTGCACGGGTAACTGTACCATATCGTCCAACCTTTTTATCTGACTTTTATGGCCGTATTCATTACAGCTGTAAGAAGCAAGACGGCCGTCGACGGCCGTATATACGGTATCGTGCCCTGGCGGTCAGATAAATGGAGTAACGACGCTCGCTCGTCCTCTTCCTCGCCGAAGAGCGACATGAGGAAGGTTAAAAGAGTCTTTCAGTACTTAACGTGGAACATGAGGCACGAATTCTAGGACCATTGCAAGTTTTGACATTCACAGGTGAGTTGATGTGAAACGTGAGCCAGAAGATTGGTAACGATACATTGAATGAAGGTAATTATTCGCAAATTTGACAGATCGATGAACATCGCTATATGTAAGATCTCAGTGCACAGTTTTACACGTCCTAAAATATATACACACGTTGATGTGTCTCTGCAGCGACAGGATCATCCATCACCAGAGGTACCGACCACAGGAACATAAATTGAAATTGAGGGTACGCTCTTAGAATTATGCATATGTACTGCCCAACAGATTGTTTGCCCACTCTAAACAAAAGCATTGAACCTGAAGTGGGCGATATTCAATATTTGAATATACCGTATATCATGGATTCTTTTGATAAATATTTGGGCATGCATGTAATGAATGACTAATCTACTCCAAGTCGAGATTTGAGTCTAAATGTGGATAAAAGAAGGCACGGTGTAGATTGACCGTAGATGAGATAGGCACAGTCCTATCAATATCAATGGAGCGGATCCATATCCACCGTCGTCACGGTGTAGATTGACCGTAGATGAGATAGGCACAGTCCTATCAATATCAATGGAGCGGATCCATATCCACCGTCGTAACCCGGTTCTTGGCTCTCGCCTTCAATGCCAGAGGGCGTATCCACAACTTAATATGACCCGAGTTAGTCGCAGTCAAAATAAAGCGGGGTAGAAACGATGTCGACGTCAAAAGATCGCCTTCTACGTTCTTTATCTATGTTCAGATCTAGAGTAAGAAAAAGCTTCATCAGCAATAACAATAAGTCGCTTACCAACACCGGTTGAACAACTGCAACTTCATTGCGAGAAGGTGCCGGGTGGAATCTGGGAGATCTCCCTCGGGAGAGGAGAGTTCGGCACAGGTATGTGCTGATTTAGCGATCGCGTCGCAGTCCGAGGGAAATAGTAGAAGACATTGACATTCGTTGCTGATGCGTTGCCTTTGAAAAAAAATCTGAGTTATGTACGTCTGAGGGCTTCATTCATGAAGCTTTGTACCTGAAGTTTAGGTCTGTGGAGAGCTCCACTTGAGAAATCCCACTAGACAGTTGTGTCGTCAGCATGGGAAGTAGTAGACTTAGAAGACTACAAACCAGTATCAGCTTGTTATCCTCTCCGACACTGCTGAAACGGTATGTCCGTCCGTCACAACGTAGGTCGTCGAAGGCCAAAGCGGAAACGAACGAAGAATGACCTTGACATCGCGCGACCACTCGTTGTTCCCATGGTGAGAATATGGTCAATAGATCGTCCTGTCCACCAGTCTAACGAAGATGCATTGTATGCGAGAGTACGTAAAACGTAAATCAAATACCAGAATGAATCGCCCATCATGCGACCACGCAATGCATGTAAGTGCGCCGAAATAAGAGGCATAACAATCTACTAGTCTAATCAAAAGGACTCAGCATGGTGGACGGGCAGAATATCTTGACTTACTGTTCAGCTAAGGCATCTATTACCCTAAGACAGCCGTCTTCTGAGATAGCGCCAACATATTTGACGTCGGGAGAGAAAGCAAAATCTATGGGTCAATTACCCTAAGACAGCCGTCTTCTGAGATAGCGCCAACATATTTGACGTCGGGAGAGAAAGCAAAATCTATGGGTCAATGCTTAGCAACTGTCCTCGTGTGCAGACGGAACGTCTTACCGACAATACTACGGTGTGACACGCGCCAGTGACTAACAGGATTCTTTATCGCCTTTTCCTTTTCCGGCTTCCCGTTACTCATGATGCCACCACCAGATGTTACTGGATGCCAGGGTGGGATCGTCACGAATATGCTATCTGTGGGGTCCCACTCATTCTGGATTCACCACCAGATGTTACTGGATGCCAGGGTGGGATCGTCACGAATATGCTATCTGTGGGGTCCCACTCATTCTGGATTAATGGCCCTCCAATACTGAATGGTCTGGAGATTTCCCAATGGGATCCTGTGGTATGAAAGCACCGTCATCGCGCTCCTTGTCGTAGACGATAATAGTCCCGTCTGCATGGGATACAAGGAAGAGGGTGATGACGAGGGTATCCAGTGCACGCTGTGCATGGGGAATTAGAAATACACCCTTCCTCGTGACTTAGCATCCAGCGACGACGACAAAGCTCATAGCGAACTAACCTGTTTATTTAAACGAGCATATCGAGAAGTTATTGGATCTGCCCTGATTAAGTTGATGTTCAGGAAGTCGAGAAGTGATTGATGACGCACCAAGCCATATCAGATCTCCAGAATTGAAACCGATAATCACATCGAGATGCTCAGGCGAGGCGGTCGTAGTGTTTACATCGTGGCAGGTCGGATATGCGGAAAAGGTGATTCTGGTACATCGAGATGCTCAGGCGAGGCGGTCGTAGTGTTTACATCGTGGCAGGTCGGATATGCGGAAAAGGTGATTCTGGTAGTGGATCCTGCGAGCTTATCTCCAGACGATTGAGAGACTCGTGAGGGGTAACCGTACCTTTGCTTAGATCCTGCCTCAGCCCATACCCAATTCTTTGAAATATTGTAGAATAGAAATGTCACGTCTCCTTGTTTAGATTGTAATGTTTTAGATAGACCTTCCGCATTTTGTATTCGTGCAATGAATGTCGAAGAAGTCGTCCTGATGCTGTTCTTTGGCCGTGCGGACTGCTTCTTCTTCCCGGGAATAGTAGGACTGGGAGAAAACAGTGTATGTGGTTCCTGAGAGGTCGATGCGTGGTCAGGCGTTGGAGATGATACATCTCCCTCATCAGGAGTGTCATTGCTTGAGAGGCTGGTACCATCTTCACGATCTTTCGGAACATTAGACCTGTCCTTCTTCGCGTCTTTGTTTCCTCCAAGTCGCTGGACAAGTCCAGCGGCGCCGCCCTGTTTGGCGGCAGGAAAGTTGACGACGATGCTGACTACCTTTGTGGGATATATGGCAGCGCCACCAAGGGAGGAAAGAATAGAGAGAGGTTTGTGCTCGTCAGTAACGGAGTAGACGCCCTCTGGGGCAACGAAAGTGGAATCGTTGTCCATGGGCAGGGAGTGATCTTCATTCCAAATTTAGCGCCCGTTTCAGTGCTTCTCTTGACGCGTCCAAGACTAAATGGACGGGACCTCGGATCTTAACCTTTCATGCTTACCACCAAGTTCTCCCCTCGTTCCTTCAGGCCCTTGTTATATTCTGTGCGTACGCCTACCTGGCCCAGTCTTTGTCCTTTTAACAGCTTCCAGTGTCGTCTCAACTCCACGGTCGTAGAGCCTCCGCCTGCTGGCGGTCATCTTCCCTCTGTCGCCACCTCACAGTTCCTCAGGAGCACGCGAGACTCTGCACTACGTACTCCAGGCTTGCTTTTCCCTGATGAAGACGCATCGCGCCCTTCTAGAACTGTTGTCGGAGGACGTGAGACGAGGAAGATGAATACATATCAGGCTGTTAGAGACGCGCATCGCGCCCTTCTAGAACTGTTGTCGGAGGACGTGAGACGAGGAAGATGAATACATATCAGGCTGTTAGAGACGCAATGAGGTGACTTGCAAGTCGTTCTACTTCTGGACGTTACTCTAACTTAGTAGCATCGCGCTGTCAAAGGATGATACTACAGTCGTGTTTGGTGAGGATGTCGCCTTTGGAGGTGTCTTTAGATGTACAATGGTGAGGCGGACTAATCTAACGATGATTATATTTCTAACTATGTGTGTACTACACCAGGGCCTTGCTGAAGAATTCGGTCAGTATTCAACAAATCCGGTCCATGTTCCACGTTTCATAACCCGCATTTTCAGGCAAGGAACGCGTTTTCAACACGCCTTTGACAGAACAGGGTATCGCAGGATTTGGCATAGGACTGGCATTAATGGGACATACTGCCATTGCCGAAATCCAGTTTGCAGATTACATATTTCCAGCATTTGACCAAGTGTGTTGGCATTAATGGGACATACTGCCATTGCCGAAATCCAGTTTGCAGATTACATATTTCCAGCATTTGACCAAGTGTGTAGCTCGAATGATTCGCTGGCATCACTGAATCTTACCTTTTTTCGCTCGACAGATTGTTAATGAAGCCGCGAAAATAAGATACCGCTCGGGTGGCCAGTACAATGTAGGCGGGCTAACAATTCGTACGCCAACTATGTCTGTTGTGAGTAACAGTCCCTTTGTTCATCCTACTGCACTCAGATCTCCTATCAGGGTCACGGAGGACTGTACCATTCTCAATCCCCAGAGGGCTTCTTTATGGGTGCATCCGGCCTCAAGGTTCCTTTCATTTCATCATGAAATAGTCAGGAACTCGACGTAATCTCTAGATAGTGATACCCCGCTCTCCAATTCAGGCAAAAGGGCTTCTACTCAGTTCGATCAGGGATCCGAACCCTGTTATTTTTATGGAACCGAAAGTACTATATCGATCAGCAGGTTGTGTCATTTCAGTTCGATCAGGGATCCGAACCCTGTTATTTTTATGGAACCGAAAGTACTATATCGATCAGCAGGTTGTGTCATTTCCTGTAGCGCTTCGAATTGCTGACTCGGAGATTATCAGTTGAACAAGTCCCGAATGATGACTTTGAATTGCCCCTCGGAAATGCCGAAGTTCTTACCACCGGATCTGATCTAACACTTTTGACATGGGGAACGCCCGTATATCACTGCGAGGCTGCAATCACATGCTGACAACACCTCGCCCTCTTTAGAACCTCTGGTTCCTGCCTCTCTACGCTCTGCGAAGATTGAATTAATTGATTTACGCTCTGTTCTGCCTTGGGATGTCGAAACTGTCACCGAGAGCGTTAAGCGGACCGGCCGGCTCGTTATCGTCCACGAGGCGGGCTTAACAGCTGGAGTGTCGAAACTGTCACCGAGAGCGTTAAGCGGACCGGCCGGCTCGTTATCGTCCACGAGGCGGGCTTAACAGCTGGAGTGGGCGCGGAGATTAGTGCTGAGGTGCAGAAGCGGTGTTTCCTTAAGCTTAACGCACCTGTGAGAAGGTAACTGGCTGGGAGTAAGTACAGTGACTCTATGCCTTGACGAGCATTGCTAACAGCTGCTTCTGCATACAGTATACCTGTGGCGCTTCAATATGAGAAGTTCCATATACCCGACGCAATCCGGATTCTCGACGCAATGATGGAGACTTTGGCTTATTAATCAGACAAGTGAGATTGTATATTATAATGGCACGTCGAATGTTGAGACGCTTTCAAATTAACCAATTCGTTATTGTAAACTAATTCGTACTGTCCGTACTGTAATGGCACGTCGAATGTTGAGACGCTTTCAAATTAACCAATTCGTTATTGTAAACTAATTCGTACTGTCCGTACTGTACGCAATCGTGTCAACGACATTTCTGCTGTCCACAGCAGCTTGCTCTCTGTCATTGTCAGTCATTCCTACCTTGCACTCATCAGGTTTAGAATATGTTTGCAAGTTGAATTACATCTGCTATTCCCATTCCTTGTCAATTTAAGCGACCGCTGAGACAGAGTTGTACTGGAATGATTCTGTCCAAGGATTTGCCGGAACAGTGGAGAAAACAGCATATTGACCAGATGGATGTCCATGCTACAGCTCTTGTGCGTGATGCTAGGCGGGCTCTGCATGTGGCTTGCGATCAGGGTGGCGCAGGGCAGCTGCTGAGAAGCTTTGGGAGTGGATGGGGAGCTTTTTATCTCGGAATGGGGAACGTTATGTGGGCATTGTACTTGAGGTTATTTCAGATCGCCACAAGTCCTGTTGTTGCATGAAGAATTGTGGCGAAGTGATGATGCAAGTGAGCACGTGGGTTGTTGTGCTTGTTTCACGACGCGATGCTTTAGGCGACCATGTACACCGGCAACCGCAGTCCGTCGCCCTTCCCCGAGTCTGCACGCGCAGACCGTGCCCTTCTCCTCGCCACAGTCTCCTCTCTTGATCCCCCCCACTTCCTCGCACCCGCTATCACCGCTGCCGCATCCAACACCCGCGCCCACCTCACCATTGTCCTCTTCTCGCGCCACTTCAACGACCCCAGGCCAAAGTCGAGCGTTGCCTTCCGCGGCGTGTCCCGCACTGATCGTTTCGAAGATGTCTGCCGCCTCCTCACGTGTGTCTATGTGCAGGCGACGAGCGTCGCACAGTCTCTCGATAAGGTTCTTATGGAAATCGATGTCTTGCTTTTGGGACTCGATGGAGATGTACCTTGTACACTAGGAAAGAACGTCGATGTAGTGTTTCGTGTCTCTGGAGGTGTGTCTTTGTCACTGTTATCTAACATTCTTCATCAAACGCCACGCTGCAGACTCGATTCCAGTCCCGCTCCCATCACACTTGACGTCCTTGCGCCAATCATATCTCACTGCAGCGGACCATGACTCTTTCGATGCACCCATATCTATGTCCCCGTCTTCTCCATCGTCTCTATTCACCATTCCCGCGGGCCTTGTCAAGCCCTCTCGGCTCCCTGTTGTCGCCCTCGGTGGAACTTTTGATCACCTCCACGCAGGGCATAAAATTCTTCTCAGCATGGCGGCATGGATAACAAGCGAAAAGATCATCGTTGGCGTAACTGGTGTGTCCTCCTTCCTCGTTATCCCATTTTTTCTTCTTGACAAAGTAATGATCACATAAGATGACGTTTTGTTGAAAAATAAAAGCAACCCGAATCTGCTACAGCCTCTCGCGGAACGCATCGAGTGTGTACGCGCGTTTCTTGAGCTGTTCCGCCCGGGTATCGAGTACGAGATTGTCCCCATTCAGGACGTGTACGGGCCTACGGGTTGGGACCCGAACGTCCAGGGCTTGGTTGTGAGCAAAGAAACCGTCAGCGGGGCGGAAGCTAGTACGTCGCCCTACCGCACTTTCTTCATCATGTATGTTGACTCGTTGTACCAGTCGCTACACACAGGAGCGCAAAAGGTTTTTCGACATTGCAGACGTTCGTAATTGACGTAATCAGCCCGCATGCGACGTGTGTCGATCATGAGGACGTGGAATTGATGCGGAGCACGAAGATGAGTAGTACATTCATTAGGCAGTGGATCGCGAATAAAGCGATTGAGGAGGCGGAAAATGCTAGGGCAAAAGAGGCAAAGGAGGAAAGACGGAGGGCAAGCCTCAGTCAGGGTAGTATTCGATGAGAAGAAAGGAAAACACTATCGGGCTACATAATATGTAACAATTGTTCTGGTTCATTCTCCAGGGTAGTATTCGATGAGAAGAAAGGAAAACACTATCGGGCTACATAATATGTAACAATTGTTCTGGTTCATTCTCATTATGACTATGGTTCCCTTTATCACTGAATGAGCAATTCTCTTTCTATCAGTATAAAGCATATACAGCAGCACAAGTCTTCGAAGATCTTCCTGCCTGCGTATGTGCTACTTGAGTCGCAACTGAGGACTGAAGCGCGTCAAAGTACAATCTCTATGGCCCCTTGACAACGCCATATCGAGAAGTTCCTAATTTACCGAGAAGCTCTTGCGTTTAGGCCTCGACATCATGATGGTAGATGAATTAAGGGGTGAGATCAAAGTTGATGCATTCAAGCTTTATCTTCGGGGTATCTTTCAGATTGATATTTGTGAAGCAAACTCGGGAAGAACAAGAAAAGGCTCAAAGAAGAGGCTATGCAAAACTTATAGACCTTCTGAAGCAGTACTCCATAGGATTATCAGAGCCGAGGGTGACCGGTTGATGATGTGCGCTCGCACAGCCATAGACCTTCTGAAGCAGTACTCCATAGGATTATCAGAGCCGAGGGTGACCGGTTGATGATGTGCGCTCGCACAGCCAGTTGGGATGGAAGGTGCCAGGGAGAATGACCCAGAGTGCACAGACATTCACATCTGGCCGGGCGGTTGTCATGGATAATAGCGCTAAGGCTGAATTGATGCTGATCTTTACCGACATCAACAAAGGGTAGACTTGTTTTTGTCAGTACTCTCATGTGCTCGTAGATTATCTTTCAACTAGCAGCGCTGGTCGTATACTCCTACTGTCCTTAGTTTTTGTCAGTACTCTCATGTGCTCGTAGATTATCTTTCAACTAGCAGCGCTGGTCGTATACTCCTACTGTCCTTAACTCTACTATAGGCCACCATGCTGGCTTCTCTCCGTTCTGCGCCCCTCCGGCTGGCCGCACCGACATGTCCCAACTATTGCCCACGGTCAAGTGTTCAAACTGCAACCGGCCAGTCCCCCTCGACGACCTCTCTGACCACGTCTGTGCTACAGCTCCCTCTCTGCCAAAACCTGCCTTGTCTCCTGCTGCTGCCGTTTCCCTTTTGCCCCAGCGCCTCCAAGATCGCCTAGTATCACCTCGAACATCCAACGATGTACAACTTGGTGGCACATCGTCCTCCGATCGCCTCAGGATCGATACTGCATCTATGTATCCGTCCAGACTCAGCCATCCTGCTGCTCCGAATGAGGCGTACAGGGCGCCATCACCTTATCAGAAGTCCCTGCTCAACCCAAGTCCAACGCCTAGTTTCGACAGCAGCACACCGCCGCTTCGCACACGCGCAGGTACAGTAGCAGGTACATTGGGCAGAAAATTATCCAATATCAGTGTTACATCCTACAATCCACCCCCTGCTTCATCTCCAGCCACAGCTCGTCCATCCTTTCTGTCCTCACGCGATGCTGGCCCATCGCACAATCTAGGCCATATGCCTCGAGAACAGCTCCCTGCTCCGCTCCGCGAGTCCAACCCTCGCACGTCTCCCGTCCCACAATATCCAGAACCTGATACACAGACCGGTGGGGAGGCCGGTATGGCAGGAGTAGGGAGGAGAGGATTCGCCGCAGTGGCCCGTCCCTCGACGTCCCCCGCGCCGGGTGACCAGCTACGTATTCCCCAGCCGCGTCGCAACAATACTGCACCCTTCCTTGACACAGATCTTTGGAGGCATAGTAAGTATCGATCTGGTTATTTGTTTTCGATTGCTAACTGGACCATTGTCCACAGCCAATGAAACTCCCCCTCTCTCAGCTGGGTCTGGAAACTCTTCCCAGTCCCCGGGCGTCTCTCCATACCCTCAATCCCCAGTTGGACACCATGGCTTGCCATATCCGGACCGATATGACCTTCAAGTCCCTCCATCACAGCAAATCACACCCTCATTGGACAGAGGCCATGCCCCTTCGCTATCTCCACTAAGAAAGACGTCATTTGATCAAGACGGAAATCGGTTGGCGTCGGTCATTCCAGGTAGCAACACCATGATATTTGACAACGGAGGCCTGGAAACCCCATTGACAGCAAAACAGCAACCTTTTACCGCCCGCTTGGCCAACGACAATACAAGTGCCTCTCGACTTGCGGCTAGGCGACCCCCTTCCTCGTCTGATTCTGACTACAGCAACAGACTCGCTTATGCTGACAATACGGATTACGAAGACGAGGAGCCTCCCGTAGATGCTCAGATCAAGGGCAAGGCCAACAACCCACCACCACAGCTCCCGCTTCAGGGCATCCTCCGCTCTGGCTCTACCTCCAGCATGAACCGCGTTCACTTCCCATCCTCCATACCACCCACGCAACAACGTCAGAGTTCCTTGTCTAGCCTCTCGAGTTCAGGGGAGGACGATGCGCGGAAGAGCAACTCGGCAGCGATTGCACATGCGTTGGGGCTCTCACGGGCAGCATCAGGTTCGTATACGCGTCTTGGAGGTCCCGGAGCGCAGATGGGTGGACGGGAACGGAGTGGGACGAGCGCTAGTGTGAGCAGTGAGAGTAGTCAGAATACGCATTTGAGGAGACGCCAGGCGATGAGTGGCAATGGTATGGGTACGATGGAGAAGGAATTGAAGGTGTTGCTGGAGGAGAAGAGAGAAGAGCGGGTGGATGGGGATAGGAGGGTGGGTCTGTCGAAGAGCAAGTCGACGGGGAGCCAAAGGACCTTGGCGGTGGGGGAAGGTCAGGCGAGCGGAGTTCGGGCGCTTAGTGCGAAGAATCCAAGCGTTAGTAGTTTGATGAAGAGGGAGAAGGAGAGTGAGGGGAAGGTGCCCACCAGGACCAAGTCGAGTACAGAGTATGTGAGTGGATCGAGGAAAAAGGAGAGGGTCAAGGCGACGAAGGTGTGCTTGAAGTGCAATGAGGCGATCGAGAATGGGAGGTGGATTGCAACGGAGAGTGGAAGTGTGCTTTGTGAGGGGTGTTGGAAACATATGTATCTCCCCAAGGTTTGTCACAAACTTCTTCCTCTCATCGAGTCATGTATCAACATTCACCTATCCTCAAAGTGTCGCCGTTGTGATCTTCCAATCGAGAATGCAGCTGTGTCATCGGCGGATGGGCAACTCAGAGGCAAATACCACCGCGAATGCTTTGATTGTCACATTTGCCACGTACGTCTATCATTTCTCTATATCTTCAGCCTCACTGACGTCTCTTTCGATCCAGAAATCCTTCCCCGACAAATCATTCTACGTTTTCGACGGCAAGCCCCTCTGCAAGTACCACTACCACGAAGCCAACGAATCCCTGTGTGCAGCCACATTGTGTGGCCAGCCCATTGAAGGGCCCTGTGCTGTCTCACATACAGGCGACAGGTACCACCCTGAACACATGTTGTGTGAGTATCCCGGGAACCCGCCCTGCAGGACCAAGTTGGCGGAATATTGGGAGGTCGCTGGAAGGATGCTGTGCGAGCGTCACGCGCACACGAGCGAGGTTGAAAGCGACGATGAGCGAGGAGAGGGGGAGTGGGTACAAAGTTCAAAGAGAAGGAAGCGAGTGACAAGGTTTATTGATTTGGCGGGAGGGTTGTCGTCAGGTGGGTTGCGTTGAGGATTGGAGGTAATGTATAAATGCACTGTTCCCCCCCCCACCCTCTTTTCTTCCGTTATTTGTTACCCCCTTGTGATGTTTTTGGATTGGGTGTTCTCTCTTCACCTAACCATTCGTCATTTGTACTTTAACATTCCTATATATCCCAATATACCTTTCTTGTCTTATTATTCTACTTTATATTTATCCGAAATTCATACTATAGCGATGTGTACAGAGCTCCTGTATAATCTCTTGAGATGCCAAGTACCAGAATCCTTCAGAATCTCCTGCGTCCGATCTCAGTTCATCTCAAATGAGTCGGTCAGTACGAGAAGCCAACCAGGATATATCCAGTTGCCAGTGGTGCTCATTAGTTACCACAACTCTCTTGGAAACAATGCGACCCTATCAAGCTTCTTGAAGGCACATTCTATGTGGTACCAAGCAAGATGACAGACTTGGAATAACGTGAGGCAGGGAGCACGTGCCTGGGATTCATCACTGATCGTTGAGCGTAGACGTCACAGTTAGGGGTCAATTTTTTTTCTTCCCAATTCGGTTCCTGATTTCCTCAAGCACCTTCAGAATGACGGACAAGGTTGTTGGAATCATGGGTACGTGTACGTTGACTGAATCAAATGGTGTATCGCACTTCGTTGACTCAAGCTCCAGGCTTTTCTTCGCCGGAGTGTCAAAACGATCTTACGTTCATTGTAAGGGGGTGGGCAGTTGGGTCGCATGCTGGCGGCATCCGCTTCTCTTCTCAATGTTAAAGTTGTTATCCTCGATGTTGGAGATACTGCACCTGCGAAACAAGTAATTGCCCCGCTAGGACCGGAATTCGAACATATCGATGGCTCATTCACTGATCCTAACAAGATCAGAGAACTTGCCAGTAAAGTCGACGTTCTGACAGTTGAAATCGAGCATGTCGATGTCCAAACACTAGAGAACGTACAAAGCAGCTCAAGTGGAACTCATCTTCCCATTCATCCTAGTCCGAGTACAATTCGTATCATCCAAGACAAGTTCAGACAAAAGGAACATCTCTCTTCTCGCGGTTGCCCGGTCTCGGAATTTCTACCTGTAGAATCCACCGATGGTTCTGTTCGATTTGCAGCTGGGCAAATGGGGTTTCCGTTAATGTTGAAGAGCCGAACCTTAGCTTACGATGGTAGGGGTAACTACGTTGTTCGCGATCTACTTGACATTCCCATTGCCATAACGGCTTTGGGCAATCGTCCACTGTACGCCGAAAAATGGGTCCCTTTTGAGAGGGAAATTGCCGTCATGGTGGTTCGAACGATCGATGGGGAGGTGCAATCATATCCAGCCGTTGAAACCGTACACAAGGAGAACATTTGTCACTTGGTCTTTGCACCTCTTCGAAGTCGCGATCCCACTCTCTCAAAACGTGCGAGAGATGTTGCTGAAGCTGCAGTCAAGACATTTACTGGTGCAGGCGTTTTCGGTGTCGAGATGTTCCTGATGAACGATGGTTAGTGTATGTATCATTTCTCTCCCTATCTTGTCTGCTAATCCCGTCTTAGGTAGTCTATATATCAACGAAATCGCTCCTCGTCCCCATAATTCTGGCCATTACACAATCGAGGCTTGCGAGACTTCGCAATACGAAAACCACCTTCGTGCGATATTAAATTTACCTTTGGGATCAACGGCGTTGAAGGTTTCCTCGACTGTCATGCTCAATCTCATCGGGCACTCGTCTTCCATGGATGAGATATCTGCTACGGTGAAAGTGGCTTTGACAGTCCCAGGTGCTTCTACCCATCTTTACGGGAAATCAGAATGTCGCAAGGGACGCAAGATGGGCCACATTACTATTGTTGCCGATTCAGATGCACAGCTTCGTTCGCGACTTCGACCATTGCTCAAATCACTAGCTTCCAGCACATTTGAGGAGATAGATCGTTATGCTCCTGTTGTTACAGCGCCGGGATCAGGGCTATCAGACCCTCAACCCCTTGTAGGCATAATCATGGGTTCGGACTCAGACCTCCCAGTCATGCTTCCTGCCGCCCGCATTCTGGACCGTTTCCACATCCCCTACGAACTTACCATTGTGTCTGCGCACCGCACCCCCGACCGAATGGTCGAGTACGCACGCTCCGCATCCACTCGTGGATTACGTGTCATTATTGCAGGCGCCGGTGGAGCAGCACACCTTCCTGGGATGGTAGCCGCTATGACGGCGTTGCCCGTGGTCGGCGTCCCTGTCAAAGGTAGCTCGCTTGATGGGGTTGACTCTCTCCACAGCATTGTGCAGATGCCCGTGAGTTCCGAAGCAGTTGCTTTCTCCGTCTCTGACTCCTAACACTCCTCGACTTTAGCGCGGCATTCCTGTCGCCACTGTTGCTATAAACAATGGCACTAATGCCGGACTGTTAGCCGTACGGATCCTCGCGTGCGGCATGCCGACGCTGATTACAGCCATGGGTGATTACCTCAAAGGCCTTGAGACCGAAGTCATGGGAAAGGTTCATAAATTAGAGGAAGTAGGGTGGGAGAAATACGAAGTGAAGCGGACTTAGGGTATCTTCAGCAATGAATTTTAAAGGCTAGGGATTGTTCAGGTTCCGAGATCTAGAATATATTGCGCTAGTCGTACCTTACTTAAGGAAAGGTGACTAGATTTAGATGCAGTTCTAATGGTGTACCGATCGATTCCGTGTGTTCTTTCAATTGTGTTTCTGCTAATTTTGAATTATAGTCTTCCTTAGGATTTCTAATAATGCTGCACTGGTTTCGTAACGGTATGCTCATTGACTCTCTCGAAAGACGTTTCTGATCCATTTTTTGAACAGGT
This sequence comes from Macrolepiota albuminosa, assembly GCA_027475525.1. Taxonomy (NCBI): domain Eukaryota; kingdom Fungi; phylum Basidiomycota; class Agaricomycetes; order Agaricales; family Agaricaceae; genus Macrolepiota; species Macrolepiota albuminosa. The sequence goes on from JAMWFC010000117.1 coordinate 2,396,730, forward strand.
TTGTCAACCTTGTAACTGCACCAGAGCTCTTGAACTATTCGATCATCTCATTTACGGACGTTGTTTTCCACAATGGCCTCGAATTCAGATGTATCCTCAGACACTCTCAACAGTGCTTGGCAGCCCTTCTGTGGGTGGTATGATCAGCCACATTTCCTTGACACATTTTTTGCCGTTCGTTAGTGATTATGGGTCTAGTTTGTACTCTGACATTTGTAGTGGCACTCATTGGATATTATACAATTTTCTACCCGCACAGATGAGACTTACCCGGTCATTGTTCTTATCAAATGTCATGATCGGGATGGTCTCAATTGTTACGTCACTTTTTAAAGATTCTCGTAGCAAGTCCTCCACAAAATCCAGGCTCGCGTGCCACCTTGCAATTCAAACGATCACCCAAGAGTGAACACCTCTTGCTTCTATCACTTTTGACAAAGAACGCGAAGACGCCTTTATCTCCTAGGTCTACACTTGTCTAGCATATGAATAGGATGGTTGAACAAATCTGGCTTATTCATTGATGAATTTCTGCATGCCAAGGTACCGGTTTTTTTTGCCGGTCCGAGTTGTTGTCTCCGATGTCTGGATGCGGGTGTAGAAAATTAACCCGAGAGGGCTACGCAGACTGGAGGTCTCCTGAAACAACTCTCCGACGATCCTGGCTTTCTTAAATCGTAGCTGTCAATGTATACAGGCATTGGATTTTCACCTCATTCTGAGTCAGTTTCCCACTTGAAATTCATCGGTATCAACCCACAGGTTAGGCGGCACGACCCGTATTTTTCCGGATCAATACCAGCGATCGCTTAATTTTCATGGCGCATCAATACTGTAGATCTCCTTTTACTTGCCCATACTAAAGTACGTAAAACTCAGCATGCCTCCAAGTCGATCTCACTCCACTTGCTTACGGCTCTTTGGTCCTCTGATCGCATTCTCCGGCATTCTGAGTGATAGCGAGTACTTCTATACTCTGACAATATTACATCGCGTCTCGAGTGGACCGCAATGCAACGCCCAGCCAAGATCGGGAATGTCGAGGGCGTGAAGATAGAAAAGTTTTCGGATGAAGAGCCAATTGCCGAGTATCGAGTAAAACTGGATGGGCTCTCTGCGAGCGATCAGACTCATAGGCGCTTGAAGGTGAGATTCGGCGTCGAGTGATTCAGCAGAATTTTCATGTGCTATCTTTGTAGAATCGTCATATCCAACTGATTGGTATAGGAGGTTCGACACTTCACAACCCCTTTCAACTGTTCTCTTCATGAGCTGCTTCAGGAACGGTTGGAACGGCCTTGTTCGTCCAGATAGGATCTACATTGACGAAGGGTGGCCCTGGTGAGTCTTGTATATCGACGAAATAGTTCGAATTTGTCCTGAGAAGGCTCAGGGAGTCTCTTCCTGGCATTTACAATATGGTGCTCCTTTATTCTGGCTATTAGCCACTGTCTTGGTATGTTCAGCCCCTGTTTACATTCTCGGCTTCCTTACGTGAATCCAATTTTTAGCCGAAATGGTTACATGGATACCAATATCTTCGCCGTTCGTACGTTTTTTGAATCTATACATACCAAGATAACTTTGAGTCTGACTATGATATACAGGTGCGTTTCGCGGATCGTTTTGTCGACCCCGCACTGGGCTTTTGTGCTGGTTACAACTTTTTTGCTCTTCAAGCTGCACTCGTCCCGTTTGAAGTCACGGCCTTTAACATTGTCCTACAATTCTGGACAGATAAAATTCCATTGATAGCCGTGATCTTCTTTGTACTCCTCTGTTTCGCGTGCGTGTTGTTCCCTGAGACGCGTTTCTCTGAAATTTCAATTCACTTCCAGGGCTCTAAATCTGTTCGCTGTACGGTGGTACGGAGGTTCGTCTTGCATCGATATACATACATTAAAAAGTTAACAAGTTAACCTGTTTCTAACAGAATCAGAGTTTTGGCTCGCAATCGGCAAAGTTATCCTGGCTCTGTGTATGATGGCATTCACATTCGTTACAATGGTCGGTGGTAATCCTTTGCACGACAAGTATGGATTCCGGAATTGGGATCGTATGTTATTTCTTTGTCGCCTCCATCCTGCACCGCCTCATCTCTCTTCAGCCTCCAAGGTCCCCGGCGCTCCTTTCGCAGAGTACATCAAAACAGGCTCTTTGGGCCGATTTCTTGGATTTTTAGCTTGCTTCATTCAAGCTTCCTTTACGATTGCAGGTATGTCCCTTGGCCGTTTTTGCTTTCATATGTCATAAGGTTGTCCCAGGCCCCGATTATGTCGCAATGGCGGCGGGAGAGTCTGAGCACCCACGACGCAATCTGCCTACTGCATTCAGTAGTGTCTTCTATCGCTTGACCACGTTCTTTGTCATCGGCTCTCTATGCATTGGGATTGTAGTTCCATACAACGATCCTGACCTCTTGAATGCGCTATCCAACGCACGTCCCGGTGCTGGGTCCTCGCCTTATGTCATTGCAATGGAACATCTTCACATTCGTGTTCTTCCTCACATTGTGAATGCATTGGTTCTAACTGCCGTGTTCTCCGCCGGGAACAGCTATGTGTACTGCGCTAGTCGTACCTTGCTAGGGTTGGCGCTTGAAGGAAAGGCGCCTAAGTTTTTAACGAGATGCAATTCCAATGGTGTACCCATATATTGCGTTGGGATAACCCTTGCAATTTCTTTATTATGTACGTGACGTTGCACTTGGGTTTCTTGTTTGTGTACTGAATTTGCACCATAGCCTTCCTTCAGGTTTCCAATAACGCCGCAGTGGTTTTGCAATGGTATGTTCGTTCAATCTCTCGAAAAGCCGTTGCCAATCCATTATCTGTATAGGTTCGTCAACCTTGTAACTGCATCCCAACTCTTGAACTACGCGATCATCTCATTCACCTACATCCGGTTCCACAAGGTCAGTTCTTTCCTGAAGAGTATACAATTTTAATACCTCGAATTCAAATGTATCCTCAGGCGCTCAAAGTCCAAGGGATCTCGCGGGACACACTGCCTTTCAAAAGTGCTTGGCAGCCCTTTTGTGGGTGAGTATGGATCAACCACACTTCTTTGACACAGTTTTGACTACTCGTTTCGTTAGTTACTATGGTCTGGCTGGTACTCTGACAATGGCCTTCGTCGGAGGCTATACAGTTTTCCTCCCGGGCAAGTGGGATGTTCCGTCATTCCTCTTTTCATATGCTATGATCGGGATTTGCCCAGTCCTATTTGTGTTTTGGAAGGTCCTGCACAAAACCAAGGTCCGTGTCATCATCCTCCTTTTCCGAGGTTCCCACCCCTCAAATTTAATCAACAGTGGAGACCTCTTGCTTCTATCACATTTTTCGACAAAGAGCGCAAAGATGTTGACGAGTACGAATCTGCATACGCTGGCCGTGCATGAAACGAAAATTATTCCCATATCTACAAAAATCCACCTGAGTAATCACACCGATAGCTTATCCACGCAGTCATGGTCCATCGGTGATGTCTTTGTATCAAGACTTTAAAACGGCTTTGTATTTGAACTACATCACGGCAAACAACCGCGGCAGTTTAGCGGTGAACTCTAAAAATATTGTAGTGAGATTTGAAAAGAATTAAAAACGTCTGGAATTACCGATACTTTACACTTTGATCTTTAACGTAGAATGATTCAAGCGACAACTTCTACTGGCGGATTCGTTGAGCTGCGTCCCTCAACTCGGACATTGTATCCATAACCGCCTCCAAGGGCTCCTGGAACATCTCCCGGCCCATCATAATGCATCTTCCCAATATCGTAATTGCCTGAAGAACAATTAGTTCAGGTCGCATGCTGGAAAAAGAATAAAAATCATTGGGCATACCCAAGAACTGCCATCCGTCTTCCTTCACATGGTAAAGGTTACAAGAATTGCCAGAGAACGCGTCACGATGACCAGCAGCGTAGATACTTCGTCTTCCTAACTCCTGAGCCTCCTCATCAGTCAAGTCCCATCGGTAACCCTGGTCCAAGACACCATATGCGAATGTACTCCCAGAACCGACTGAGAAAAGGTCACCTCGAAGACGAGTACCATCTGAGTCGACGTAGAATATAGTAGGTCCCTGTGAGACAAATAAGCTTTGGTGATGATTTAGTTTTGATGGCACGTACAGTCTTGTCCCAACCACAAATCATCGTTCCCTGTTGGGGCAAGCATGAGATCAGGGCTAGCAAGAGCTATCAATTACATACCATGCTCAAGCCCATGCCCTTGTATGAATATACAAGGTTGCTTAGATATTTACTTGCTGCAGAAACGGATATGCGTTCCCTGTTGCGAAGTTCGTGAAGTCGACAATGCATTCCGAGATAGGTTTCCCAATATTGGCAATCAGCTAGTAACTCGTGATCAGAAAGCATCGAAAGGGGAGCGGGGGAAAGACGAACCAGCACCACCGGCCATGGTCCCAAGCAGGTAAGGGTTTATCTCAATGACCTTCTTCACGGTACCGGACGCTAAACAGGGTCAATTAAAGGTTTCGAAGAGAGGAAATGTGTCCTCACGCACCAATGTAGCTTCCAGCCGTTGCTCTCGAATCGACTGCAACAATAACACCTCCTTGAAATCTGAATGCCAGCGTGGTCGTTCCATGCTGGATTTTAATTCGGCAATTAGGATCGGCATGATCGTCTGTGTGTAGTCGAAGGAAAGCTGTGGGCTAAGTAGAGAGTAGGATGACTGTTATGCATATGGAATTTGAATACTTACATCTGCGACCTGCGGTAGTGCGAAAGTGGGAACGCCCTTGGCGATGCTCCCAAAACCCGCACTCGAACCCCACATGGCACCGTCAAAATCCTCATCATCACCGGTCACAGCCTGCGCATTGCGCATCTGCGCGATGGCTGTCGTTGTTGAGAAACGATCCGCAAAAGAGTTCATGAATAGTAAGTATGAGAATTGAATATTGAAGCTTAGGCTGACGCGGCCGCGCGTTGTTGCGCGTTCAGTTGATCCTTGTTTGGTGTTCCTGCCCAAGGCAAACACAGCGACCACGGCCTTCCTACAATTGCGCCCATGTTTGGATGCCCAAGCCATTCCATAGAGATTGGGAAAAGGCTCTCTGGAAGAAGCAGCCATTTCCAGATAATCATGTTCCGCGACAGTTCCTCTCGGCCCTGAGGAGAAATGGTAAGAGTCCATGGATCCTTGACGAAGCCATGTAAATGACGCGCCGGTTTAGCGAATTTCACTCCACATACATATTGGCCGCTGGTTTTACTGGCATGCCCCATTACGCAGCATATTTCAATGATATTCATTTTTTTGGCAACCTTCGTTCGCCTTAGAGAACGCATGGTCGATCCACGAACTCTGGTTTTGATTTCTGTGGGATGTTTTGCTGCCGGTTATACCATTTGGTCTCGGGGGAATCACAGTATACCCAAGGAAGATAGACATGCGAATTGTGTGTAACCCTTTTTAATCAGGTGACAATCACATACGACGGAGCCACACAGACCTCAAGACTGTCAAGTCCTCCATTTTGATATTCCTTGCGCTCATGTCATTGTCTCCTGTGCTCAGAACATTGACAGCTGCGACGTCTTCTGACTCCATTTGGGCGCTTTCGGCTATACTTTCTGTTTTGAATGCTCTTCTGGCGGATTACAGGGCCCAGCACTCCTCTGGGCCACTTCAAGAAGGGTACGATAGTTTGAGCCAAGATAGCCATTCTTGTTGATGTCCTGATAGATTGACCTCCGTTTTATCCATGAACGCCGCCATTTCTGCTTCTGTTGTCCTAGCCTCTCGGCTTGCAACCGATATCGATGTTTTTGCCCTCATACTGTTTTCGGTGCAGACATTTGCGCTCTTTCCAATATTGCGACATCGTATGCAGGTAGCTTGTTACATGCTACAATTCTTTGCTCTAGCTGACGATACACTAGGCGTCGTCCCCAATCCCCGCGCAAATCTTAATTACATCTGGCTTGGCTCTTACGGCATTCGGACTTGTTGCGCCACTGTCATATACCGTCACGTGTATCTTATTGATTACGCTCTTTTCCATCACCTTTCTGGCGCCCGCGTTTCTTGTTTGGGCCCAACAATACAAAAAGTATGGAGTAGCCTTTCATTCCATTTGGCAGTTCTGATCGTGAGTAGTGAGATTCGCGGCCCATGGGACGTCGCTACGCCCAAGGTCAACTAGGAGAACCCGTTTTTACATCAAGGACATTGTCATGTGATCATCTGCCCTGACGTCGACTGTACATACAGTTTTCGCGTTTCTCTTGTGTTTACACCTTTTGCAGGATCGACCGGGGTACGGACAAATTGTTCAGGTCCCACATTCTGATAGTGTAATTGGCTATGTACACACTTTTCACTACTGTCCATCACAGACTCTGTGCCTCAAACTCCTCTGGAATGAACTTCCGGATGTACTTGTCGATATACTCCTGGGGTATTCCCTCATTCTTTCCATCTCTGAAAGCATGATTAATCCGGGCGATGTATTCGTGTCGTGGAGAGCCCGTTCTCAAGCGCTCAATATCGACATAGACAAGTGCATCGACCGAGGTCCCCTGTTTATCCCCTTTCAATACCTTTACAGGTAGCGTGTATTTGTGATAGTTTTGTGGCACCCCTTCGTATCCATCTAACTTGACCTCGTCGTCGGGGGTTAATGTATAGATCATGCCATACACTAGGTCGTCTGGGGATGGAATGATGTTGGCATAGCCAGCACTGCAGATGATCCACTTCCTGTTGTATAAAGCATTGAGGATTGATTAGAATACTGACTTCTAGAGACTAACCACTGAGAAAGAATCGCCGTGCCGATGTATGTGCTTCCGGGGCATCTGCGTCTCATCTGGTCAAGCCATAGGTTGCTTCCGTAGGCGAAATACAAAGTCAAAGTTTGAGCAGGAATGCTGGCCATAACGTCGTATATTGTCCAGGTCTGCGTGTCGTGGGTGGTCTTTATCTATGCTATCGTAATACTGATTGCTATCTATGTGCCTTTATTCGCTATAAGTATCGGTCGAGAGTTGCGCCTCATGGGCAAGATTATCATTATTCTCACGCCTTCCACGTAATGCAGTCCTTCTTTTGATTCTTTTACAGTAACATATTCCCATGCATTTCTTTTTCTATATTTTTGATTTCCACCAGTCAGTTTGGAAGATAGTGGATTTTTCTGAAGAAACGTCTGTTAGAAACAGGTCATGTGGTTTTTAACAAGTGTTTCTCCAGAAGAAGTGCAAGTAGAAATTGAGGAATAGTAAATATATTTATTGTGTATTTCTTGAGATATTTCTTTTTGTCTTCCTTGAGAAATAAATAAATAACACAAATTGTGCTTCTATTTTTTTTTTTTCACAAAAATACCTCTTTGTTATTCTTGAGTGTTTTCCTAATGGACTTCTTTGTGTTTTTTTTTTTAGATAAACAAATTAAAAAAAAAACACTAAATGTTTCTCAGGAAAAATCATTCAGAAACACATATCATATTAATGAGCATTGATAAGATTTCACCCTGGCTGAAGTCATTACATTAGTGCTAAATCAGACTGCTATATTAGATTTGACTAGAACTAGAGTGAATACAAGATGTTGTCTTATGTAGTATTCTACTGTAGGTTTAATAGCATCATTGACACTCCATTACATACCCTCCAATGAGACCAAATACTCGGTCTTAGGAGAAAGGTGGAGCTATGAACTTGCACAAAAGTGCATGATATCAGGCGATTACACACACTGCATAGCTGTAGAAAGTTAGTAACACTGGCCATAGCAGTAGTGTATAGTGTAGACACTTGACATGCTTAGTTTTACGGCCTCTTAGTGTGCAGGTGTGCATACTAGCCTGAACAGCAAGAAAGCAGTATAAAATTAAAAAATGAGAAAAAAACACAATGTCTGTTTGCTGTATATACATGCTACCCTGAAGTGCACATCAGCCTGAGAATGTTGAGTTTGCACTCAGATTTACCTAAAAGTTAAAAAAAAGTCTATGACCTATCCGATGAGGCTCCCACAACTGTGCCTATCTCTATCACCATTGACTTCTCCAGTGCAACATTAATCGCAGGAGGAGGAGGCGCCAATTCTGTCCTTGGTGGGGTGGTTGACTCCTCGACTGCAGGCAAATCTACCACCATAGGCTCAGTTAGTGCAATGTTAATTGCTGAGGTAATGGTGGATAGCATACCATGCACCAACATGTGTTTTAGGAGATTGACTCAATTAGAGTTCATGCCAATGAGATAATAGAGGCCCTTGGCCTCAGGGTTTATTGGGAGATTGCTCTTCTCATGGTGCTTGAACATAAAATGATAATAATCATCTTTGGTCATCTCCCACCATCTATCTCATTGTGGGACTACAGGTGGGGGACCATATGTAGCCAGGTGCTCCATATGCTCATCATCAATCTGTTTGAAGATGTCCATAGACATCATTGGAAAATGAAACTGCTGTTCCAGGAAGACCATGCCGTAGGTATACATGTGATCTATCTAGTCTGGTGAAATTCAGTTGTGCAATAAGGCACATAACACATCATCATTGGAAAAGTTATATGCCTGCTCATCTGGCATGTGAACTTGTTGGATCTTGAGCTGAGGCCTATATTGGGGCTCAAAGGGTTGCTCAGGAAACATGGTGTTATATAAGGCAATTGCCTCACAATACAGTTCCAGACAGGCCATGACAAGAGTCATGCACCAATGATGATGCCAACTGTGGTTGGGTGCACTGGATGTATATGCAGTGCAACGCCGTCTCTAGCACCTGGCATACATAGTTGTGAGGAGTCCTGACAGGGTCCTGGTGTGCTTGAGCAGAGGTGATAGAATAATGCACTAGATAATACCTCAGATGCTACCTAGCAAATGGTAAGCACCGTAGTTTAAGCAAAGATGAAGAGAAAAAGACGAGTAGCACAGCGTAATGTGCCTGTAGATGGCACCATAAATGACAAAGATGAGATAAATAAGGCTAGCGTCTAACTTAGTGATAAAGTCAGATAAAGCTAGTGCAATTTGAACGCTAAGTGTAACTGGGTGCTCAAGTGGTTACAATTTCTTGTTATGTACATATGAAGTAGCTAACTTATATACTATGCGCTACTATGTTTTCCAAAATAAGTCCATCTGCGGCGCTACCTCCTAGCACCTTTTCTTGTGGTTCCCTTTAATAGTGACCTGTCAACGGCAACCCATTGCACATAGATGATGGTGACCAATGGCAACTCTAAATTGACTTAGAAATATATGGGTCTGCTCACTCTTAATATAATTCCGATTGGCCAGGCTGTTCCAGAGTATGGTTGAAAAATCCTTAACAGATGCCATGAGTGCTAATGTCAGCGCTACTCATTGTACTAGTTCCTGACAGGTCCAGATGTTGAGTTTAAATATATCCTGTGCCGCTGTCATTGATTCTTTTAGACTTCTGATTGAAGTGCCTTGTCAAATGGCAGTGCCTACTGCTGACCCCTTCTGGAAGTGATCGGGGTTTGGTTAGAGTCCCCCTTCTACCATTGTGTTAGTGCTATATATTCTGAGCCTCCTTTGTTCTTGAAATAGGTGAATGGAGTGTGCTAAAGGCCTGGTAACTGGTGATTAGGGTAAATGGATAAGTCCTGCAATAGAGCGACAGAGCTAGAGCTGCTCTGTATCTAAACTGGTCGCTAGAGTCTCCAATGTGTCAAGTGTTGGTTAGCCTATAATGTCCCTTGATGCGCTCAGTCTGAGTAGAAGCCTATCACCAAACAATCATGGGTTTGGCTGTGCTATTAGCATAGAGAGCTTGACACAATGCAAACTCAAAGAGGGTTTGCTAGTACATGCAGTATGCATGATCAACCACCATGCCCTGATATATGTTTTCCAGCCCAGAGTGACCAAAGACCAGTGCATATTAAGCAAGCTGGTCCAGGCCAAATGGTGTGGCTGGGTCTGGTGTGTGCATTATGTGCAGTGCCATAGATCCATCTTTTTTCATGTGCAGAAAGTGCTCCAGAATATGTCATCGCTCAACAAAAGTGAGGTTGTCAGGACCCTGCATCAGGTTGATGAGATCCTGATACTGTGGCTTCATCATCAGGAGCCACATAGTTCTGTCATGCAGAGCCTCAACTGTTTGCTGGGCAAATATTTGAAGCTCAGTGATCAACATGTATGTGACAATTCTGTTGCAATGAGGAACATATACATTCATATAATACTTATAGAGCCAGTCTAGTTCTAAGGGAGTGTGGAGAAGGCCATGCAGGACATGCTTATATACAATTGTGCCTGAGATATAGGCACACTGACCAGAGGCAAACTCATATGATGCTACTCTGTTGGCATCGGTTCCCATTAATACCCTATTCATGAAATATGAATAATAGGTGCAGTGGCTGAGTGCTCTTCTAAAGCACAAGTTCATTTGCTCAATATTGAGCAGGCCCCACACTTTTATCACCAACCTGCTGGGAATTTTCTCTGAAAAATCATCCTTGGCCTGATATCAAAGGGCCTGCAATTCTTTGGCGCAATTTGCCTTCTTTTTTGCAATGTATTTATTGCACAATACTTGTTGGAATTGGTCTGCAGCTGATTCCCCTTCTTCTCCTTCCTCCTTCTGCTCTGAGCTCGACTCTTTATAGTCACTCTCATTGGACAAGGAAGCAACTGGCACTTTATCTTTTCCAGGCATGGGCTTGTTCCTCAAGGTTGCCACCAAATTATTATACTGCTCTGATGTGCATGGGTCTGGGGTCAAGACAACCATGGAATAGTATGCTGAAGATGCCAGCATTAAAACAGTTAGTATAAACAGCATTTGAGCTTCTCCAGCTGAAAAGACTATCACCTTTAGTTTAGACATGCCAGATGGTGCTTTGCAGTCACAATACTGACAGGATGGCTCCAGCTTGGCTAAAGCAGACAACATAGATGGTGGCTGAGCCACCAGAGGAGCAGGTGCATTTTGTGCCAGAGTTCTCCCTCCAGGCTCAGCATGGGAAATAGTTTGAGTAGATGTCTTTGGCGCTACAGCAACATGTGATGGTGTGGTTTCTTGCTGATCCAGAGACAGCACTGCCAAAGGCTCACTAACTGTAGCCAGTGGCTCTGATGAGGCCTGAGGAGCTAGGGCAGGTAGCTGCAATGATGAAGCAATGGGCTGAGCAGGCTGCTCAGAGTGTGCTGGTCATGCTGCTATTAGCATCTTTGCTCATGGAGGTTTGACCAGTTAAATAGGCTGATATCTAGCCCTCTTGACCTTGGTGGTCGGTTTCTCAAACATTGATACTTTGTGCTTGGATGCATGGTCAATCTGCTCCAGTGCTGATATGTGCTGCCTCTTCATCAGCTTGATCTGGTTGAGCAACCCCTCAATCACAACAATGGCCAAATCATCCTGCAGAAAGGATGCAGTTGCAGGGACTGGCTGTCCCGCTGCTTTCAGTTGGTGGAGGAGTGTGTCTGACACTGCTGATTTCTGTGCTTGTGGTGCAGGTTCCACATATGGTTCAGCTATAGGCCGATGCATCTATGGCATAGATAGTGGTCCTATTACCACACCCACATATGTCAGTATTGATGCTGGCAGACATGATGGCGGCACCTGGTAGTAGCATCCTTGGCACATGCTATCTTCTAGGCACTCATAGTGCCCTTCATTATCTACCTTCATCTCTTGCAAGTAGAGAGGCATCTGGTACAGTAGCAGCTCCTTGCAGCCTGGATAGGCCATGCCTGCTATCTGATATTGGCTGCTTGCTGGATATGGCGGCTGCTTCTGGTAGTCTTGTTGATATGGGTAATTTTGTATATTAGAGGGTTTCTCCCCTCTACCAGAGCCTTGCAGGCTCTGATCACTTTTCTGCAGCCCCCAATAGGCCATTGCTTAGAACATGTCAGCTACATATATTGGGACTTAGGAGGAGAAAAGAAAAAAAAATCTCTTAACTCTGCTAGTGGTGTAAACAACTACAAATAATGGCACCCAGTCACTTACTGGCTATCAAAGTGGACTTCATCCACATTCACGACCTCACATGCTTTATGCAGGTTTTGCCAGCTGTTGACGGTGTTTTATGTCCTGCAGCTCTAGATACTGGTCCAGCACTACAAGATCCTTGCAGCTTATTAGAGGCTTCCAGGTAGTATCACCTAAGCTCCATCTCACCTCAAATTTGAGATATCCATCTATTGTTTACCTATGACCTATGAGGTCATCCATGAACTATTTCTGGTCATCACCAGTTCCAAAGTCATAAGGTTTCAATATTGCATGATTAGAAAACAGCACATCACTACTGGCCAGATATGGTCACAACAGCAACATATGAAACTTGGGCACTATTCTGCACACCTGAAGCACACAGGCACAGGACAGTTCCAACATGTAATTAGATATGCTAGGTTCAGCTTCAAGGACCCTATACAGTCCAATCTACTTGGGACACAACTTGCTTGCTCTGCCTTTTGGCAGGTTCAAGTTCTTTGTTGAAAGGTAAACCAAGCTTCCTTTCTCGATGTTCAGCTTATTATGCCTGCAGTTATTCGCATGTTTTGTTTGCCACACCCATGATTTTATAATTGCATCATAGGCATCTGCTAAGTTTTTCAGCATGTTGCATGCAAACTGTTTAATGCCAACATGAATAACTTTGTTAGTAAAAAGTTTGCAGATCATAGATGGCATATAGCCACTATTGAGTTCAAAGGATAAAGGGTGAGTACCCAGTGGTTTCTGATATGCTTGCATTTATTGCAAATTCAATGAGTAGGCATCTGTCAACCCAGTCCTTCTGGTCAGGACACACAAAAGCTTGAAGTATCTGTGCAATATTTCTATTTGCATGTTCTGTCTGTCCATCCATTTGCAGGTGAAAAGATGTTGACCTGAGCAGTTTTGTTCTGAGCAGATTGTGTAGTTCTTTCTACTATTTAGAAGTAAATTTGGAATCTCAATCACTGACAATCAAGCTGGGCAATCTATACAGGCATACTATCTCCTTGAGATAGATCCATGATAAGTCTGAGGCCGTCATGGTCATCCTCACAGAGATGAGATTGACCATACTGGTCATTAAACAAATTTCTATTCACAGGTAGTTAAAACTCTTTGACTCAGGGAATGGACTGATACAGTCCATCCTAATTAAGTCCCAGAGTTTGACTAGGATCAGAAGTGAATGAAGCTTTCCTGGTGGCTTCAAGGTCAAAACTTTCAACTGTTGACATGGCTTGCATGTTAAGCAGAATTGACTTGTTTTCTTGGCTATTTGTAGCTACCAGTACCAGCAATGCATGTAATCCAACATTTTCTGAGTTCTGAAGTGGCCTACTACTTTGTGGCCTGGTCCAGGATAGTTGTGATCAACAATCATATAGATCCATACTGCCTCATTCATTCCAAGTGTGTTTTCATGCAGATTATGAGAGGCAGGCATTGAGAATGCCTGAGGACTGCAAAACAGGTGTTCGTTGGCTGTTCTTTTCAGCTGTGGGGTAGGCTGTTGCCTTACCTCTCAATCTGCTGGTGGTCCACTAGCCTGCTTGCTACTATTATGACGATTATTATTGTCTTGATCATTTTGTCTATGATCACAACCTCCACCATTGTTACTGTGACAATTCTGCTCTTTCATTGCAGTGGTCACTACTACCATCACTGCTCTCCGGATCTTTGTCTGGTTCAGCAGTTCAAGCAGTGAACTATTGCTGCATATTATCTACAGATGTCACACCTTCATGCTCTTTGAAGACTATCCCCTGGTTGTCAATTAACGACTCACCATGATCATGCAAGTCCTGGTTGCACATTCTCTGGTAATTGACATGTTCATTCCAATTATCCACCAGGTGGACATGTCATGCTACACGTCGCAGACACATTTGCTCTTCCAGAATGTGGACCTTATCCACCTCTTCTTTGATGGTAATCTGCTGTTGAGGTGTCTTAACCGAGGCACATTTAGCAATTCCATTGTATCTGCAATCAATAGCACTCATTAGTGCATGCTCATTTCATATTCTACCGAGTTGGCTGGAGTGGCCATCAAGACTGCTGACTCTCACACTGCTTTGCACTTGAGGTATTCCACCACTTCAAGTTTGAAGATATGCACAAACAATTCAATATATTCTGTTAAATCTGCATAAGGTACATTGTGGCTCCTAGCAGCCAGTAACTCTAAATACTTCACTATATAAAGCTGCAGATGCTTTTGCATTGATTCTTTGGCAACCAATAGATATTGATCCAGCACCAGCTGTAACTGAATAGACAAGATCAAATGTGACCTCTTACTCTCCTCATTGTCTGAAGAGTCCAGTTCAGACTCTAAGTCCAGAACTTTCCTGAGGCCTTCATGCCTCACCTGTGGCTGTTTGCTAACCCCTTCATGCAACTCCTGATCTTTAGGCACCAATAGCACTTTTCCCAGCTGTATGACATTGTTGTCCTCCTTGCTAACCCTTATTGCTGGTCCTTGTTGCCATACATATGTCGTCAATAACGACTGTTCTGGTTCAGTGGCAGTGTCTGCCACATACTCCAAATGCCACTCAGTTGGTGCAGTCTGGAATGGGATGCTGTGCACAAAAGTGCTGTCTTGCACAGCTTTGAATACTGTGTAAGGTCTGGTTGACCTTCAGACTGAGCTGATGAGCTCTTGGGCAATACCAGGTATATCAATGAAGGCATCTGGCTTGCTAGTAATGACACTCCTGAGACTGTGGATCTCTTCTAGTTTACCATCAGGCCTCACAATAGACATCATCCATGATACAGATAGCCCACCCGGCATTTCAAAGCTTGCACTAATATCATGAGGTAACTTTTCATCCTGCTTTGGTGGGGGCTGGTAAGTAGACACAGTTTGCATTTTCACAGCTTGAGATACAGGTGAGTTACCTATATCTGAGAAAGGAGGGTCCAGATCAAGAGAGCCAGTCATGGAAGCATATTTTTGATGTGATGCCAACAGAAGTTGAGAGTTTTTTGATGAGTTGCCTAGTTAGTAACAAGCCTAGAGTCTAGAGCCAATAGCAGAAGATTTAAAAAAATGTATTCATTGGTTATAAGCTAGAATCTTCTTGTGTAAATAACACAGTGCTAAATCAGACTGCTATATTAGATTTGACTAGAACTAGAGTGAATACAAGATGTTGTCTTATGTAATACTCTACTGTAGGTTTAATAGCATTGTTGATGCTGGTAACATGTGTGATGCTCCATTAAACAGTTGGAGGTCAACAGTTTTAATGGATAGACAGATGGTTTTGATGGTTCTGCGATTGGACTGGCTGGTTCATCTGCTAACTATTGGTTAGCTATTTGAGCAGAAAAAGTTTTTCATACCATCATTACTCTCAACAATTGATGCTGACTTCTTTGTCAGTGGTTTTTTCCCCTTTGCTTTCTTGCCAGGCTTGATGGTCTTCTTGACAATTGTCAGGCTGTATGTTCATTTGCAAATGAGCCAGCAAAGATTGCATGTGGTGCTGCCCTTTGTCCTGACATACTGTAGCCACTTACTTGTGCAATATTGGCAAGGGAGGTTGATATGCTAACCCTCATGATGAGGTGTTGTCCTCAGATACCTGCTCAACAACATCTCCCTGGTAATTTCCCTCTTTGGTATCCTGCCTTCTTGTTCTTCTTCTTTATCCTCATCCTCATCCTCCTGCTCCTCCTGTTCACAATCAATACAGGAAAATGGATGTTGACTAATGTAAGTCACCTGTTTTTGCTTTTTAGAGGTCAGTAATGGACTAGACAAATCTCCTGCTGCCAGTCTATGACCTATTCACTCTTTTCATACTGGTGCCATTAACGGACTGGCTGCGGTCAACAAATCAGGTCATCCTTTGCCTCTACTTTGTTCTTTCCCTCTTCTGCTCCTCTAGGCCTATTTATTTGCACTGTTCTTTGACTGCCTAGTTATCTTCTCATCAGAAAGCTTGCTCTGAAGTAGTGGAATAACTTCTTTGATGAAACTTTTTCTAGCCTCAAGGAGAAGTTTCCTGTCATTCTTTATCTGGCTGACCATTAGCCACATGTCAGTCTACAGGACAACTGTTAGTGCATGTCTATTAGGAAGGAGTGCTTGCATTTTACCAGGTCCTTCAGCTGTCTTCTGAGTTTACCAAGGTCTCCCTGCAAGCAAGATATAATACTCAAACATCTGTATCAACAATCCATTGGTGGAGTTCAGCATTAGACATGGCAGATGGAGGAGTGGAAAACAGATAAGAATTTTACACAAAGCAAGTTCTGAAAATAGATATCATGTAACCTGTTTAAATTACAAAAGAAGTTTGATTTATTGCTTGACAAAGCTTACTTTATTTGTCATACTATGTAGTAAATAACAATTAGCTCAGCAGATCAAAAATTCCTTAATGTTTAATGTACTGAGTGAGAGTCAAACCTGCCTAGTGCAAGCTACAAAGAATACCAACAGAAAATATTCTACTACACCATATGAGCTTACTGTATACTGCTATAGTATAAATAAATATTAGTTTAGTATTGTCAATTCAATACAGATTAACTATCCAGTTGCAGTAAATTCTTTGATCTGTCCATTGACAAAGAAAATGACATCTGACTATAGAAGGTGACTGCATAACTTCATCATAACTATGTATGCCACTCCATATGTTTCAATTCCTTCAATTCAGTTCTTTATGTCACTAATTATAAATCTTACACAAGTTTCACTAGTACATATCTACTTATAGAGCGCCCAACCTGAAGTTTAAGTCATCTTCTTGACTTCGAGCTTCAGGTAAGTTACTTACATACAGTTTGCACTATCTTCTTGACTTTGAGCTTCAGTTATATTATATTTGTATATAAAATACATCAGTTCTGCAATATGTTGTGACATTCATATACAAGATATAGGTGTGCCAGACTTCAGCAGACTCCTTCTGCCCTCTGTCAATTTACTACAGGTAAAAAATGACAACATTATGTCATTAGAATGCATGAAAAGGCATTTGATCTATTTAGGGTGCATTAGTAACTAATATTTAGCTAAGCAGATCAAAAACATAAATATTAGTTATAATAGATGCAGTAGAAGGAATTGAACCTGCCTATTGTGCACTATGTGGGATATCAATTTACAAATATTCCACTAGACCACAAGGCTGGTCAAATAGAATTTAGTTCAACAGGTCAAAAGACACCATTATATGTCATTTAGTCAAAAAAACAGCAGAAAAGATACTTACTGCAAGGAATCTGAGGGGAGTCAAACCCACCTCTTGCACCAAATATATAATTTTAATTTATATACATTCTACTAGACTACAAGGGCTTACTACAAGTACAAGATTAGAAAAATTTCTTTAGACGGCACTGACATCCACTGCTGTCTACTAATTCTGCTAATGTCTGCTAGCATTATTCATTTGATCCATTCAAAACTCCAGAGATTACTCAAGAAGTTTAGAATGGAGGAACTTGCCTCAGTATTTAGTGCAGTGCATGTGACAAGTGATGATGAATTTACAGTTCACATGTGCTGCACTAAACACTGCTACAAGTTCCTCCATTCTAAACTTCTTGAGTAATCTCTGGAGTTTTGAACAGATCAAATGAATAATGCTAGCAGATGTCAGCAGCTTTCTGCTATCATGTGCACTAGAGAGTTGAACCTGTCTCTTGTGCACAATATGAAATATCAATTTATCAATATTTTACTGGACCACAGGGGCTTACTACAAGTTAGTACAATTAGGTCAGTAAATTTATTTGATCATGGATATGTCAGGGAACTCCTCATTTCTTCCTTCCTTCACTCCTTATCTCTTCATTCTCCTTTCATTCATTCTCTTATTTCTTCTGACATTATCTCATTTTACTGTTTCTATTCTTTAAACACTATCTGTTAGTACTATTCTCAGCCCTTGAGGTGCTCTGGTTCTTTAGCTACCATTTAGACAAGTGTGGGCCCCTCAGCACTGCTTCTAGACTGCTTACATAAGCCAGAGTTTGCCAGAGTTTGCCCCTTATCTGTGCAATTGTTTGTGTAGGCAATTTTTGAGTTTTTAAGGTTTTGTTGTACTGTACAGTTGTTTTCTATGCTTCAGAGGCCCCAGGAGCATCCAACCTGGCATAGGAAATCCCTAGACTTGTTCTCTTTAGATCTCCCTCTGCCAGTTATCATAATATTGTCAGTATATATTCTAATACACTTTGGATCTCCCTCTGTCAGCTGTGTGACTGAGCCACAGCCTCCAGAGGTTGCCTTTACAGAATAGGACAGAGGTTCACCAGACTTGTTTCCTTTCTCTTTCAATCTAGTACTGTCCCTACTAAAAAATTTGTTATCTTTACACAGGAAGATTTTTTTAGACATCAGCTACTATCTGCTGATGTCTGCTATTGTTTGCTGGCATGTCAGCAGATAGCAGACACTCACATGCCTCCCTTCTGCCCTTCCTCCTCTTTCTCTCCAGTGCCATCCTCTCCACTCCCTACATGACCCCATATGCCACCTCATGTGGTGGATGCTCATGCACCCTGCTTCTCTTCTTCTTCCCTTGATCTGACATTTGCTACTGTCCACTAGTATGCCAGTAGGTAGCAGATATCTATGCACTTCTCCTTCTCCTCTTTCTTCTCTTTCTCCATTCCTTTTCTGCTACTTTCCATGTTCCTTCAAATGCCATTCCATGCGGCAGATGCTTATGCACTCTCTTTCCCTCAGATGCTACCTAGCAAACTATAAGTGCCATAGTCTAGGCAAAGATATTAAAAAGAGAAAGAATAGCGAAATGCAATGTGCTCATAGATAGCATCATAAACAAGGAAGACAATAAAGACAAAGCTAGCATCCAACTTAGTGACAAGGTTAGGTCAAGCTAGCACAATTTGAACATGAAGTGTAACTGGGTGCTCAATGGATTACAATTTGTTGTTATATACATGTAAAGTAGCTATCTTTTATACTATGCACTACTGTATTTTCAAAATAAGTCTATTTGCAGTGCTATCAATTAATGCCTCCCCTCATGATTATAGTTAACAGTGACCTGTTAATAGCGACTGGCAATACATGGATGATGGCAACCAATGGCATTATAGCCTATTGGCCATGGCAACTCTAAACTGACTTAGAATTGTATGAGTCTGCTCACTTTTTAGTATAATTCTGATTGGCCAGGCCTCTCTGAGGTATGGTTGGAAAATCTTCAACAGACACCATGAGCTCTAATATTGGCACTAAACATTATATCAATTTCTGATAGGTTAAAAATGTCAGGTTAGAATATATCCTGTTCCATTGTCATTGGTTCTTTAAACTTCTGATTGAAATGCCTTGTCAAATGGCAGCGCCTAATGCCAACCTCTTTTTGGAATTAATCAGAGTTTGGTCAGAGTCATCTTCCCACTGTTGTGCTAGTGCTATGAGTCCTGGGCCTCCTAAATTCTTGAAGTCAATAGATAGTGTGTGCTGAAGGACTAATAAGTGGTAGTTGAGACTGATAAGTAAAGCCTGTAACAGAACACCAAAGCCAGAGGTGTTTTGTGTCCAAGAAGATTGCTAGAGTCTCCAATATGTCAAATGTTGGTAGGCCTATAGTGTTCCTTAATGCGCTCAGTCCAAGTAGAAGCCTATCAGCAGAAGGTATTTTAACCAAATTTCTTTCATAAACTCTTCAAACAACAGTTTTATAATATGGTCCTGTTAACCTAAAATCCAATTGCACATACAATGGTCTTTAATTTCCACCAATACACAATGAACTTGGTCTTCTTCATCTATTTCCTTGGTATCAAAAAAATTGTGGCAGGCAGTCTCATAATCTCTGGCAGTTTCAAGGCTCAGATTGCCCTCAGTTAAAATAGGTGGCTTAGTATAATGATTTTTTACCATGGCCTGTTTAGACCCAATTTCTGTAGTGGTGTTCATGATTTGGCTGGCAAAAGACAGTGATGAAGAGCTGTCTAAAGAAAAAGCATGTTTATGTTGTGCATGAGTTTGTAAGAGAGCAGAAATTGGAATGTTTCCAGATGCTTCCTGTTCATAGTTGGTATCTACAGTTTTACTTATGGTAGATGGAATTGAAGTCAACAGCAATAAGAACTCTGTTTGTCTCTGCATTATACTACACATTGTCAAGAGAATCAAAGTCAAAGGTGTGCAAGGTAGCTTGATCTACACTGAATGACATGTGACATGGCACCTCCAAACCAGGCGATGTATATAATATGTGCATAAAAAAAACTAGTGATAGTTCCAAAGAATGCTACAGAGACTCTTGATGCAAGATCTAGAGTGAATGAATTCAAATCTTCTCAAAAGCTGCCATCCTAGTGCTGCTAACTAATGTGCCAATAGCAAAAGGTTAATATTATCAAAAAAGTGTAGAATGTTATCCTCATTCAAAGAAACAACCAATACAGCCAGACAATAAAACCTTACTATATTGTCCTAGCAGTAAGCAACATATGTATGTAGAGAGAAAAAAGAGAGTGAGATGATGAGCATCCTGATCTGAAGGCCCCTCTTCTAATGCTGAATGGTGGATATAAAGTGTAAATGGAAGTAAAGTAAGTTAAACTTGTATAAATAGTTAGGTGGTCATAATCTTTGGTATTACAATTAGTTTGATTTAGCAAAGAGGGTCTGTGCATGTTTATGTGTCTAAACTCTGTTCAATATCAGACTCAGTAATGGCCATTCCAATAAGAGAGGGAGGGACAATTTGTCTAACTTGATCCCATCAAGAATTCTGGGCCTCAAAAAGCAAGGTCACATGAAGGAACAACTTGTTTACATAGAAAAGAAACTAACTACTGAATATATGTTCAGGCCTGGTTAGAGTGTTTGGTTAGCATTAGTATTAGGTGGTTAGGCTCGGTTAAGCTAGGTTAGAGGTTTGGTCAAGTTTTGTTAAGTTAGGATCAATAGGATCAATAGCTTATATAGACAAGTACAGTGATATGAGTCCTCAGTCATACAAGTAATGCATAGTATAACTATTATTATCTGTAAACAAGTACAGTGATACGACGCTGTACCAGCAGTCAGGGACACACCATGCACCAGAAGTCAAAATAAACATTTAATCATAAGGCTGAAAACTGTAAGCCTCCTGGTAGCAGTCTCAACAAATTATATCTCCAAAAACACCCCAATAAATACACAGACAGTACAGAATAAAGGGCAGGGACCAGCTCAAGCTATCAACACAACAATAGTCCAACCACTGTAATGGGGAGGGGAAGCATGGGAGCTGGCAGAAGTGATGAAATGGGATCAATTTGTGATGATCTAGATCAAGATCAGATCTGACAATGCCCAATTTGTCATGACTGAAAGGGGAAAGGAAAAGAAGCATGGAGGGATGTCAAAAGAAGCATGGAATGCAGGGAAGCGCTAAAAGGGGAAAGAAGGATCTATGAATGGGATCATGCTAAATGGAGCTGAAGCAAATGGGGAAGTGGCAATCAGAGACATCCAGAGGAATGATGGAACAAGAAGTTGAATGGTGGAACTGGTGGCACCGAAACATGCCTCCCAAAAGGGAAATTGGACTATCAAATATGTTCTGGAGGCTGGGGAGTTGACAACAAAAGAGTCATGTGTAGATAGTGGTCTGTGCACCAGAAAAACAGTATAAATAGCCCAAGTTTAGTAGAGAATAGAGAGGCAATTGATAGGCAAAGGCTCGGTGGTTCCCAGGGAGTGAATCACTTAGGCTAGAGTTTATTGAACACCCCTTATTGGAAGTCTATTGGTAGACAAAGGCTCGGTGGTTCCCAGGGAGTGAACTACTTAGGCTGGAGTTTATTGAGAACCTTCTTCTGCCCATCAGGATATTTGATATTCTGTGAAGCACCCAATACATCAAGTTTTTATCATCAAGCACCAGTGTGGATTAGAGGTCACTTTCTAAGACTTCAAGAAAGCCCCAGAACTATCAGTACTACTTGCAACCAAGTACTACATCGATATGAGTCTACAGGATGTGTGAGTATACAGTATAAGGAAAATATAAGTAGCTTGGCTCACCCTCAGTTACACAAGTAATGCTTAGTATGACTAAGGGTGGCTTTCTGTAGATACCAAAAATATGAGATAAAATAATTAAGGTTTTTCCCCAAAGACTAGCAAATACTGATCATTCTACCACTTGGGCCTGTGCCAGATAAAAACAATTGGATGGTATCTATAAAAGGAAATTCACCATATAATCTGAAGATGATGTATAGTCACATGAGTCTTTGTCTCAACATTCTCCCTGACTTGTGCATCCATCTTGTACCTTCAGACCCATCTTCTCTATGAGGTAATCATATGATGCCCTCAATAATGCCTTTGTGCAGATGTTGGCTAGATTTTTGGAGGAGGAAATATGAGTAATGCTGATATCACCTTCTTGTATATGTTTGTGGATATAGTGGTGCCTGATGTCAATATGTTTCACACGTGCATATTCCTTGGTGGATTGAGCCAACACGATAGATAAATTGTTGTTAATGAGGAGTTATGTGGGGAGTGGTTGTTTGAGACCAATTTCAGTGAGAAAGTTGTGCATCCAGAGAGCTTGCTGAGAGCTGCACATCATTGCCATATATTCTGCTTTGGTTGTGGATAAGGCAACTGTTTGTTGGCATTTTGAGCTCCATGAGACTGGCCTGCCAGCCATCATGAAGATATATCCCAAGGTAGACCTTTAGATGTTTAGATCGCCACCATAGTCAGTGTTGACATAGCTTGTAGGTTTTCTAGACCCTCCCAAGTTCCTGGAGTAGATGATGTGGTAGTCTAAGGTACTTTTGACATAGGCTAACACATGCAGTAAACACTTCCAGTGTGTGGGTCCAGGATTGGATTGGAAGCAGGCAAGTAGCATTATAGTGAATGATAAGTTAGGTCATATTGCTGCTTGTGCCCACATCAGGGCTTCTAGCAACTGGCGGTATGACTTGTCTTGCATGAATATGTGGTTGGCTTTGTCCTTGGGGCACATCTCACTAGTAAGTGTCATGCCTGATGGTAATGGCATATATCTGGGGTTGCAGTTTGCCATGCCAAAATGCTCAAGGACTTATGTGAGATACACTTTCTGTATCCAGTATGAAGGATGGCTCTCCCAGGTCCTTTATCTTATACATCCTGGCCAGCTCTTCTTTTGTGAGTTGTGCTCTCCTTTTTGTTGATGACAGGCCAAAAGTGTTGTCATTGAAGGTGTCTGTGATTGTGACCTCAGTGCTTGTCTTTCTCAATCTGACACATGGGTCTGTCTATGATCTGGTGTACTCTAAGTCTGAGTAAGTGCTATCCAGCATCCAATACCAGTCATATCCACTTTGCATTAGGCCATAAAGGGTTTTTCAGAGTCTGGCCACTTTCTCCTCCTCTCCTGGAAATCCAGGAGGCAGGTGCATGTAAATTTTGTGCTCCAGGTGTCACGACCCCTCCTCCCCAGAACCCCATCCGGGACCCTCCCTCCGACCCCACAAACGCACCCCACCATCACCCAGCAACCCCGCATCATGGACCCCGGGACCAACCACCATCAAACCGTGATCAACAATCAGATCACGCTACTTGCTTTCGGGCCATCATGCATCATGCATCACGACATGCCAATTGATCATGCACCCCACATGCATGATCCTGGTATACAGTCCCTCTCCTGCTACTCAATGCCTCCCAGAACTGATCCCAGACACCCTGGAACCTCAGAGATCCAGACCTGGCCCTGTAATACTTATAGTGTAGTTCTCCATTGTGTTCGCTAGTCTTGATATTACACTTGTTTGCTTGCATGCCCCTTTGACTGACTAGTACGCCTGATTGATACGCTTTGACTGGCACGCTCAAATTATTCGCATGCTCCTAAGACTGGTACGCACTTTCACAACTTAAACTTTACTAACTGGGTCTCGTCCTAGAACCTCCGGTTCTCAACTTGACTCAAACCCTCTTACTCTTTGTCCCCATCTGATACCCGGACTAAGTCTCTTATCCTGGAAATCCCCTGTTCACGTCTTGAACCCCGGAAGCTCAGTCTGGAGTTCTAGACACTTGAGTACACGTAGATCAAGTCCGCCTTGTAAGGGTGTTGCTTTTCCGAAAAGCCCCTGACTCAGCAGAACCTGACACTGGGATGCTGTTCAAGTAAGCAGAGACAAAATCTATCTGCCAGACCTCAAACCTCTCCTGCACTGCAATCACTGCTGATATTTGAAGAGATTCAAGATGTACCACTGCAGCATAGGTCTTGTCAAAATCCTTCCCAGCTACCTGAGAGAACTCTTTTGCAACAAGCCTTGCCTTGCATCTCACAACCTTGCCATCTGCATTAAATTTGTTAGCATATATCTAGCAACAACCCACAATGTTCTTGCCTTTCAGCACTATCCTCTCATCCACCAGCTCAAAGACTCCGCAGTTGTCTATTACTCTCAGTTTATTTTCCATTGCTGGTTGCTACAGATCAGGCTGCTTCATAGCTTTCCTGTATGTTTTGGGTATACTTGTCTCGTTGTTGGTACTCAGAGTTGACAGATAGCTATAGAGTCAACATGTTGCCACTTTTGGATCTAGGTTTCCTTTGGGATAGTATTGGGGTGGCAGGAAGATAGGAGCAGGTTGCATGTATAGACTTGAGCTGCTGCTGCCTCTGCCCAGAGATCCTTTGAAAGACCACTTTCAGCGAGTACACATTGGACACCTTCAAGAATTGTGTGGTTTGTATGCTCTGCTACACTATTTTGTGCATAAGCATAGGGCATGGTCACTGTTAGGATGATGCCATGTGCTCCTAGATACATTGTCCAGACTTCATTCACCTATTCATGTCCTGCATCTACCTGGACTTCCCACAGCTTCTTGTCTGTCTGTTGTTCTGACTCAGTATGGTATATAGTGAAGGCCATAAGTGTGGTAGTAGCATCCTTCCTGGACAAGAAGTAAACTGACAGATATAAAGATCCCCCATCCACAGCTACCATCATATAACTTGCCCCTCCTAGTGACACTATACTGGCTGGCCTCCATAGGTTGATGTAGATGCAGTTATTTGGTGCTCCTTCAGGTTTAACAGTAGCATTGTACGGTTGTGCAGCATGCTTACTATATATGCAATCTTCATATATACCTGATAGTGTTAGTATGTTCTTTACTTCCAAGCTGTCTAATAGGTTTCTTGCTAGAGCAGTCTTGATTGTCGCAACACTCACATGACCAAACCTTTGGTGCCACACCTCGAGGTTAGCCAGCTTTATCTGAGATCTTGTGGTCATTGCTCTAAGCTGCCCTGGCTTGTTTAGCTCATTAAGTAGATACATCCCTCCAATGCTTTTTCCATGTAGGACCTCTCTCCCAGTAGGGTTCTGGAAGCTGACAAGACCCCTGCTGAAGACCACATGGAAATCTGCTTAGTTGAACTTATTTATAGAAACTGAGTTGAATGTGAGCCCTGATGTGTGTAATGCATTTTTAAACATGAGCACTGACAATCTGTTTGTGGTTCTGCAAGTCTTCTTCACTGTGCCTCACCCAACTACATGGAAGGATGCACCTTTGAGGGTGGCATGACCCTCAATAGGTATGTGCAACTCCTCATAGTCTGTAAACACACTTCTGTTGATGAAGAAGTGGTTGGTCACTCCTGAGTCTGCATAAGTTGGTATATGCCTGCCTGATGTCTGCTCTGTCTTCTATTTTACCACCTGCAGGTTTTTTGTGTTCCTGATCTGTCCTTGTATGATGGCAGACAGTGTGTAAGTAACCTGAAGTTTGGGTAGGGTTGGTGGGTTAGCAGATTCCACCACATTTGCTGCTGGGGCTGGTGACTGGGTCGTAGTTTGTGGGTTACTTGAGGAGTTTTTGGAAACTTTACTTTTGTTCCTAAAGTTTGGAGAAAACTGTCCCTCTTTACTTCCTCCCTTCTAGTAACAGTTTTTGATTGCATGACTGCTCCATCAGCAATTTGGGTTTATGCATACAAGCCTCTGCTTTGACTATGCCTGCATGGCCATAGCTGATATACCCACTTTTTGCTTTTGAAGTATGATCTAATCCCAGTGCATGGTGAGTGCAGTGATGGCATCTTTTGACTTTGTCATTGAGTACAGCCCTGCTACAACCAAGTTCCAGGATTCCAGAAGGAGGCTATTAAGATGGTATAGAAAGTGGCATCATTTATTTTTGCTCCTCTTTCTGTCACTGACTCCTATTTTTCTCTCAGATCTTCCACATGCTTCAGGAAGTCCATGCCGTCTGAGAACTCAATGGCAGACAGGCATTTTTTGGCATTCATGGCTGCAATTTCTGAAAACACACTGTAATTATCTTTCAGTGCTGCCCAGGCTTCTGCTGCTGATCTATTTATTTTTATGCTCAGATCTACAGGATTTTTTGTATTATAAACGATAAGTCCTAACACCCAGGCATCTTTTTCCTTCCACTCTTTGAGGAAAGGGTATTTTGACAACCACTTAGTAGCTTTTGTTTCTGCATCTTTGTCTTAGTTGCCACTAATAGTTTTACTATCATTCTATCCAGGTACCTGCAGGCACCTTGTGCTCTTGCAGCAATGAGGACTTGATTTTTAAATGTGGCATAGTTTGTGCCATTGAAGTGTGCCTTCTTGGGAAAGTTTGGAGGGTTTGATAAGTTTGTGAACATTTATGTAGGCCTTTGTATTGGTGCATGTGGCACATAGTGGGGCATAATGTAATGAGTTGAGTTCAGAGCAGTGGCTCAATAAAAAAGTAAGTGCAATGATGACGCCCAAATCGAGCTGGACGCTGCGTGGACTATCACTAGTGCAGCTACTTAGCCAATATAGCTTTGGGCATGCTAAGTGTGTGAGAGAGTCCTGGCGCTGCGTGGACTATCACTAGTGCAGCTACTTAGCCAATATAGCTTTGGGCATGCTAAGTGTGTGAGAGAGTCCTGGACAGGTCCCAGAGAACACATAGTAGGCAAGAGGTTGGTGGCAAGGAAAGTGGGTGATTGGAGGCACTTGCATAAGACTCCAAAACGTGGCTACAGGGTGCTAAAAGTCGCTAAGGGGGAGTGCTAAGAGTGTGGAAAAGTCACTAAGGAAGGCGCTAAGAGGTGTGGGAAAGGGTCACTAAGAGGCGCTAAGTGTTAGCACCTAGAATGTGATAATAAAAGGATGAGATTGCTTAGCGGATCTAAGCACGAAAGCCAAGCCGTAGTTGCAAGGCGCTAAAGAGAGAGAGATAGAAAACTAGAGCAGAGTCCTCTTGCTTGACACAGTCAACAAGAGGTAGTCTGTTGTGTATGGAGACCAAAATGTTGGGATACGATCCCTACTGCCAAATTGATTCCCTGTACTACTAACAAAAAGTAGGTATTTATAGTAAAGAAAGTTAGCTGACGCTAAGAGGTTAAGCACCGCTAGAGGGTGGTGAACTGATAAAAATGTAAGTAAATGCGGTGAATTGAATTGTATAGTAAAAAGGTCCATAATGATGCTGTCACGGAAATACTTCATCATTTCCCTTTGTAAGCGCTGCCACTGGCTAAGAGCATTATGCCGGATTGACTGATGCCCAGTGTCTGTGTAAATGTATAGCCTTGGAGTGCAAGTGGCAAGGTGCGGCGAGGTGTCAATAGTGGTGCAAAGAATAAGTGGTGCCATAAAAAGTGGTCTGAGAGTAATTGGAGTCTGTAGCTGCGAGTTATTAGTGTAAAAATATGAGAAAAATAGCGCTGGAAGCGCTAGAGCGTGGCGCTTCTGGTGGTACTAGTGGGCCTATATGAGGTGTGGGTATTGGTGCTATTAGTAGCCAGCCATGGTGCAGGCTCATCAGCGAAGTGAAAGTGTGAAAACAGGGCCAATAACCTGTAGACAAGTACAGTGATATGAGTCTACAGGATGTGTGAGTATACAGTATAAGGAAAATATAAGTAACTTGTCTCATCCTCAGTCACACAAGTAATGCATAGTATGACTGAGGGTGGCTTTCTGTGGATATCAAAAATATGAGATAAAATAATTAAGGTTTTTCCCCAAAGACTAGCAAATACTGATTGTCCTACTACTTGGGCCTGTGCCAGATAAAAACAATTGGGCGATATCTATAAAAGGTGTTGGGGCATAACATGCCATCTTATTCTATTTCTCAGTATGTTTTCCCTTCTTTTAGTTATTTTATAATTTGTGTGCCACTACTTCAAGGTATTTGCAATACTTTATTGCAAACTTTATTTTTTGCTACATATAATTATTATACACACAAAATTCTTTTTTCTTGGTTGTCTCTACAATTGTTGCAACATCTGAGGGTACATTATATTCACATCTATCCCAACTACCTACTTTATTAATCAATGCTATAGTCAATTAATTACAGGTACTAAAAATATAGTTGTCTTCACAATCGTTGCAACATCTGAGGTCAATTGATTACAGGTTATTGGCCCAGTAGCTATCTTTCCTGCAAAAGAATCTAGCCCTCACGCAACACACTCTATATTTATTGAACAACTCAAAATGTTGTCTACAACATGGCTAACACATTTAATGGCAGACTGCTTACTTTCTCTAAAGACCAGCAATTTGATGGAACCAACTACATCCATTTTAAAAATTGGATCCTGATAGCAGCCCACACTTGCAAAACAAAGGGCTACCTTGATGGAACTATTCTGAAATCAGGAGCTGGATCCTCTGCCACTCCTATAAAATGAAAAGACTCTGAAACTATGAGCTGGTCTTCCAACAATCTAACCAAGGCCAAATAGGACTTGTGAGATGCATGGGCACTTGGATTAGTCATATAAAACTGCAAGAATTTAGTCAGATTAGGAGTTAAAATAGATAGAACTGCAGCTGAGACTTGGAAGTCACTCACCAATGTGTATGGCATGATGTCTGAGCTAGTGGCCATGGGAGCAGAGAATGCACTGAGATCCATGAGATTCACTGATGGAATGGACCTCCCAATACATATCACAGATCTATGCACAAAATAGGTCAACACCACCAAAAAAGGAGCAAAAATCACTGATTTCACCTTCTGATCCATCATCATGATATCCCTACTTGAATCATGAAAGACCATCATAGCAAGCATGTATGCAACAAAAATGTCTACTGACCTAGTAGCAGGGCTCCTCATACATTGGGAGTGTCTGAGACTCTAAAAGGCCCCTATGCCATTAGTCACAGCTCTCCAAACAGATGCAAGACCTCAAAAAGACAAGTTAGTCTGCATGAATCTGAATTGTAGATGCACTGGCTATACTATTGAGAGATGTTATTGGCAAGGTGGTGGCAAAGAGGAGCAATTCTCAACAAACTTCTGAAATTGTGATCAAGCAATAGTAACTTTAAACATACAGACTACAGGTATAACATCCAAAGATACAGAGAATTCCGTTGATAGGCTTCTACTTGGACTGAGCGCATCAAGGGGTACACTATAGGTCTACGGACACAGGCTTTACTCGAGACCCTAGCGATCCTCTCAGACACAGGAAACCACGGATCTTAGCGCTCAATTATAGAAGCTGGTTATCAGTCTTAACTACCATGATCAGGCCTTCAGCATATACCATTTATTGACCTTGGAGGATTAGGAGACCAGGGACTCTGGGCAAACCTGCCTGTCAGTAGCCTATGGTAGTTGATCTGACCCACTCAATTTTCAGTATTGTGTGGAGTGGCAGGTTCGACTCCCCTAGTCCAGACTTTCCTAGTCCACCATAATGACGTATAATGGTGTCTTTTTATACTGCTGCATTTTTGCACTAGATGTAAACTGTACTAATTTTTGGTAAGGATCTGTGGTCAAATGGAATATTGATACATTGATATTTCATATTGTGCACAAGAGCCGGGTTCGAATCCCACTAGTGCACATCATTAGACATGACATAACTTTGTTTTACTAATTGTTATTTACGTCTATATTCTTTCTACTGCCCAATTCGAGGGTTCGAGTCCCCCTTGTGTAATCGTTGAAGAGTGTGTTGTTTTTTGTGTTCATGAGAGTGGCATAACGGAACAAAACAATGGGACGGTTAATCTTAGTGGACCTGAGTCCTGTCCAAACTAATTGAAATGTCTGTAGTAAAGTGCTGTAGCCTAGTACACAATACTAGAGTGATATTTATGTATAATCCACAGAATGTCCTGTGGTCTAGCAGAATATTGTCAGTTTATGTTCCTTCTAGTGCACAACTGGAGGTAACAGATCAAACAGATTTATAATGGATTTGTCAGTGGCACAACAGGATGGTTAATCTTGTTAATCTTGACGAAAAATATCAGCGGCACAACGGGACGGTTAATCTTGACGAAAAATAACCAACGGAAAAGCCAAGAATTATAGTAACTAAGGATAAAAGCCAAGAATTATAGTAACTAAGGATTAAATTACTCGTCCGATGTGTATTCCTCCTCTTCATTAAATTCATGTAAATCCTCATCAAGCAGGTAGTCTGCTGTCAAAAATGCAAAGTTGTCCAGTGTATATGGCCCTTGAGGTCTGGGAAGTATGATGTCTTCATAGTTTGCTATCAGGCCTGATGATGAAGATGGTGAGGGTCACTCTGACATATCAACAGACACATCATCAGTACGACCAGCTTGATTGAAAGGGCCAATGGGCCTACATCGACCATATTTTGCTCTAGCGCAAAATTCTTGTTCTGTTGAAATAAATTAACTATGATTACCAGTGCCAAATTATACTCACGTTGTTGATACAATTCGTTAATTCTTCTCTGATCCTCACGTCGAGTCATACGTGACTCATATTCCTCCCACTTCCAGACATTGTTACCAGTAGGTAGGGTTGGAGAAGGAGATTGTTGGAAGGGGGAAGATGGGATTTGAAGAGCCGTTACATCAAAAAGCGGTGGAAGATTTTCTTTGTCATTGGCTGCCATGCCTCCATCCGTCTCTTCTGCTGTCACAAGAAATAGCAGCGGAAGGTTTTCTTCGTCCTCGGTCACCATACGTCCGCCGCTCCGGACTTCCGTTTGTCCGCCGTCACCGGCTGCCATGGTCTCCATCGCTGTTAGTCCTTCTGCTCCTTCACCAACAATGAATAGAGGTGGCAAAGAATTGTCGTCCATCTCCTCTTCCCCATCGCTGTTAGTCCTTCTGCTCCTTCACCAACAATGAATAGAGGTGGCAAAGAATTGTCGTCCATCTCCTCTTCCACAGGAATGAACAAAGGGGGCAAATCATTGTCTTCGGTCTCCTCTTCCGCAGGAATGAACAAAGGCGGCAAAGATTCATCTTCCATCTCTTCTTTCGCAGGAATGAACAAAGGAGGGATACCCTCTAAGTCAGGGTCACTAATGGATGGATTAGAGATATCCACCTGGTTGTCATCAGTTTCCCCCAGCTCCCTGAATGTTCCATGGACATGAGCTGCTGGGGCAGAAGGAAGTTGGGATGCTGGTTGAACTACAACACGAGAGTTTTCCATTGTAGGGCCATACACCAGTCCAGGTTTACTCTGACTGTAGAGGTGGTGGAATGGATGTTGTGCGTTCGAGGGTTCGATATGTGTCAAGGATGGCCATTGGGGAGAGTCGACATCAGGGAGAGTGGTAGGATGGGCCATGGAGAGGCAGTCTTGAGGATCAGGCTGCTCACTATCAATACTGTTGGTATGGGACTTGATGCCTGTCAATTGGCCTATCTGAGCAGGATCCACGGACCTGGCAACGGAACTGACAACAGAAGCAGCAACGGACTTGCTGCCAGCAAACAGGCAGATTATATCGTTGGCCGTTGGCACATGTTCTGTCCTATCCAGCGACCGCCACTTGTCTAGGGCTAGAAGCGTCCGCTGGTGGCCCCTGGTGGATCCGCTACCTGCAAACACATGGAGCAAATTGTCTGGTGCTGAGACGGACACCAATCCATCGGATGGCAATATCATGGGCGGCCGGCAGTTGCATGCCAAGAAGCTTTCAAGAGAGTGGAAGCCTTGCTGATGTATGAGAAGGCAATGCTCCAGCGTTTCATTGCTTAAGACCTGAACATCCTCTTGGCCAATGTGGTTCCACCAATCACAGCCATACAGATTTCTGATAAGACCTTGACGGCCATCAACAAACTCCAAGATCTCTGTGGGCAAAGTTTGCTGATTTTGGAGAGGAAAAAATTGGCTCATGCTTTTGATAATGTCTGGGACATTGCAGACCACATTATTCAGTGATGCAGCCCCCAGATATGACAATACAAAGTTCTATGGCACACAGTCAGATCCTAATATATTTACACATTTTGAAGTTATCTTACCAACTCCTTGTCTAGATGCTGGATAATCTATGCCTCTTCCACTTCAAGACTTGGCGCAATATTGCCAAATATGGAAAGTGCTGCAATGAGGCGTGACTTGATGTAGTCAACAACCTCTTGCAAATTTTCTAGTACAGTAGCTTGGGACATGACATTGTGTGGTACAGAGGTAGATGCCATTGCACTCTTGCTTGTAGAAGCGGATACTGCTATGTATCAGATTTTTGTGCCTTGTAAACAAAAGTGATTTTCAACAATTCCATTGCACGTGACTGTCAAGAATCCATTCTGATCATCCGCTGATGGCAGCAAGCTGCATCTATCAGTTCAATTCATCTCTGCATCCATCACATCAATCGGTCTCTGCATCCGTCACATCAATCTGTCTCTGCATCCACCATTTTCACAGCAGATCTCTTGCGGTTTGGGGGGGAATAAAATCAGGAGGCACCTACCTAAATTTATCAATTGCCATCAAGGCCAATTCTTGCCACATGGCCACCTTTTTGTGGGCATATAACTGGAGACCTCTTTTCTTCACTGACATACCATGCTTCGACCAAATATCTGCCTGGTTGAAGAAATACCGAACTGTCCACTCTATTTCACTCATGACAAGCTGACATTCCTCTGTCCATCTGTTGCGTTGTGCTCTAGCACGTAGATAATGAACACAATTAACTGAAGAGATATGTTCATGAACGGATGTAATGATAACGGAAATGTTAACAAGAGGACTCACATTCAGAAATAGTTGCAGATTCATTTTTTGCATCAGAATTAGAGTGCCATATCCAAGATACCTTGATCCTTGATGAACCAGGAATGTTGGGATCTTGTATAGCTGTGCTTGCATTCAAATCCGCTTTCTGTAGAACTGGATACTTTCTCTGAATGCTGGGGTCCAATCCCAGTCGCAGCAGAGCACTGCGGCATTGTGCATAGGCACGAGCCTTCACCAGGATTGAGGCCTGGATTCTTTGAAGAGATGTGTGAGCTCGAGTTTTCACATTCTTGCTTGGGGCGACCCAGACGACGTGAGAATATAGGAATGATTTCTCTGCAATGAATTCCCGAAGGGCTTGCAGGAGCCTTTCAATTTGAATCAAGCGCAGATTGCGCTCTATCATTGTTAATGGTGAGACATTACCCATGATCATAGATGGGAAGGAGATTTCAAAATCTTCTGGAACAACTACATCCGTTGGTTCAAGGTTATCCGCTGGCGGTACCAGCGGATCCGCTGGTTGTCCATCTTCCGCCATTTCATTGTCGTCAAAGGCTCCGGGAACTTCATCCGGTTCCAGGGGGGCAGTCCGCCTTCCACCAGCAATGAACCCACTCCTGTCCTGAGAAGCAGCAAGGACATTGAGTCGAACCCTTAATATTTCTCTTTCTGCCTCGACCTTTTGCTGATCATCATTGCTTGCATACCGATTCAAATGGCGAACCTGGTCCTGAATTGCAATTCTGAGCTTCTAATTAGTGAAATAGTTTGGGCCATCAGCAATACACCTTACTGCTGCTCCTCAATGTCAAGGGCAAGTTGAATCCAAAAGGAATGAATATCCGTCGCTGCAACATCTGTTGAGTGGTTTCCACTGTCTGCTGCCATTCGGTCTTCACTTGCACTATTGAAGGTCATTGTACGAGCTTTCAGAATATCCATTGCTTTACGGTTTCCCTCCTCTCTGAGCCTTTCTGCCTTAGCTATTCTGGCTTCCCAGCTTGTTAGTAAATCCATTGATATTCTGACGGATCACTTGGTGAAATATTGAATGGCTGCATCTCTCATCTCAACAGCAGTTCTGTACTTTCGACATAGAAATGGAACCATGTCAAGCAGCTTCTTCCAGTTTGAGTCACACATGTGATCATCAAGGATTTCTGCCCGATGTGCCAAGGTAGCTGTACGGGCCATCTGTGAGACTTCATTTAGTGTAGACCAGAGACTTTCAATTATCTCCCCAGCCAAATGACCAGCCCCAGGAATGAAGGACGGGGCAAAGCGGAAAAAACAATCCTCCTTATGCCCATGGACATGAAGAAGTCCTATTGCAAAGTCCATGAGTAGATTATCTGGCAGGACTTCTCCGGCCTCGGCAAGCCGTTCAGAAAATTTGACACACCACTGGCATGCTATGTCATATACCAGTAGGAGATGCTGAATCCCATCCATGTTGGTCGTCTTAACTGCCCATGTGATGGAAAAGTCTGTGTAAACCTGGCCTTCACCATGGATCAAGTTTGTTACACTATTAGGAGCAAAGCAGCCGTGCCATGTACATGCCATTGCAACAATACCAGTAATGTCACATGACTTGTTCATCATCAGGGCCTTTTCAATAGCTTTGAATGTGTTTTCACAGGTGGCTCCCTGGACAGACGGAGGTCCAGCAGATGGCCGATGGACAGAATTGAATTGATGAGCGGACGGCAGACAGGTAGAGTTAAAGAATGTCACTCACTGTTGGCTGTTCCTTTGCGCGCTTGAGATGGTGGGTGAGCTCATCCCTCCTGGCCATCATACCACCGCCTTCTGAATGCCATACATCATGAGCAGGATTAGAATGTTGGATGTGATCCGCCTTGAAGTTGCCGTCCATCATTAAAGAACGATTGAACTTCCACCGGACAGGATCTTCTTCCTAGTTGGATGGAAGATTGACTCCTGGTTGGGGACAAGTTGGACAGAATATTGCAAGTTCACCACGGTCTCTTCTTCCTAGTTGGATGGAAGATTGACTCCTGGTTGGGGACAAGTTGGACAGAATATTGCAAGTTCACCACGGTCCAGTGCCATGGGATGCCTTGATTCATCATGGCCGAAGCCTGCCCACTTCAACTTCTTCAGCCACCGCCATGAACGAGAAAGTCGTCGTAGCTCACGGTAAAGGTTATCCACCTCACCAGAAGATGCAATCGGGGAAGTTATTCTTGCAATTTTCTGCCAGTACTGGTAGGCAGATGCTTTGCACTCTAGATTTGTCAGACGGAAGTCGTCCAGCACAGCCGTTGTAAAATATGTTTGTGTCCGATCAAATGTACTGGGGACCAGCTGCAAGCGGATGGTATCCTCCACCAAGACATCCATCCCAGAACACTCACATGAAATGACAGTGATGTAGTGTACTCCAGTTGTGTGAACAATCCATTGTATTGGATTCCCAAAGCAATCATATCTGTCCATACAGAACCCGTTCGTGGCTGGCCGATCTTCTGGAATATCTTCTATTGGCACATTATTCTCTGGGTCCTGTTGCTCTTCCTCTTCCATGATTTGATCAAGGCTGGCATCCTGAAGTCTGCTCAGGAAATCTGAAGTCATGGATGGATGCGCTGCCAGATGTCCTGGATTGCTATCCGCTGATAGAAGTTCAACATTCAGTTGATATTCAAGTCATAGAAACTCTTGCTCTTGAATGTCCTTTTTCCACTTGTGGTCCTCAAGAGCCCTGACCCTGACCTTCTCTTGATGACAGTTAGCATGCAATGAATTGTGTTGGATATAGAAATACCCTCCAATATCCGACATATTCATTGGTTGAAAATACCTACCATTCCATACTTCAGGTTGGTGAAACGGGTTGGAGTCGTGTGTGCGGCAGAAACATCCACGACAGAATATTCTTGACCCAACACAATCACGGCATCGCTATCGTGCGAGGTAATGGTCAGGACAAGCAAGGCAATCAGTAACGTCATCCATTGATTCACGACCAAGCAATCCATTGAGCAACTGTGGTAATGGTCAGGACAAGCAAGGCAATCAGTAACGTCATCCATTGATTCACGACCAAGCAATCCATTGAGCAACTGTGGAACATAGTTGATGAAGTCGTTAAGATAATCTGCCTGTGTCTATGTATAAACTTGAATAATTCGCTCTCAATAATAGCATACATTCAAATCACCTTTACATGCCTTATGGATATGGGCATTGTATCATCTACATCATCTACCGTTGGATTATTGTCCAAGTGTGCAAAGTTATCATCATCTGCAAATGCCGCAGGTGGTGCACCAGTTACAATGGGAGCGGGACCCAGTGGTAGCCATTGTGTTATGAGGACTGGCAACCCTTGTGTGTTCTGAGTGAGTTGTGTCCTTTCCTCAGCAAACAGGATGAGGTCCCTTTGTCTGATGACTGTTGTTTTTGGTCGCTTGCATTTCTTTAGAGAGTTCAGGTTCATGATCAAAATATCTATGGCCAGGACCTAGCCATTGTATGGGATATCTAATGAGACCGCTCATCGATATTAGCAATATGCTCCAATTTGGATGGGCTAGATACCAGCAGACAGCAGACCCTATCCGTCGAAGACAAACGGAATCCGTTTGTCATCAACGGATACTGAACGGAAAATCTATATTTTATCATGTGATCCTTCGGTTGAGAACTGTGTGGTTGCAGAAAATTATATTGTCTACAAACATGTCTGTCCTTCTGCAACCGCTTAAACCAATATTTTCACCAAAGAAAAGACGAGTGGAACTGATATTTACAGTGGAAGAAAGATCTATCTTTGAACCATACAAGGAACTCTACCGCTCCTCAACTACTCCTCAAGCTCGGACTGCTATCTTGAAGGATAAAATCCTAACGGATATCTTCAACTACTGGGCTACTAAGGGGACAGAGCCAAAGACAGGGAAAGAGTGGGCAGAGAGAATCAAAGTAGGTACAGCAACTCATTGCAAAGAATTAAACATCATTTGCTTGAATAGAAGGTTGTCCAGTATAGCAAAAATTGCTGGCACCCTTATTACCAGCATAAAGATCCAAAGATGCTCCTGAAAACTTCACTGCGAGATGTTGTCTGGCAGACAATGGCAAAGGAGATAAACAAGGAGATCCAGAACTTGTTGAGGGGTAAGAATCACAACGCCTTGGGATTGGATGCATTTGCACAATATAATGTGGCTGTCAAAAATGTTATGCATCAACTCACACCGCAGGAGGAAAGTTGTTTACAGAAGATGGCAGCAGAATGGAGCGAAAAAGGAAATCCGCCAGAAATTCAGCGCAAGTTGGTACTCCTTCCATCCACCATCCGTCCTCTATTCGTTGTACATCCATCTGCTTGATTCCGCTTTCTAATCGTTGTCTCTCCAGGAAGGCCCGAAAGCATGGTTTGAAGCGTGTGGACGATGCAGATGTGCTTTGATTTAGAGAGATGGGCATGTTGAGTTGGACTGTTGTTGGTTGGTATGCAGATGAAGGCATGACTATTAGAATGTATGTGGTGCCATCATTCTTTAAACAATTTTGACACCAATTATAGTCATGACAATATGTCATACTTGACCCATGCTAACCGACCTACCTTTCAAGACTCCTTTCCTGACCTTGTTAGTGACCTCAACAAGAAGATGATGGATTACATGTCTGCTCTTCTTGGTAGAGACATGCTGTCCAACATGCAATCACCAGTGACCTCAACAAGAAGATGATGGATTACATGTCTGCTCTTCTTGGTAGAGACATGCTGTCCAACATGCAATCACCCCATGATTTGACTCCTCCTATCCTTACACGCCATGACCTCATCCTTGATCTGGATAGGGATGGATTCCCAATATTACCAGCAGATCCAGGACCAAATATATTTCAAACTCGGGCAGAATTGGAAATGCTTGTCCGGGACTATCTAAATACTCATTACAGTGAATCCTAGTTTTCTCCACCTTTGCTCATCATCTGATCACTCCATCAGAAATTGCGTCTGGTTACCGGTATGAATCTGCTCCTTACAAGGCAGTGAGGACCAATGATCAGCAATTCATACATTCAAGGTATCTTCCAGAGAGTCTGATATTCCAAGATCCTCATAATCTTGGTTGGCCTGAGCTATTGCGTCTGCTGAACTTCTGGAGAGACCGTCAAGGACAGTATGGATCTGGTGACACCTTCTGCTGGACGGTTTATCTCAACCGTCACAAGCAGCCAGTAGCTGCTGAGTACGGCACCCAAGCTGATTGTGAAAAAAATGCGGCATCAGCAGCAGCACGTAAGGCTACACGCAAAAATGGAGGGAAAAATTGGAAACAGAGGCCAACACCATCAGCGGTAGTCGATGGCAACAGTAGGACTATTGCTAATGATGGAGCCGCTGATGGCGGATCCGTCTTAGTCACCGGATCTGCAGCCAACTTGGAGTGGCAACTGGGGCCTACATTTCTCCTGTCACCTAGCGTACCACACACACCACTGCCTGACTTACCGGAGGAACCTCCTGTCTTGCGCTCACTGCACACTCCCCAGCCTCAGCACCACAACAGATCCACGGTTCACAACAAATCCCGACCAAATGTATCAGCTTCCGCTCGCACACTCCCCAGCCTCAGCACCACAACAGATCCACGGTTCACAACAAATCCCGACCAAATGTATCAGCTTCCGCTCACAACGAGTCTGCTCTTGACGAATCCGTTCATGACAGATGTGTTGATGATACAGCAGTGGTAGATGCCACTACCATCCACCTCTTACAACAAAGAGGATGGAGCCATCCAGACCCTCCAATTAATGGCCCTAGTGATGGTTCCCCTAGATATAGAGTGTCAAGAAGGGTGCTTGACATTCTTCAAGATGAGGACAATGACCAATTTGAAGGTGAGGGAAGGCTGGCATTACAAAACCAAAAGAAGCGCAAGGCATTGCCTAACCAATTGTCAACAAATTCCAAGTGACCCTGCAAGTCTCAAGCACAAATGCTACAGGAAGATGCAGCTCAATACATTGATATGTTTAAACAAATTCCAAGTGACCCTGCAAGTCTCAAGCACAAATGCTACAGGAAGATGCAGCTCAATACATTGATATGTTTATACCAGCCAAAAGGAGTAGCAGCCACACTAAGGTCATTCGACCAGTCCACCGTCATTGATGTGGGGAAGGGGGAAATGTTACATTACATTTTTGTAAACTATAGTCTTACAAAAATGTAGCAATGTCTGCAATGTCTATCATAATGAAAAAAAAAATTGTACAATAACAAACCGTCCATCTTCACTTGTCTTCTGTTGCCTTCCATCTCTCAGTAAGCCGACTGGATGATCGGGTCTGTTGCATTGGCAGCCAACTACTTTGGGAGTTGCTGCGAGCCCGTCCCCTTGGGCCAGGGAGAGGGTCCTTGGCAGGGACTGGTGGAGGGACAGAAGATGGTTGAGGGGGTGATGGAGATGTTCATGCAGGAGATGTCCCTGAGGATGTTTGTTGAAGCAGGGACGGAGCGACGGTGAGAGCGGATAAGTCAGCGGCATGATGGGATTGGTCAGTGGCGAGAGCAGAGGTGTCACCAGTAGGAACGGATATGTCAGCAGTGGCAGGGGATTGGTCAGCGATAGGGTCAGGAGTGGTTTCTTCCTCTTCAACAATGGGTCCAAGTCCACTGTGCCCTATTAGATGTACTGCCACATCATCCTGAGCTGACGGACTGGAGGGACGGGTAGAGATGTGAAGTTGATTCTGCAAAGTGTCAACCACACCCCAAATATTGCAGATCTGCTCTTCCGTCTGATGGATCTGTCTGGTGTGGTCTTCAAGTGTCTCACCTACAAGAGAAACATTCGTTTGCAGGGTTTCTATGTGGCCACTGAGCATGTCGACCTGAGTCTGGTAGCGACGGAAGAAGTCCTCAATACGCGGTAACCAGCTCACCTCAGCCATGACAAACCTGTCCCGCACCTGCTCCCCAACATTCTGCAATGCTTTCTGGAACCCATTCTCCATCCTGTCCAAACGGCTCTCCACCCCTGCCATTACACCAGCCACAATGTCCTCACTGTGACTAGACTCCATTGCCCGCTCCTTGCCCTTTCCCTTGACCGGAAGAGGGTCCGCTGGGCGGTTGGAGGTCGACGGTTGGGATGGACGGACGGACGGTTTTGATGGTCCCGCAATTGGACTGGTTGGTTCATCTGCTAACTATTGGTTAGCTATTTGAGCAGGAAAAGAGTTTCATACCGTCATCACTCTCAATAATCGTCACTGACTTCTTTCTCAGTGGTTTTTTCCCCTTTCCCTTGTTGCTGGGCTTGACGGTTTTCTTGACAATCGTCAGGCTGCATGTTCGTTTGCGAATGAGCTGGCAGGGATTGCATGCGGTGCCGCCCTTTGTCCTGACACACTGTAGCCACTTACTTGTGCAATATTGGCAAGGGGGGTTGATGTGCTGACCCTCACGACAAGGTGCTGTCCTCAGATACCTGCCCAACAGTGTCCCTCCAGTAATTTCCCCCTTCGGTATCCTGCCCTCTTGTTCTTCCTCTTCCTCTTCCTCTTCATCCTTGTCCTCATCCTTGTCCTCCTGCTCCTTCTGTCAACAATAGGTACCAGGAGGAGGTTGACCAATATAGGTCACCCGTTTTGGCTTCTTGGGATTTGGCGACGGACCAGACAAATCTCCTGCCGCTGGAGGACTCGGTCGTTTTCTCTTCTTCGGAATTGGTGATGGACCAGACAAATCTCCTGCTGCTGGCCTATGACCTATCCAGTCTTCTCATGCCAGTGCCATCGACGGACCAGCCTCGGTCGACGGATCAGGTCGTTCTTCGCCCCCACTTGGTTCTTCCCCCCTTCTGCTCCTCTGGGTCCATTTCTTTGCAGCGTCCTTCAACCGCCTGGTCATATCCTCGTCAGAAAGCTTGCTCTGGAGTAGCAGGATAACTTCGTTGATGAAACTTCTCCTGGCATCAAGGAGGAGTTTCTTGTCATCCTTGACGTCCCTAACCTTGAACCACATGTCAATCTACAGGACGACTATTAGTGCATGTCTATTAGGCAGGAGTGCTTGTATTTTACCAGGTCCTTCTGCTGTGCTTTGAGTTGTCACAGGTCTCCTCTGAGAGCAAGGTATAATACTCAAACATCCATGTCAATGACCTGATGGTGGAGTTCTTTGTTAGACATGGTGGATGGAGGATTAAAGAAACAGATGAGAACTTTACACGAAGCAAGTTCTGAAAATAGATATCATGTGACCCTGTTTAAATTACAAAAGAAGTTTGATTTATTGCTTGACAAAACCTTACTTTGTTTATCTTACAGTTTAGTAAATAACAATTAGCTAAGCAGGTCAAAAATTGCAAACGTCTTAATGTTTATTGCACTAAGCAGGAGTCGAACCCACCTACTGCAACACACAATGAACACCAATGGATAATATTCCACTAGACCATCAATGCTTACTGTACACTGCTATAGTCTAAATAGATATCATGTCACCCTGTTTAAATTAGGACCTTACTTTGTTTATCATACTGTGTAGTAAATAACAATTAGCTAAGCAGGTCAAAAATTCTAAACAGTTTGACGTAAATGCACTAGTAGGAATCGAACCCGTTTACTGCAAGACATAATAAAGACCAATAGATAATATTCCACTAGACCACCAATGCTTGCTGTACATTGCTATGATGTAAATAAACATCAGTCTATTCTTCTGTGTGTGGTCAAAAATATTTGAGTTCGATGCTTGCTGTACATTGCTATGATGTAAATAAACATCAGTCTATTCTTCTGTGTGTGGTCAAAAATATTTGAGTTCGATGTCATTGCACTAGGGGGAGTTGAACCCACCTAATGCAAGATACAAGGAATACCAATAGGAAATATTCCACTACACCACAGACGCTTCATGTATAATGCTATGGTGTAAATCAATATCAGTCTAATATTCCGCTACAAACCATGGTTTTCCTCTTTCCTGTATACTTCTATGGTGTAAATAAATATCAGTCTAATATTGTCAATTCAATACAGATGCACCAGTTGCAGTAAAATCTCTATCCGTTCAAATTCTGTATGGGTCTGTTTGTGCACTACATGAACACCGTCCTGACTTGTAGTAAGCGCCTGTGGTACAATGAAATATTCATCAATTGATATTTCATATTGTGCACAAGAGGTGGGTTCGACTCCTACTAGTTCACATTATATAATAGCAGCAGGCCGCTGGCATCCACTAGTGTCATGAATTTGATCCGTTGAAAACTCCAGAGATTTCTGCAGTGGCATAAGATAGACGAGTTCACATGTGTGTTCATTCCAGTGCTCATGACAAGTTGATGATGCACTATGGCTGACTACCTCTGTGCTGATCTTTGTAAAAAAAGTAGTCAGCCCTGGTGTATCGTCACTTGTCATGAGCGCTGGAATGATCTCATGTGTCAACTCCTCCATCCTATCCCGCTTCAGTAATTGCTAGAGTTTTGGTCAGATCCACTACTACAGGCACATACTACAGGTCAGTACAATGTATATGTAGAGCAAAAATGCACCCATATAAAAACACACCATTAGTCCCCGTTAAGCATACTACAGGTCAGTACAATGTATATGTAGAGCAAAAATGCACCCATATAAAAACACACCATTAGTCCCCGTTAAGATGGAGTAGGGGGAGTAGAACCCACTGCTGCACACAATATTGAATATCAATAAACGAATATTCCACTGAACTACTGGAACTGGTTGCACTGCTGACATCAGCTGGCTCACATGCCGACATCAGCTACTGTCCGCTACTGTCCGCTGGCATGCCAGCGGACAGCAGACACTCATGCACACTCTTCCGCCCTTCCCCCTCTTTCTCCCCAGTGCCATCCTCTCTACTCCCCACACTACCTTACACGCCACCCCCGTCCACCACATGCACCCTGCTTCCCTCCTCCCCCCTGACCTGATGTCCGACGTCTGCTATGTCCACTGGGGTACCAGCGGACATCCACGCTCCTCCCCTTTCCCCTTCCCCCTCTTTCTCCCCACCCCCATCCCTCTTCCGCCACCCCCCACACTCTCCGAGACGCCATCCCATACGGTGGACACCCACGCACCCCGTTTTCTTCTCTCCCGCCCTGATGCCAGACGATGCTGGGGGTTGCTGACAGATTCCTGTGGATGCCGACGGATACTAGCAGATATCCAGCGGATGCCAACGGATGCACGACGGATGCCAATGGATGCCAACAGATGCCAGTGGGTCACGATGGCTGCCAACGAACTCCGACAGATGCCAGCTGATGGCCAGCTGATGGCTGCTGATGCCAACGCCCCTTTCAGGCCACGAAAACTCTTTTGGGAGGTATGCCACCCCCCTTCCACCTCAAAAAATCCATACAGGAACCTGCGGAAACGTAGGTGGGCATCCGTTCATTGTGTTATCCAACCTTTGAATCTATCTGTTAGTAACGGACCTGTGGTGCAACGGTTAAATGTGTGTTCCATTGCTGGAGGCTTTTCCAAGGCTGGGGGTTCAATTCCCCCCCACAGGCATACGGCGGGCAAGACAAAGTTACCTTTTTCCTTGGTCCAACCAGACTCCGTGGACCTGCGTAGGCCTCTGTGGATGTCTGCTGGTGCCCTGCGCAGGCCTGTGTGGGCCCGCGTAGGTTTGAGTCTGTCGACGTACGTCTGTGTGGATGTCCGCTGGTGGCTTGCGTAGGCCTGCGTAGATTTGCAGGGCCCTTTTGTGGATGTATGCTGGTGTCGGGGGTGGGAAAAGGATGGAAGGGAAGATGTGCAGCCTCAAGTTATTGCAGGGAGGAATAGAGAGGGGAGGGAAGTGGGAAACCTCGAGGAGGGTTTATTCATGCTATGAAGTCCGCCAATGGAGGAGGTTTTCACTTGTGTGCTGATGCCCGCCGGTGGCCGCTGACGCACATTGATGTCCGCTAGTGTCCGCTGGCATCTGCCAGGCCTGCATGCGCATGTGTGTGCCCGCCTTTTATTGATCCACTGGACCGTGTCATACAGCACATTGTGACACGTCCACGGCTCTGTATTCTATGGCACTGTGGGGACTGCTCCGCTCCAGTGTAGCGGACTCCACTGGACACGTATGATATGGCACAAAGCAGGCTCCCGTACAACGTATGACACGTACCGTTGTGATGCCCTACCCTGTCCTACTCATAAGCGCTGCCGCCAGCTAGCAATACCACATGCTGCCTGAGTGATGCCATTTGTCAATGCTTGCTGACGGTGTGATGCCTGCTGTCACTTGTCATTCTAGCTGCCATCGGTGCTATCACTGATCAGGTTCATTGCTTGCCATGCATGGCTATCAGGAATGGCTTAAAATGGATAAATCATGTGTGCCCAGTTTGGAACAAGTGCAGCAAGATGTCTGGAGCTGATGCCGAGCCTGCCATTGATGTGCCTAGCCTGTATGGGGTCCTATCAGCATAGTTTCTAGCAAGGCCTGAATAAGAATAAAGGGGATGTTTGGTAATGGCAGGTGCCTTGGTTGTTTTAGGAGTGTTGTCCTTAGCACTTAATGTCAAGGGTTTTGTAGAGGCTGAATCCATTGTAGTGCCAGATGGCCTATAATCCTTTAGCAGCTATTTACCCTTCTTTATCTCTACCCCATCAAAAACCTAGTTC
Source organism: Macrolepiota albuminosa (assembly GCA_027475525.1). Lineage (NCBI taxonomy): Eukaryota > Fungi > Basidiomycota > Agaricomycetes > Agaricales > Agaricaceae > Macrolepiota > Macrolepiota albuminosa. The sequence goes on from JAMWFC010000117.1 coordinate 2,441,378, forward strand.
TTTAGTGATTTTAGCTCCCTTTCTAGTGTTTCAATCCTTTCCTTGTGTGACAATGCTGGTCATTTGTTAATGGTGTTGAGTTGTAGTACCTTGTGAATGAGTGCCTGCTGCGGGGTCAATTCTGCTTTTATCATTGCCATACTGTTAAGATTCCCCATAGCTAAGTTTCCTGGATTGCACCAGTGCCATTCGTCAATATGTCCTTGGAAAGTCTCGTATTCCAGATAAAGAGGGATGTTAGTGTCTGAGTGTAAGACTATTTTACCATCTGTGCCCTGGCACGCTCTCCCTTGGCATAAATACTGTTTGAGAATAGTGCAGCAACCTCTAGTCATTGTATGGCCTGCTTCACCACAGAAGTAACAAAGTCCAGTTTGCATATTGTTTTGTGGCACATTGAGGCTGGTCAAAATCAAGGTTTCTAACTTGCTCATGAGGTTGGCGACAGCAGCATTGACAGCATTTTCTAAATCTTCCTTCTTAACAAACCCACTACAGTCACTAGTGGCGCTAAAAGCTGGCACCCCAGCTGGAGATGTCATCCCCCCATTATCGGTGCTAGTGGGCCTCTGTAAAGGAATGCTAGTATCCGTGTCTTTCAGCATCCATTTACCTGCTTCAAAGACTTTATCTATATCATAAGGTTCCTGTAAGGGCAACCTCTAGAGGCTGTGGCTCAGTCACACAGCTGGCAGAGGGAGATTCAAAGTGTATTAGAGTATGTACTGACAATATCATAATAACTACTCACCTGGCAGAGGAAGATCCAAAGAGAACAAGTCTAGAGATTCCCTATGCCAGGTTGGACGCTTCTGGGGCCTCTGAAGCATGGGAAACAACTGTACAGTACAACAAAACCTTGCCTACACAAACAATTGCACAAATAAGGGGCAAACTCTGGCAAACTCTGGCTTATATAAGTGGTCTGAAAGCAGTGCTGAGGGGCCCACACTTGTCTGAATGGTAGCTAAAGAACCAGAGCACCTCAAGGGCTGAGAATAGTACTAACAGATAGTGTTGAAAGAATAGAAACAGTAAAATGAAATAATGTCAGAAGAAATAAGAGAATGAATGAAGGGAGAGTGAAGAGATAAGGAGTGAAGAAAGGAAGAAATGAGGAGTCCCCTGACACCAATAACATAGGAAAGCATCTGATGACCACCTGCCCAGAATCTTGACAATGTCAGGAGGAATTCCTGCCAGCAGGAGACAAGTGGTGCCACTGATTCTAAAATAGTGACCTGTGATAATTGAGAAATCATGAGCCCTGAAGATGATATTCAGGCATCCAAGAAAGTTCCATTGAGTCAGGATAATGGGAGTAATTGAATTGTTAATGTACACAGCTATATTTTGTGAGGGTGAAACAAAGTTTCAAGAGTAGTGCAAGTGTAAAGCATTGATAGGATTGAGGTGACTCTGTTTAGTTAAAATGATGTCTTCCCCTCTTACTCCTCTGAGCTTTGTATTAGGCAGATGGAGAACTCGAGAACTGGCAGATGTAGATGGGGGTTTAAGATTGTTCCAAGTAGAGAATAATGCTGTATTGATTTTCTGTGCTGAAATTGGTAGGATTTCCCCCAGATGAATTTGTGCCCAGAAGCAAGCTAATGTGACAAAAAAGATGCATTGGTCTGAAGAGGATGAGAAATTGAGTCTGTTTTTAAGACAAAAGAGCATCTCCCTTGAAACTGGGGGTGTTTAGAATGAAATGAAGATTGTGGTCATTGGTTTTCAATGCCTTTAATCATGTACTCCAATTGAGTGTTCCCTTGGTACGAATATCCATTTTTGATATGCCATACATGTATAGCATCACACTTTGCAGACACAGTCTTTCCTGCAACTCGACCCACAAAAGACGCTGCAAAGTCACAAAGAAGTGATTCCAAAGCTGGAAGGGTATCCACATTTGGAATGGCATGAATATGACAGTAGTCAAGAAACTGTTGAACAGTGCTGGTGTATATTCTCCTTGTCAAAGGTTTCCAGATGTGTTGGATTACAGATCTGACTTCTGTGGAATGAAAGGTTTTGTACAGGTGAGATGTGTAGAGAGTCCTTTGATGTTTCTGGTGGGCATGTCTCATATGATTTTCATGTCAGAGGGAAATCAAAGAAGGTACCAGTGGCATAGATCATTGTAAAAGATGTGAAAGTGATGAGTGTAGAAAATCAGAAATGAATTGGTCTGCAAGGGTTGTTATGACCTGACAAAGAGAATATGAATTTATCTGGTGTGTTGGCAAGGTATGATTAAGGATTGTATTATATTTGTAATCAAATGGACATGACAATGTGTATCTTGAATTGGGTGTATTAGTGTGTATCAATAGTTTATAGAGTATAATGAATCAGACTACGTCAAGCGGCAAGGCTCTGTATGTGGAGTATATGAGTCAGCCTATGTAGATGGCAAGGCTCCATATATAATGCTAGGTGCAACTAAGCTTTTGAGGTACATTGGAATAGAAGGGGGAAATGGATAAAGTAATTTTCAAGAAGGAAAAATGCCACAAGAGGGTGCATCAGCCTGGTTATCTGCTGTAGAGATCCAAGAAGTGGTTATCCATAAAGAGTAATTCTGAAAATTTGATATGATATTGCAAAGTATGAAATTTGAAGCAGAATTTCTGGAGCAGCCAGCATGCAAGGTGCCCACACAACCAGTGTTGTCTGAATGAATGATGATATGACAGTTATTATATTTTGCCACAATGAGTGTTTGAACTGCCAGATTGATGGTGACCATCTCTGCCCATCATTCTATCACTGCTGGCACCCAATTGTGTTTCCTTGGGAAAAAGTGAAAAGGAAACCTGTTATGCCATTTTCAATGTATCAATTTCTGATGGAAAAAGTCTTCAGACCAAGGAAATTTGCCTTTTTCTATTGTAAAAACCTAGCTAAGAAACAGGCAACAGGTTTCTTTGACCCTGTTTTCATCAGAAACAGATTCTGACCTCAGCAGTGTATGTTATGCTCAGATGTCTTCCATCCCAGTAATAACTTCCAGGCCAGCCATTTCCCATTCAGGTTGAGATCAATGCCCCAGGAGATAGAAGCATCGACGTGCAGTGTGATGTCGAGAGGAGGTGGAGGTTTATAAATTTGTAGAGAACAATGTGAATGTAAAGTGTCAATCCACCAGGTGATATCTACCATGATAGCAGAAGTAATCCTGTGCTTGACCCAAGGTGGAGAATTAGAGGGAAATCCTGCACAAAATTTGTACAAGCTTGGCAGGTGAGATTGACCTGTAGGAATGACCAGTGTTATGTGATTAAGAGTTCCAATAATCAATTCTGTGGCTTGTAAGCTGACGAAGGTGCCCAATGTCCAGGAGACAAGTTTCCCAAGATATTTCTCATGTTTAACTGTTGGTAAGGACACAGTCTTAGACTCCAAGGACCATTGAAAACCGATGTACCCAAATGTGGAAGAAAATGAAACAAATTTCTCAAGTGCCCATGGCCATCTCAAATCCTGAGCTATAGACCAGATAAGGTCCTCTGAATAATTGTAGTATAAGGTTCTGTCACTCTGATAATGAGGGTATCTGAAAAATATGAAGTCGTCAACCCATTTCAGGAGAGTGTCAATGCCTTTTGAGAGGTAGATATGAACAATGGTGTCAGCGACTGAACCGAAGATGCCAGGTGCAGGCGAAATGCCAAAGTTCAGCCTGTGGTCAAAGGTAATCTTATTGGCGATACAAAGTGCTGTAAACACACGTTTACATGGTCGAGTAGGAATAATTCTGAAGGCAGATTCTACATCGAAGACAGCTACCTGTGTATCAGAAGAAGCGTTGGCAACAAGGAGCCAGCAAGCGGAGAAGATACCCCAGTCACATTGAAATTGCTTTGTATCAATTTGAGAGTTTACTGAAGGAATTAGCAGATTATTATGTGGAAATGAATGGTTGACAGTAATGCACATTTTACCAGGAGTATGTTCTATGACATTAAGAGGAGCTGTGCGATAAAAGCCGAAGAGTTGTTCTGTGATCTGAGGGTCAAATTCTTCTGAAATGCGGCCTAAAATGCACTCCTTATCATATTTCTCAAGTACAAAGGCATGATGAGATGTATCGCGACAGTGATTAAGCAGAGAGTATGTGAAATGTAAAGTAAATTCTTCAAGTCCTAAGGAAAAACCATAATAGAGACCATGCAAAACATGGGAAAAATGATCATGCACATTGGTTTCACGTAAGATGGATGCCCAGTGATCAGGAATGAGGAGTAGTAATCAGAAAGAATTTATTGAGCAGTGCAACTTTGTGCAGAGTGCTGTCCATCACCACATAAGGAGCAGGAGTGATGATGGGGGCAGTCTGTATTGGAGCAGGAGTTCAGACCGTTGTAAGCAAAGCAGTAGGTGACTCCTTCAGAGTCAACGAATCGGCCATTAGTTTTCCACAAGATGCACCCAGTCCGGGTGCAGAAGGAGAATCGATGGTCTTTTTCTCCACAGACCATACAGCGTGTTGATTTGTTACTGCTGCGGCCACCTAATGAATATGGACAGTGTTTGGATCCACGGCCTGCAGTGGAATTCTGTCGGTTAGATGTCGACGCTTCCATCTCCCAAAAGAATTGTTGAGAAGAGGTTGAAGAGGACTGGTTGGAGGAAGAGCCTGAAGCAGAGGAGCCAGGAGAAGTATCACTGAATAAGAGATCAGATTGAAGGCCCATCGATCAATGAATGCGATCCTGCATGTGATCATTGAACTTTTTCGTGAATGTTAGACCATGCCAGATGTCCATATGTAAGTTTCCCTGAGCCTGTAAATAGGCATGACGGAGAAAAATATCATAAGCAAGGTAAACCGGAAAGTTGTCTCCAAAGTCCTGACGGCATTGAATATGTTCGTAGTGAACCTGGACGGAGTCTGCAATGGCATGAGCAGTAGGACCACCAATAGGTCCCTCAGGGCCGGCCTTAAGACAGTTACGGATGACCCAAATAAGGGTAGTGGAAGCTTGCATGAATTCGAAGGCAGTAAGATGCCGCTCCTTACTCAGATCAAATTTGGCATTGGACACCTGAAGCTCACCGGAGAGAGTGAGGGATAAGGCAGAATCTCCCTGACAACTGGTAGCGGTGAGGGCACGATGGCACGCAGCAGTAGTAAGAGCATCAAGGGGAACGTAGGTTGTCCAGCCTGCGTTGAATACCCGCTGCACCCATAATGGAATAGGCATGATGTTTGGATCAAGCTCAGACATGGATGAAGGCGGTACTACAAGGAGGGGCCGACTGGAAGAGGACGTGATCAACAGAAGAACTGAAGCAGGCATAGTGGAGGTTCCCATGGCAGGCATAATAGAGGCTGGAGCGGTGGAAGAAGGGGGGAGGGAATTGACCGCTGGAGGACCGGCGAATGTGGGTCAAGAAGTCTGAGCATCACCAAGAGCAGGAGTGGCAGGAGTAATATTGATCGCTGGTAGCAGCAGAGCAGAAGGAGTATGGTCCCTGATAGAGCCCAAGGCCGAGCCGTTGGAAGACGGCAAGGCATGAGCAATACCGGAGCCAAATCTCTGTAAGAGACTGAGGAGTTCAGCACGGGATATAGTAATATCGTCTCCAGTGGGCTGATCCCCAGCATTGCCCATAGTAGAACCGCCATGGCTCGAGGAGGAGCGAAGCAAAGGCATCGCATGTAGAGGAATCTGAAGTGTAGTAGAGGTATCCGTGAAGGCATCATGTGTAGAAGAAGGGGCAAATGAAGATGGAACCTGGAGCATAGAGGCATCCGTGATAACAGGTGGAAGTGTAGACAATGAAAGGGAATGTAAAGGTTGCATAAGGTGAGGCCCTTGGAAGGAACCTGACCGCATGTAATCCTCCGCCGTACCGGGAGAAAGTTGAGGCACCAGCAATGTGGCAGGAGGGGCCGGTTGCTTCGCCGCACGACGACGAGAGGCCTTGCCATGAGACAAAGGCCAGGAACCAAGTGAGGGGAGGCCCGTAAGAGAGGTAGATGTAGGAGGTGGTAAGGAGACTGCCGAGGCATCGGGAGGAGGTATCCGTTGAGGTGAGAAAGGAGTTGTAGGCACAGGTATATGCGCGGGTGCTAATGCAACCCGGACCGAACTCTGCGAAGATGGCAGCGGGCTCGGATCGCGAACGGCCAGTGCCGAAGGTACGTCATCGATGACTGTCCTCACAGCGTGTATGCGCCCCGGAGAATCCTCGAGGTTGACGCCTAGTTCCTCGTCAGAGAAATCCTCACCTTCAGGAATGTCCTGAACGGTCAGAAGTAGGGTGACGTGTTTACGACGCGTGCCCGCAGACGGGCGGTTTGAGAAGGAGACCGTGGCAGACTCAGAGCGAGCCCGCCCGCTTCGACGAGGACGAGGTGGGGTGACAGAGGAGTCAGAAGTATCCATGAGCATTTCAATGGTTAAGAGGGACACGATGTACGCGGAGTAGGAGTGAGAGATTTGTGCAAAGCGAGGAGCGCGTTGGTACTACGTGAAGGTACAAGATAGAGAAGAGTAGTGCATGTGACCGTGGCGCCGCTGTCTGAAACACGTTCCGCATTCATCCCGTGCCTCCGTTTTGCGGACTTCCAAATTCATTTCAGATCGTCCGTCCCCTCGCAATAAGTATCGAGCCTTATTTACTGCGCTCGTCACATGTACACAGAACTTAATGATAACGGGGTGCCAGATATGTACCCCAGTCACTCCTCAAAATGACTGATCCGCTCAGCTTCTTTGACCTGACCCTGGAGGGCAACGGTAGGGGACCCTTCAAGCACTAGTTCTGGCGATGCCTCCCATATTCGAATCGTGTGATCGTCCGAACACGACGCAAACATCCGGTGATTTGTTGGATTCCACGCAACACTGTTCACACTGCCCTCGCCATGACCTGCAAGATTCTCTAGAAGTGCGCCGGTATCGCGGTGCCATATATATACATTGCTATCTGTTTAGAGAGCTTGATTGTTATTCCCGAAAAAAGACCAGAGTAGCAACACGTACCTTCACTACCGCTGACCACAAAATTACCATCGCATCCACCAAAACAGCTCCGAATAACATGTCGTCCTTGCCGTTGTCCTGTGTACTTGCGTGATAACCGCCCCGCATCGAGGTCCCATAGATGTATCTCCTAAAGAAAAAGATAAATTCATATTTGTCGATGTCCTCGACTCGGATGAACTCTCACGTCCGGTGCATGGTTGATGAGCGCAAAGCGGGAGTCCTGAGATACTTTTACACTCGTGAGTTCACCTTCTAAACGGATGGATCTGTCAAAGAAACCACGCCGCCACAAGTTAATACATGTAAGTCAAACAAAAGAGAAGGAAAAGACAAAAGAAAGGCCGTAGTCAATTCTATAGTTAATCTCGAATGAAAAATACACGCACGATTCAATCTGCTTCGTCGTCAAATCATAGATAACCAATCTGTTTTCCGACGCCCTCGCCGCCGCGGCGCCCGCAGCTGCCGCATCACCGTTCTGCACCTCGCGCCCAGTGATACCCTCATTGATAATGCCGATCGGGAGATGCTGCATCCCAACAGACACCAAACGCGAAAAGTCTGGCGAGATAGCAAGGTCTGTTATCCAGATGCTCGTCTCATCCCATTTATCGTGCATATTTCCCTCAAAATCCTACCACCAATGAATAGATATCATACACAATGTCAGGTGCGACGTACCCAGTGGATAATGTTCCGGTCAAGGCCGCCGGAGATGAACCCTGTGCCATCTGGGAGCCAAGCAAGCGCTGTCACAGTCTCTTTGTGTATCTCCAGTGTTTTTATGCATACACCCGTCTGAGGGGCGTCCACAATTCATGACAAACTGAATCCTCAAGATCACAAACCTTGGCATTCCACATTTTGATCAGATGCTCAGTACTCGTCAGGAGCATTGAGTCGTCCATTGACCAGGCGAGACAGCCTACGGCATATGGATGGTCCTTCAATATTCGGTGGGCTGCCCATTGTGTCCGTAGCTCCGTATCATACTACGGGCCGAAGTAAAAAGGCGACGCGGGGTAAGAAGCGAAGGAAACGGAGCGTACCGATAATTTCCAAATAATAGCAGTTTTATCTTTACTTGCCGTAGCCAACTGCAAGCCATCGTGGCTCCATTCCAAATTCCATACCTCATCCGAGTGCACCTCAAGGATAGTTGTGGTCACACGTGGAAACTCGGACTTATCACAGTGATGATCTGTATAAAGAGAGAATGAGGTGGAATCCAAAGGCGTGGAGTGACTGAGTAGAGGAGCAATCCGCCGCTGAGGGATCATTATATCCTGACGCAAAAGTTTAGTTGCGGAGTAGTGGTGAACAGAACAGAACTACTTTGAAGGTTATGAAGGAGTTGTCGCCCGTGATGATCCTGGCACGAATCGTAGCTCGTCTATATAGAATGACAAGGCCTGGGAAATGATGTGACGAGCTACGATTCGTGCCTTCGGCATGTATTTCGTAGCTCGTTGGGAGCTTCGCTCAGGCCCCGGGAAGCTCCCGAGAAACCTGGTCCAGAAATTTCCCACATCTCGGCCTCAAATCCGCAATAATATGCAAAACATATTGTCTTAAAAAGGAAATTTTCTTTTTTTTCTTTTTTTTTTTTTACTGAGGTGAGGATTATTGGGGCAACAATGCAATTTTTTGTGCTCTCACACATGTAACAAGTCCATACGTAAATTTACATTGAGAACCTGTCATACACCTCAATTAAAGGACTTAGATTGCCTTGAATGCTTGTCAAAATCTCAAAATTTTCATCTAGCTGAGCCTCAAATCCACAATATTACAGACAAAGTTTGCATGATCAAAGGCCTCAAATCCATTGATAAGACCTCACACAGGCTAGGCACACCAATAGCAGCCCATGGCAGGTTCCCCACTTCCTTCCCCTCTCCCTTCCTCTCCACAACAACTCGAGGCTGCACACCTTCCCTTCCCTCCTTTTCCCACCTCTGATGCCAGCAAACATCCACAAAAGGGCTCTGCAGACCTATGCAGGCCTATACAGGCCTATGTCAGCCCACTCAAAACCTACACAGGCCTACACAGGCCTGTGTGGACCACTAGCAGACATCCACACAGGCTCATGGAGGCTGGTTGGACCAAAAAAGGAACCCTACATCTTGTCCTTCACATTCTGTGGGGGGGAATTGAACCCCCAGCCTTGGAAAAGCCTTCAGCAATGGAATGCACTGACAATTTATCCATTGCAACACAGGTCCATTACTAGCAGATAGAATCAAAGGTCAGATAACACAATGAATGGCAGCCCCTCAATGTCCCTGCAGATCTCTGCATAGATAATAAAAGGTAGAAGGAGGGCAGCACACCCTCCAAAAGAGTTTTTGTGGCTTGAAAGGGGGTGTTGGCATTAGCTAACATTTGTCAGCATCTGCTGGCATCATCAGCAACCCCTGGAGGATGCGTGGGTGTCTGCTACATGCAGTGGCATGTGGAGTCATGTGAGGAATAGAGAGGATGGCACTGAGAAGAAAGAGAGGGAAGGGTGGAAAAAGAGTGCATGGATGTCTGCTGTCTGCTGACATGCCAGCAGATGGTAGTGGACATTAGCATGTGAGCCAGCTGATATCAGCGAATGGTAGCTGATGTCTAAAAAAATTTTCCTGTGTAAAAATGACAAATATTTTAGTAGGGATGGTACTGGGTTGAAAGAGGGGGGAACAAGTCTGGTAGACCTGTGTCCTGTCCATGAGCAGATAAACAGATCAAATGAATTTACCAACCTAATAACATGTGATGATGTCTTTTGACAAATCTATGTATACACTATACTAAGATATAGTAAGTCTCTGTAGTCCAGTGGAATATTTATCAATTGATATTCTATATTGTATACAGCAGCAGGTTTGACTTCCCTGCAGTGCATTATAATATATCAGTGCAGGTTTTTGTACAGTGGTGGATTCAACTCTTCTGCAGTGCATTATAATATATTTATGCAGTTTTGAATTACCTGTACACAATACTGACTTGTAGTAAGCCTGTGTGGTCCAGTGGAATATTTATAAATCAATATTTCATATCATGCACAAGTAGCATGTTTGACTTTCTCTAGTGCACATATAGCAGTCAGAACTTCTTCTGCTCTGCTTTTGACTTAATAATCTATAATAATGGTGTCTTTTGACTTGCTAAACTAATTTATATTTAAACTACACCTGTCTGTAATAAAGTGCTGTGGCTTAGTGCACAATATTAAAGTAATATTTATGTACAATATCCACCACATACTGTGGTCTAGTGGAATATTTTCAATCAATGTTCCTTTTAGTGCACAATAGGAGAGTTTGACTTCCTTTTGTATATTTGTCACTAGTTGTGGTTTTTTGCTGATGTGTCCTGTCTTTTGTTCATAAAAGCAGCAGAATAGATCAAACAAATTGATAATGAATCTATTATCAGCAAAACAGGATGGTTAATCTTAACAAAAAGTAACCAATAGAAAAGCCATAAATTCTAGTGACTATTTATTAAAATAATTGTCTAATGTGTATTCCTCCTCTTTATTAAATTTATGTAATTTATTTGAATAGAAGATATTCTCATCAAGTAAGTAGTTTTCTGTCAAAAATGCTAAATCATCGGGTAGATATGGCCCCTGAAGTCTGGTAAGTATGATGTCTTCATAATTTGCTATCAAGCATGACAATAAAAATGGTGAGAGTGACTCTGACATATCAGCGAACACATCATCAGTACAATCAGCTGAATTGAAAGGGCCAATGGGCCTACATTGACCATGTTGTGCTCTAGAGCAAAATTCTTGTTCTGTTGACATAAATGAACTCTGTTTATCAGTGCCAAATTATAACTCATGTTGTTAATACAATTTCTTGATTCTTCTCTTATCCTCATATTGAGTCATACATGTCTCATATTCCTCCTACTCTTGGACATTGTTACCAGTAGGTAGGCTTAGAGAACAAGATTGCTAGGAGAAGGAAGACTGGGATGGAAGTTCTGTCTGTTCAGCTGTTACATCAAATAGTGGTAGAACATTTTCTTTGTCCAAGGCCTCTATGCCTCTATGGGTCTTTTCTGCCATCAAAACAAATAATAGTGAAAAGTTTTCTTTGTCATCAACTGCCATATGTCTGCTGCTACTAACTGACATGTGTCTGCTGTCACTGGCTGCCATGGTCTTAATTGCTGTCAGTTCTTCCATTTCTTCTTCAATAATGAATAGAGATGGCAAAGAATTGTCTTCCATCTCCTCTTCTGCATGAATAAATAGAGGAGGCAAAGAATTGTCATCTGTCTCCTCTTCAGGAATGAACAATAGAGGCAACAATTTATCTTCCATCTCTTCTACAATAAACAAAGAAGAGATGTCTTCACTTCTACTCATGACCTCCAAGTCTGGATCATGAATAGATGGATTAGAAATATTCACCTAGTTATCATCAGACACCTTTACCTCCATGAATGTCCAGTAGATATAAGCAGAAGGAAGTTGGGATGCTGCTTGAACCACAACATGAGAGTGTTCCATTGTGGGGCCATACACCAGTCCAGGTTTACCTTTACTGTAGAGATGGTGAAATAGATGTTGTGGGTTTGAAGGTTTGATATGCATCAAAGATGCCCATTGGCAAGAGTTGACATTGGGGAGAGTGGTAGGATGGGCCATGGAGAGGCAGTTTTGAGGATCAGGTTGCTCACTATCAATACTGTTGGTATGGGACTTGATGCCTGTCAATTGGCCCATCTGAGCAGAATCTACAGACCTGGCAATAGAACTGACAATGGAAGGAGCAACAGACTTGTTGCCAGCAAACAGGCAGATCATATTGTTGGCCATTGGGACATGTTCCATTCTATCCAGTGACTGCCACTTGTCTAGAGCTAGAAGCATCTACTGGTGGCCAATGGCAGATCCACTATCTGCAAACACATGGAGCAAATTGTCTGGTAATGGGATGAACACCATTCCATCTGCTGATGGCAATGTCATAGATGGCCAGTGGTTGCATGCCAAGAAGCTTTTAATAAAGTGAAAGCCTTGCTGATGTATGAGAAGGCAATGCTGCAGTGTTTCATTGCTTAGAACCTAAACATCCTCTTGGCCAATGTGATTCCACCAATCACAGCCATACAGGTTTCTGATTAGACCTTGATGGCCATCAACAAACTCCAGGATCTCTCTGGGCAAGATTTGTTGATTTTGGAGACTACTGTAATGGGTTGCTGGCTGCAAGCTAAATATCTATGGTGGGTAAGATCTGGATCATCCAAGTGAGCTCCAGAGCTGTGCTTCATGTGGTCAGCTCTGTGTGGTGTATTGTTCAGGTGCGTGTCCTGTACGGCATATTGTCTAGATATAGGCATGGTGCTGGGAAGATTGGTTAGGGCCTACCATGATATCAGAGGACTAGTTAGGGCCTGTCAGTTGTATAAAACTGTGTATCAGAGTTGATCAGTGGGGTCCAAAGCTCGAGGATGGCTGCTGATATTGGCTATCTGGTTGATTAATAAGGGCAGAGGTGCTGGAGTTTGCATGGTATGTCAGTGGTAGCGGGTTGTGACATATGGCTTATATTCAGATCTTAATATAGTTACCTATTTTGAAGTTATCTTACCAACTCCTTGTCTGGATGCTGGATGATTCATGTCTCTTCAGCTTCAATACTTGATGATTGCCCAATATGGAAAGTGCTGCAATGAGGTGCAACTCAATGTAAGCAACTCATCTATACATCTGTCAAATAATGTACTGCATTCAATCTGTCTCTGCATCTGTTATTTTCACATTAGATAGCTTGCAGTTTGGGGAGAATAAAGTCAGGAAGCACTTATTCAAATTTATCAATCACTATAGAGGCCAATTCTTGTTATATGGCCACCTTTTTGTGGGCATATGACTAGAGACCTCTTTTCTTCACTGACATATAATGCTTTGACCAAATTTCTGCCTAGTTGAAGAAATACCAAACTGTCCACTCCATTTCACTGGTAACAAGCTGGAATTCCTCTGTCTATCTGTTGTGTTGTGCTCTAGCACATAGATAATAAATACAATTAACTGAATAAATATGTTCACAAATGGATGAATTGATAATAGAAATATTAACAAGAGGACTCACATTTAGAAATAGTTGCAAATTCATTTTCTTTATCAGAATTAGATTGCCATATCCAAGATACCTTGATTCTTGATGAACTAAGAATGTTGAGATTTTATATAGCTGTGCTTGCATTCAAATCTGCTTTCTGTAGAACCAGATACTTTCTCTGAATGCTAGGGTCCAATCTCAGTTGCAGCAGAGCACTGTAGCATTGTGCATAGATACAAGCCTTCACTAGGATTGAGGCCTGGATTTTTTGAAGAGATGTGCAAGCTCAAGTTTTCACAAGACAACATAAAAATATAGGAATAGTTTCTTTGCAATGAATTTCTGAAGGGCTCGCAGAAGCCTTTCAATTTAAATCAAGTGCAGATTGTACTCTATCATTGACAATGGTGATATATTATTCATGATCATAGATGGGAAGGAGATTTCAAAATCTTCTGGAACAACTACATATATTGGTCTAAGGCTATCTACTGGCCATACCAGCAGGTCCACTGGTAGTATCAGCAGATCTTCTGCAATTTCATTGTCATCAAAGGCTCCAGGAACTTTATCAGGGTTTCAGAGGGGCAGTCTGCTTTCCACTGGCAATAAACCCACTCCTTTCCTGTGAAGCAGTAAGGATATTGAGTTGAATTCTTAATAGTTCTTTTTCTGTCCCAACCTTTTGCCAGTCATCATTGCTTGCATGCCAATTCAAACAGCAAACCTGGTCCTAAATTGCAATTCTGAACTTCTAATTAGTGAGATAAATTGGGCCATCAGCAATACAACCTACTGCTGCTCTTCAATGTCAAGAGCAAGTTGAATCCAGAAGAAATAAATATTTATTGCTGCAACATCTGTTGAGTGGCTTCCCCTGTTTGCTGCCATTTGGTCTTCATTTGTATTATTGAAAGTCATTGTATAAGCTTTTAGAATATCCATTGCTTTCCAGTTTTCCTCCTTCCTAAGTCTTTCTGCCTTAGCTATCTCAGCTTCCCAGCTTGTTAGCAAATCTGTTAATATTCTGATAGATTGCTTGGTGAAATATTGAATGGCTGCATCTCTCATCTCAACAGCCATCCTATACTTTCAACATAACTATGTCAAGCAGCTTCTTTTAGTTTGAGTCACACATGTGATCATCAAGTATTTTTGCCCAATGTGCCAAGGTAGCTGTATGGGCTATCTGTGAAACTTCATTGAGTGTAGACCAGAGATTTTCAATTATCTCCTTAGCCAAATAACCAGCTCTAAGAATGAAGGATAGGGCAAAGTAGAAAAAACAATCCTCCTTATGCTTATAAACATGAAGCAGTTCTATTGCAAAGTCCACAAGTAAATTATCCAGCAGGACTTCTCCAGTCTCAGCAAGCTATTCAGAAAATTTGACATACTACTGGCATGCTATGTCATATACTAGTAGGAGATGCTGAATATCATCCATGTTGGTCATCTTAACTGCTTATGTGATGAAAAAGTCTGTATAAATCTGGCTTTTACCACAAGTCAAGTTTGTTACACTATTAGAAGCACAGTGGCCATGCCATGTACATGCTGTTGCAACAATACCAGTAATATTGCATGACTTGTTCATTATCAGAGCCTTTTTAATAGCTTTGAATGTGTTTTCACAAGGTGCTCTGTCACGACCCCTCCCTGGGACATCCCCGGAGCCCCATCTGGGAGCCTCTCTCTTCAACCCCACAATGCGCCCCACCCCTGTGACTACTGACGCCGCCATCACACGCATCAAAGACCGCCATCACCCAGCACCTCCAGCAACCCTGCATCACAGACCCCAGAATCAACCACCATCAACGATAGGATCACACTGCTCACTTCCGGTGATGACACCCAAAGTCTGGTCAGTAACAAATATAACAATAGTGTTACCGTACCAAAAGCTTGCGTTGGGCGCACTAAAAGTGATGTGAGGAGTCCCAGGCAGGTCCCAGAGAATGTGCCTATGAAAATAAGGTAGAGTCGGAAAAGGGTCGGCAAGTGTCAAGCGCTAAGGCAAAAGCGCTTAAGAAAAAAGTGGTAAGTGAACACGGCAATGTAAGCAGCAAGAACACCGTAAGCTTAGCGAAGTCTAAGCAACATTAATGCCTGCTGTAGCTACAAGGCGCGAGTTTATTGAGGGCTAGCACTAGTCTACAACTGCCAATGACTTCAACATTGCTGACCATAAATGAGATCTGGACCATAAGGGAGACTGGAGTAAGGGGGCAGGAAACTCTGTTCTTGTTGTTCTATGTACAAATTGGTAAGTACTTTTTATACTACAAGGAGTTCACCATCGCCAGTGACTAACAATCGCCAAAGTGCGGTAAACTAGAAAATTTTATAGGGGTAGCTCCAATGGTTTCAGATCCCTACCGTCCATTCAAGACCCTTAGCGATGCCAGGCGGCAAATTGCGACGCTAAACCATCAATCCATCACCCTTCTGTCCATAATACTAGGCGGTGTCAGGCACTGAATCGAGGCGCTAAGCAATGTCAGACGCCAAGGTCAAATGCCAAGCTGTCTGTCAGCTTTTTGATAGATCATCAACCTTCTCGCTAAGTGCTGTCGTCAGTGACTGATGCCATCTGTCAGTTGTCATTCTGTCTGCCATCAGCGCTATCATTGATTGAATCTGCTTCTTGCTGTGCATGGCCATCAAATATTGCCAAAATTGGTTAATTAGCACACACTGATAGGACCCTATACAAGCTAGGCGCATCAACGGCAGGCTCGGCACCGGCTCCGGAAACCTTGCCGCACTCGTTCCAAACTTAGCGCACGCGTTCTACCTATTTTAAGCCATTTCTGACGGCCGCGCACGGCAAGAAGCAGATCCAATCAGTGATAGCGCCGACGGCAGCAAGAATGACAACTGACAGATGGCATCAGTCACTGATGACAGCGCTTAGCGAGAAGCCTGATGATCTATCAAGGCAGCAAGAATGACAACTGACAGATGGCATCAGTCACTGATGACAGCGCTTAGCGAGAAGCCTGATGATCTATCAAGAACTGACGGACAGCTTGGCGTTTGACCTTGGCATCTGACACCGCTTAGCGTCTCGATTCGGCGCCTGACATCGCTAAGCACTTTGGACAGACAGAAGGGTGATGAATTGATGGTTTAGCTTCGCGATCTGTTGCCTGGCGTCGCTAAGGCTCTTGAATGGACGGTAGGGATCTGAAACCGTTGGAGCTACCCCTAGGAAATTTTCCAGTTTACCGCACTCTGGCGTCATTAGCCACTGGCGACGGTGAACTCCTTGTAGTATATATAGTACTTACCGACTTGTACATACATAATCAAATAATAGACCAGAGTTCACCACTCCCCTTTCCTCAGTCTCCCTTACGCTCAAGAGCTCATTTACGCTACGGTCGGCAACGTCAAAACTCATCGGCAGTTGCAGACGTTCGCCAATACTCGACATACTCGCGCCTTGCAACTACGGCAGGCATTATCAACGCTTAGACTTCGCTAAGCTTATTGTGCTTTTGCCGCTTACCTTTGCCGTGTTCACTTACCGCTTCTTCCTAGGCGCTTTACCTTAGCGCTTGACACTTGCCGACCCCGTTACCGACTTTTACCCATTTTCACAGGCGCGTTCTCTGGGACCTGCCCGGGACTCCTCAAATCACTTATAGCGCGCCCAACGCACACTCTTGGTACGGTAACACTATAGTTACATTTGTTACTGACCAAACTTTGGGCATCATCAAATTGGAGCCCACCGCAAGGGATCTCTAGGGCAGAATTCTGCCAGAAACCCGTCTCCAATGTAGGCGCCGCCTGCTAGACCAGTCAGCAGAAGGCATAGCTCCTTCCCACCCATCAACTCCACAACCACCTGGTGCCTTACCGGGTCTCTCTCTTGCACAGGAACTACAGAACGCCACTGTAGACGCATTTCCTGATCTCTTCCTGCATTCCCTTGATTATAGCGCCGACGACCCCTTAGCGTCGCCCTTTACCGTACCGCAACCAATCACCCCAATTACTCCGCTAATGCCTCTTTCACAACTCATTTCTCTTACCCCATCGCCAATCTCTAGACCTCCTTCCCCACTACCGCTAACCGAACTCGCCACCACCGTCGCCATGGAACAACAAGTTCAGCGCATGCCACCACGCAACCACTTCTCGGCACCAAAATGGGACGAGTCCAAGCCACAGGAGCTCTCCCAGTATTTCAAGGAATTGGAGTATTTATTCAGAGATTGTAACATTACCGACCATACGCAGATGAAGGAGTACGCGGCAAGATACGTATCATATGACACGGCAGAGACGTGGACAGGTTTGACCGAGTTTGCCGCCTTTGTCCCTGCCGCCCCACCAGTTCCAGCCCAAGGCGCTTCGTATGAGGACTGGAAGACGGCAGTGATCCAGTTGTACCCTGGCGCAGAGGAGGCTACCCGATACACGGTAAACGAGTTGCAGAAATTAGTTCAGGAATCTTTCGACAACGGCACGTCTTTGCTTGGCGCATTCTCTACATATTACCGCGAGTTCCAGAAAATTGCTAGGTGGCTTCTGCAGAACGGCAAGCTCTATATTAACAAGGAGCGTCGCCTATTCCAACAAGGCATCCCGACTTCGCTTTGGACTCGCATTGCTCGACGCCTAGAAATAGTTCACCAGGCTCATCACCCAGACGAGCCCTATAACGTTGCCGACGTCTTTGAAGCCGGTAAATGGGTTCTCAAGGGAACGGACACTGGCGTTGGACTGCAGCGCGCTAGGACGAGCCCACCACCTGAGCGAACTAATGGTATCATTCCCATCCTGCCTCCTGTTGCTGACTTCGTTAAGAAAGAGGAGCTCAATGCTGCAATTACCGCCGCTGTCGCTTCCGCTATGACTCGTATTGAAACCATGATTACCACCAACCTCACTGCTAACCGACCCACTAACGTACCCGCACCTGGCCCTTGCCACTTCTGTGGGGAAATTGGCCACACCATGACTAGAGGACGCTGCGCGACTTTAGAGAATTATATTCGGCAAGGGAGAATTCGACGGGCTATCAACGGCAAGATAGTTCTTACTACTGGCGCCATCATTCCCAACTACCCAGACAAGAAGTCTTTCCAGGAACGAGTTGATGAATGGCATAGGCGCAACCCAGGACAAATCGTTACCGGCACGCTTTCTGGCAACGCCAACCCCGACCCTGAACAGGCGACCCAACAGCAAATGGTTCACGAGGTCTTACACTTCGACAGCGTTGGCGACCATCCCACATTCTCGCGAGAAGAACGTATCGCCAAGCTGCAGCAGGAATTAGATTCGCTTAAGAATCAGGTCTTTGATGGGGTTGAAGTTAAGCAGCCTAAACAACCTCTTAAAGGATACAAGCCAATGCCTCCCACTAGCAAGTTACCGACACCTGCTCCTGCCGCACCGCCTGCCACTACCCCTGCTACTACCCCAGAACCATCGTCGTCCGCTACCGCTCCTGAACCGCCCTTGCCATCTCTCCATCCCTACTCAGGGATTCCCGACCGTTATCACGCACCAGCACAACGAAACTTTGCCGCTCCGGAGAAACGTCCTGAGGGTGGTTACCGACCTACCGCGCCAATATTCGACATAGAAAAATCAAATCACGTCTTTAGCCGGAGAAACGTCCTGAGGGTGGTTACCGACCTACCGCGCCAATATTCGACATAGAAAAATCAAATCACGTCTTTAGCCGCATCATGAAAACCAATGTCACCTTGTCAGTTGAAGAACTTTGTAGTATTGCTCCCGACGTTCGCAACCAAGTCAAGACGGCAGTCACTCCCCGACGACCCTTGGCGACAGCCGTTGCCGAGGTTGATGAACTCGACGATGCGCTTCCTGGTTTCTCTGTTACCATCGACTCTCCCGACACCGATGAACCTCTTGCCGACTCCATCGCTAACGCCACCTCTGTGGACCCAGTGGAGACCTACCTTAGGTCTGTGGACCATGGAGAGGACCCCGCCATCCTTACCGTCGCTCAAGAATCGCACGCTATTCGCTCAGTAGCGCTAACCGTAGACAACAAGCACGAGGTAGAGGCAATCGTGGATAGCGGGTCTCAAATCATTTCTATGGCAGCTGAAGTCGCTAACGATCTAGGCCTTATTTACGACCCTACCGTTATACTAAACATGCAGAGCGCTAACGGTACGGTAGACAGATCCCTCGGCCTCGCCAAGAATGTGCCATGCACCCTTGGCGACATCACCTTTTATCTTCAGATACACATTTTGCGATCACCGGCATACGACTTACTACTGTGCCATGCACCCTTGGCGACATCACCTTTTATCTTCAGATACACATTTTGCGATCACCGGCATACGACTTACTACTTGGCAGACCCTTCGACGTCTTGGCGCGATCAGTCGTCAAGACAGTTACCGACGAGGAAACGACCCTCACAATTAGCGACCCTAATTCCGGAATCCGACGAACGGTGCCAACGTTCCCTAGGGGACAACAAAAAGGCGCCCTCGCTAAGCCACCGGAGTTTACTGACCAGCACGCCAACGAACGACCCCATAGGTGTTTTCACAGACCATCGAGGAGGTGATTGGCGACGATCACGGAGATGTGGCGCTAACGCTGGAATATGACCATTCAACTGGTCTTGTAAATATTATATCTACCGCTTGTCTTGACGATGAAGTTTTGCTTTCCTCTACCGCTACCGACGCCGAGACTTCCCAGAAAAATCAAAACATTACCGACTCCTCTCTTGCCTACTTGTACCTTACCACTTCTGAATCATTTCAAAATATTGCGTCTACCGATACGTATCTCACTACCCTTCCCGGAGCCTCGTCTCCTGCCGTTCTTGGACTTGCCGCTCCTCAGGCTACAGTTCCCCTTTCCACCTCTGTTTATAACCAGGCTAACGCTCCTAAAAGGAAAGGGGTTCAAGTTAAAAAGAAATATAAGCCAGTTGCGCTTAAAACAAAACCCGTCGCTACGCACTCTCCCGAGACTTTTAGAATCGAGCGCCAGATCATTGGCGACCCTCTTGCCGACATGCCGGCCTTATCACCGAATCCGCCACCCTTTCAGCCCACAGGACGTTTTACCGAGGAACGCCAGCAGCAGTTCGCCAAGGAGCACGACACAGGATTTTTGACCAAAGATGAGTTGAACGTCCTTACCGATCTTGTCGCTAAGCAAGACAAAGCCTTTGCTTGGGAGGACTCGGAACACGGCAGCCTCTGCACAGATTTCTTCCCGCCTGTCGTAATCCCGACCATCCCTCACGTACCGTGGACTGAGCACAACCGACCGTTACCGCCTGGGATCGAAGCCGAGGTCTGCCAGATTATTAGGACCAAGATACAGGCTGGCGTCTACGAACCCTCCAATAGTTCTTACCGCTCCCGTTGGTTCTGTGTCCTCAAAAAGAACGGCAATCTACGCATAGTCCACAGTCTTGAACCACTGAATAGAGTCACCATACGACACTCTGGCGTACCGCCTTTCCCTGATCACGTTGCCGAGTCCTTTGCCGGGCGCATTTGTGGCGCCACCCTTGACCTCTATGTTGGCTACGACGAACGCTTAATCCACCCTTCTTCCCGCGACCTCACTACGTTTCAAACTCCGTTTGGCGCACTCCGCCTAGTTACCTTGCCGATGGGCTGGACAAACTCAGTCCCCATATTCCATGATGACATCACTTTCATCCTCCAACCCGAGATACCGCATAACGTCCTTAGCTTCATCGACGACGTTGGCGTCAAAGGCCCCAAAGACTGGGACTCGTAAACGGCTTACCGGCAACCCATCCCGAGAACCCCAATATTTGCTTAGCGCTATGGGACTTTTTCCAGTTGCTCAACCGAGTTCTCCAACGTATGAAGTATAGCGGTGGGACTTTTAGCGGCCACAAACTCCTCCTATGCGCGCCAAGGTTCAAAATACTTGGTCACATCTGCACTCCCGACGGACGCGTTCCCGACGAATCTCGCTTAGCACTCTTGGAGCGCTGGGGTCCTTGCCGCGACTTATCTGAAGTTCGCGCCTTTCTTGGTACCGTTGGCGTTCTCAGGATATTCGTCAAGAACTTTGCCCATCGCGCACACGCCCTTAACCGACTCACCCGCGCCAACGAGCCCTTCGAATTTGGGCCAGACCAGGTTACCGCACAACGAGACTTAGTAAAAGCTCTACAAGACGCCAAACCCCTAGTCCCCATCAATTATACCTCTGCCGACCCTGTTATCTTGGCGGTGGATACCTCGTACATTGCCGTTGGCTACTTCCTGTGCCAGTGCCTTAGCGACAATCGGAAACAGCGACGCTACAACCGCTTTGGGTCCATCACGCTAAACGACCGGGAATCTCGCTACAGTCAGCCTAAGCTAGAGCTCTATGGGCTTTTCAAAACCTTCCGGTCGCTAAAGATGTATTTGATTGGCGTGCGCAACCTTATTGTTGAAGTCGACGCTAGGTACATCAAAGGCATGCTGCAGAATCCCGACATCCAGCCATCCGCTAGCATGAACCGGTGGGTAGTCGCCATCCTCATGTTTCACTTTGAGTTGGTACACGTCAAGAGCTCTTTCCACGGACCAGATGGACTTTCTAGGCGACCACAGCAGCCTGGCGACCCGGCAGTGGACCCACAGGCTGATAGCGATTTCGAGGACTGGATCGACCGACTACATGGTTTCGTGCACCTCATTCAACAGCCAATTCCCTTACTACGACGGCAACAGCCTGCCAGCATCCTTCTACATCCCATCGTCCCTTACCGCCCCGAGATCTTTAGCGCACCCCTCACATTCTACATGGCAAGCATCCTTGGACAAGACTTGCCTCCCGTAAAAATCGTACAGGAACCCCAGTCGCTAAGAGAAGACAGCAAAAACCTGACCTACGATGCCGTTCCCCGATCCGCCAAGGCAAAGGCGGAAGACAGTCGCCTGTTAATAGTTGAACAATGGCTACAAGACCTTAAGCGACCCACAGACCTTACCGACGAACAATACGCTACTTTTATCCAATATGCTACCCATTTCTTCTTTACCGACAACAGACTTTGGCGACGAAATTGAGATGGCGCTCACAAGCTGATCATCAAGCCAGAAGGTCGCTTACGAGTCTTGCGCGCTATGCATGACGAGCTAGGTCATAGAGGTCTGTACGCTACCCGAGCTTCTCTGCTAGAACGATTCTGGTGGCCACAAGCTAGTGCCGACATCGCCTGGTACATCAGGACTTGCCACCTCTGCCAAATTCAACAAACACGCCAAGTACTCATACCGCCAACCGTTGCAACGCCAGCTCCCCTCTTCAGCAAAATCTACGTCGATACCATGCACATGCCCAAATCTGGTTGCTATAAGTACATCATTCAAGGTCGTTGCTCGCTAATCCACTGGCCTGAGTTTCGCATGCTTCAAAGAGAAAATACCGAGGCGGTCGCCAAGTGGCTATTTGAAGACGTCATCTGCCGGTGGGGAGCGCTAAGAGAAATCGTCACGGATAACGGTGCGCCCATCATCAAAGCGCTAACTTACCTCGCCAAGAAATACAATATTCACCACATTCGAGTATCTGGCTACAACAAGCGCGCCAATGGCCTGGTAGAGAGACCACACTTTGACGTTCGGCAAGCGCTCTTTAAGGCAGTCGATGGCGACGAGTCTCGTTGGAGTGAGGCAACGTATTCAGTGTTCTGGTCAGAGAGGGTTACCATTCATAAGCGCATGGGTTGCTCTCCCTATTACGTGGCTACTGGCACCCATCCTTTACTCCCTGCCGACATCATAGAAGCGACCTACCTTCAGCCAGCACCCAACAGCATCTTAGCAACTACCGACCTGATCGCCAGACGAGCCATAGACCTCCAACGAAGGAAAGAAGATTTAGAGCGACTCCACGAGGTAGTCTTTAGCGCCCGTCGCCAAACAGCTCTACGATTCGAGACCGAGCATAGCGCTACCATTAAAGATTACAACTTCCCGAGGGGCGCGCTAGTGCTCATGCGCAACTCCAAAATCGAAACTTCATACAACAAGAAAATGCGCCCGCGCTATCTAGGACCTTTGGTAGTTATCTCTCGTAACCGTGGAGGTGCTTACGTGCTCTGTGAATTAGATGGTTCAGTACTGCATCGACCGGTTGCCGCTTTTCGCCTATTGCCATACCTCGCCAGAGAACACATTGACTTGCCGCTTGAAGCGCTAGATATCGACACCGCCAAGCTTAGGGAACTTGAAGAAACAGAATTACTGGACGATGATGACTTACCGACTCTAGTTGAAGAAGAAGAACCAGATTAGAAAAGACTATATATTGATAAGCTCTTTCTTTCTATTACTTACCTTACTTATCTTTCTTGCCGATACTTACTGTACTATATTCCACAGACAATTCCTTACGTAGTTAAGCCGCAGCGCTAGCGTGTCGCCAACGCTTAGCGCCCTGCGCAACTCTCGCCAAGGGTTTTTCGCTATGATGATCTACTGAGCGTTTCCCTTTTCCTCAAAATTTGTCTAAGTCCCTCACCTACTTCTCCTCTTGCTGGCACTTACTTTAACAAATGCTTGCCGCTCGTCTTCCCGTTACCTTACTTAACTTACCCTGTGATGGTTCGCTAACTCAGACTAGACTTAATTCCTCCACGCGGTAGGGAACAGCAAAAATATATCAAAAAAAAAAAAAAAAAAACGGGGCGCCAACAAAATATGTACGAAAAGAAAACGGCCTATCTACGCTAAGGTCCGTTCACTCACTATCATCCTCCATCGGCAACGAGTCGTCGGAGACCGGCAAAGAAGAGTCGCGTAGAGGTAGGAGGTCGCCAGGCAAAATGTTGTTGGCGGTCTGCCAATCCATGGCGGCTTGGCAATCCGCCTGGTAGTCTCGAAGAACGCTAAGGCTACGACCAAGATTGGAGTAGCGCAACCTTAGGGCCATTAGCTGACCCCGGACACGTTCCCGCTCCCGACCCATTGCTGCCTCCATCGTTGCCGCCCTACTTGAGAACCTCTCCAGCATCTCCCGTGGGTTAAGTGCCACCACCGGGTACACGAGGTCTTGGCCCAGCCAGTTGAACGCGTCGCCTGTAACCGTTGGCTGCGGCTGAGGGGTCCAGGCAGGATTAATCCTGGCGACCACGGGACGCCTGGGCTCCAACCCGGCAACGTCCTCGGGGTCAGAGACGTCCCAGGGGGCAACGTTACCGTAGGGAGGCAGCCAGCGCCACTCTGGCTCCTCCCTGGCAACTTCTGCCGCTCCCTCACCTTCTCCCACTACTGCCTCCTTGGCGGGGGCCTCCTCCTCGTCGCCTTCGTGCTGGGTCGCCAAGGTCTCGTCTGGCTCCCCCTCCGCGTCCTCGTCACCCGCCATTGCCGGGGGGCTTCCTTCTCCCCTTGTTGTCGCCACTGCCGGTTCCGCCTCTTGGGGCTCTTCCCTTGGCGGCGGGTCCATTACCGCGTCGTCTTCGTCGGCGGTTGGCAGAGAAGCCCCTCTCAGGTGGATTGGGGAGAGCAACTTGCTGGGCCCGGCTTCGGTGTCCCTTGGCGGTAGGCGACTAGCGGCAAGCGCTTTCTCCAGATCCTCCATCTCCACGTCCTCGGGGGTAGGGGGGGGAGACTCCACTACGCGCGCGCGCTTAGCCTTGCCCTTCCCTTTGGCGGGCGAGGAGACTTGTCGTTTCGAAGGGACCGTAGTCCCTTGGCGCTCTCCGGCGCCACGGTTACCGACTGTTGCGGATTCGTCCCCTTGACGCGTCGGCAGCGCCAGGGAACTCTTGCTGATTGTGGCCGCGTCGCCAGCGGCCTGCTTCTTCCTCTCCTCCTCAACGAACTCCCGCGCTCTCTTGACCAAGACGGCACGCTTAAAGGTCCGCTCCACTACCGCGTCGGGAGCCCCACCGCGTTCACGACTCTTGGCGCCGTCCAAAGTGCAAGCTCGTTTTAGCGTCCCGCACCGGTAACAGGGCTGGCCACCGGTGGGGTACCAACACCCCTCTGGGTCGTTGTCGGCCCAGCACTTGTCGCACTACAGAAGTGTTAACAGACGCGGTAAGAAGAGCTACAACACTTACCGCTCCTTGGGAGTCCTTGAACTCCCGTCTTGCCGCCGGACTTGCCGTCTTCTTGTCCTTCATCTCCGGCAAGACCACCTCCGCCTCCATTCCTCCATCCAAAACCGCCTCATCTCGTCGTGCCACCAACAAACCCTTCAGCTCTGCGTCGCTAAAGGAAGTTTGCGTTGGCGCCTGTCAAATGGTTGGTTAGCAAGGAAAGTACCTTGGCGCAACGAACTTACCGTGTAACGAGGGGCGGCAGCCTTACGAGACTGAGAGTGGGATAAGCAGAAGTCGCCAGCGGTAAGAACCCTCAAACTTACCTTCTTTTTCAAAGTCTTGCCAGGCTTGACCGGAGAGCCCGATTTGCTTGCCGGCAGTGCTGGGCTCTGGGCACTACCGGCGCGGGAATCCTTCATATCAGGCATCTGCCTCCTGGCAACTGGCGACTTCTCGCTAGCAACCAGGGAATCGCCAGCGACCTCTCGCTCCTCCAACGCCTTGGTTCTCTCCTTGGCGTCACGGGAGGCCTCTTCTAGCACGCTCTCGCGAATTGCCGCCATCTCGGCGTCCACCTGCAAATTGGCAAGAGGCGCTAACACCTCTTGTTTGCTATGGGGAGACAGATCAGACCACAGCTAAGTTAGAGATCAAAAATCAGAGATACTTACTCAGGCGCGGGAGCGCTTACCGTCATTGGCAATGCGCCAGAGAGGATGTCCTCCAATTCGTCCTCAATGGTCGGGACGGGAGGAGGCGCCTAGGGACTAATCAGCTAGCAACACGGCAAGGACTAAAACCACTTACAAAACGAGAAAATGGCGCTAACCAGTCGGCGCCACGATTGTCGACGTACCGCGCCCGGCACCACTCCCGCACTTCAATTTCTCTGTCCCAGCCGACGCCAAGGACGCGAACTTCGTACCAGCGCTCCAACAACTTCATCACGGCAACGACCAAGTTTGGAGGCGCCTCCGCGCCCACACCCTCGATGCGCCTAATGAAGTTGTTGGCCTTGTCAATATAGGCGGAGGCGGCGTCTTGAGCCTCGCGAGATGGGACGGGGGGCGGAGTTGGAATTCGGAAAGACATATTTTTTTAATAGAGCGCCAGGTAAAGATGTGGAAGAGAGACGAAGTCCAAACTCATGCGCCAGGACTATAAACCAAATCTCAAGAACGCACGGGCCACTTGTCACAAAAACGGTAACGGTAGCCTTATTTGGTGACTGAGGACAGTCAATTTTTCAGTTGGGGGGAGATGATAGGACCCTATACAGGTTAGGCGCATCAACGGCAGGCTCGGCACCGGCTCCGGAAACCTTGCCGCACTCGTTCCGAACTTAGCGCACGCGTTCTACCCATTTTAAGCCATTCCCAATGGCCGCGCATGGCAAGAAGCAGATCCGATCAATGATAGCGCCGACGGCAGCAGGAATGACAACTGACAGATGGCATCAGTCACTGACGACAGCACTTAGCGAGAAGCTTGATGATCTATCAAAAACTGACGGACAGCTTGGCGTTTGACCTTGGCGTCTGACATCGCTTAGCGCCTCGATTTGGCGCCTGACACCGCTTAGGTGCTCTGACGGACAGAAGGGTGATGGAGTGATGGTTTAGCTTCGCGATCTGTCGCCTGGCGTCGCTAAGGCTCTTGAATGGGCGGTAGGGATCTGAAACCGTTGGAGCTACCCCTTTGAAATTTTCCAGTTTACCGCACTCTGGCGTCATTAGCCACTGGCGACAGCGAACTCATTGTAGTATAAAAGTACTTACCGACTTGTACATAGGACAAAAAAAACGAATAGACCAGAGTTTCCCCCTTTACTTCAGTCTCCCTTACGCTCAAGAGCTCATTTACGCTACGGTCGGCAACGTCAAACTCATCAGCAGTTGCAGACGTTCGCCAATACTCGACATACTCGCGCCTTGCAACTACGGCAGGCATTATTGACGCTTAGATTTCGCTAAGCATATCGTGCTCTTGCCGCTCACATTGCCGTGTTCACTTACCGCATTTTCCTTAGGCGCTTTACCTTAGCGCTTGACACTTGCCGACCCCGTTACCGACTTTTACCCTTTTTCACAGACGCGTTCTCTGGGACCTGCCCGGGACTCCTCATATTACTTTTAGCGCGCCCAACGCACACTCTTGGTACGGTAACACTTTTGTTACATTTGTTACTGACCAAACTTTGGGCGTCATCAACGCGCTTCCCGGTTTTTCTGTTACCGTCGACTCGCTGGATACTGAAGACTCTCCTGCCGACCCCATCGCTAACGCCACCTCTGTGGACCCAGTGGAGACCTACCTTAGGTCAGTAGACCATGGAGAAGACCCGGCCATTCTTACTGTCGCTCAAGAATCACACGCTATTCGCTCTGTCGCGCTAACCGTAGACAATAAGCACGAGGTAGAGGCAATCGTGGATAGCGGTTCTCAAATCATTTCTATGGCAGCCGAAGTCGCTAACGATTTAGGCCTCATTTATGACCCAACTGTGATATTAAACATGCAGAGTGCTAATGGCACAGTAGACTGATCCCTAGGACTCGCCAAGAATGTGCCATGCACCCTTGGCGACATTACGTTTTATCTTCAGATCCACATTTTACGCTCCCCAGCATACGACCTGCTACTTGGCAGACCCTTCGACGTCTTGGCACGATCAGTCATCAAGACAGTTACCGACGAGGAAACGACCCTCACAATTAGCGACCCCAATTCCGGAATCCGACAAACGGTGCCAACGTTCCCTAGGGGACAATGAAAAGGCGCCCGCGCTAAGCCCCCGGAGTTTACCGACCAGCACGCCAACGAGCCTCCCCACCGGTGTTTTCACAGACCATCAAGGAGGTGATTGGCGACGATCACGGAGATGTAGCGCTAATGCTGGAATATGACCATTCAACTGGTCTTGTAAATGTTATGTCTACTGCTTTTCTTGACCAAGACGTTTTAACTACTTTACCCGCTACCGACGCAGAGATTCCCCCACAAAATCACAACATTACCGACTCCTCTCTTGCCTACTTATACCTTACCGCTTCCGAATCCTTTCAAAATATTGCGTCTACCGATACTTATTTCACTACCCTTCCCGGAGCCTCAGCTCCTGCCATTCTTGGACTTGCCGCTCCCCATGCTACAGTTCCCCTTTCCACCTCTGTATATAACCAAGCTAACGCTCCCAAAAGGAAAGGGGTACAAGTTAAAAAGAAATATAAGCCAGTTGCGCTTAAAACAAAACCCGTCGCTAGGCACTCTCCCGAGACGTTTAGAATCGAGCGCCAGATCATTGGCGACCCTCTTGCCGACATGCCAACCTTATCACCAAATCCGCCACCCTTTCAGCCCACAGGACGTTTTACCGCGGAACGCCAGCAGCAGTTCGCCAAGGAGCACGACACAGGATTTTTGACAAAAGATGAGTTGAACGTCCTTACCGATCTCGTCGCTAAGCAGGATAAAGCCTTCGCTTGGGAGGACTCAGAACGCGGTAGTCTACGGACAGATTTCTTCCCGCCTGTCATCATCCCGACCATTCCTCACGTACCGTGGACTGAGCACAACCGACCGTTACCGCCTGGGATCGAAGCCAAGGTCTGCCAAATCATTAGGACCAAGATACAGGCTGGCGTATACGAACCCTCCAATAGCTCTTACCGCTCCCGATGGTTCTGTGTCCTCAAAAAGAACGGCAATCTACGTATAGTCCACAGTCTTGAACCACTGAATAGAGTCACCATACGACACTCTGGCGTACCGCCTTTTCCTGACCACTTTGCCGAGTCCTTTGCCGGGCGCATTTGTGGCGCCACCCTTGACCTCTACGTTGGCTACGACGAACGTCTGATACACCCTTCTTCCCGTGACCTCACCACTTTTCAAACTCCGTTTGGCGCCTTGCGCCTAGTCACCTTACCGATGGGATGGACAAACTCAGTCCCCATATTCCATGACGACATCACATTCATCCTCCAACCCGAGATACCGCACCATGTCCTTAGCTTCATTGATGACGTTGGCGTCAAAGGCCCCAAAGACTGGCGACTCGTAAACGGCTTACCGGCGACCCATCCCGAGAACCCAATATTCGCTTAGCGCTATGGGACTTTTTCCAGTTGCTCAATCGAGTTCTCCAACGTATGAAGTATAGCGGTGGTACCTTTAGCGGTCACAAACTCCTCCTTTGCACGCCAAGGTTCAAAATACTTGGTCATATCTGCACTCCCGACGGTCGCGTTCCCGACGAGTCTCGCTTAGCACTCCTGGAGCGATGGGGTCCTTGCCGCAACTTATCTGAAGTTCGTGCCTTTCTTGGTACCGTTGGCGTTCTTAGGATATTCGTCAAAAATTTCGCCCATCGCGCACACGCCCTTAACCGACTCACCCGCGCCAACGAGCCCTTCGAATTTGGGCCAGACCAGGTTACCGCACAACGCAACTTAGTAAAAGCCCTACAAGACGCCAAACCCCTAGTCCCCATCGATTATACCTCTGCCGACCCAGTTATCTTGGCGGTGGATACCTCGTACATTGCCGTTGGCTACTTCTTATGCCAGTGCCTTAGCGACAATCGGAAGCAGCGATGCTATAACCGCTTTGGGTCTATCACGCTAAACAACCGGGAATCTCGCTACAGTCAGCCCAAGCTAGAGCTCTATGGACTCTTCAAAGCCTTCCGGTCGCTAAAGATGTATTTGATTGGCGTGCGGAACCTTATTGTTGAAGTCGACGCTAGGTACATCAAAGGCATGCTGCAGAATCCCGATATCCAGCCATCCGCTAGCATGAACCGGTGGGTAGTCGCCATCCTCATGTTTCACTTTGAGTTGGTACACGTCAAGAGCTCTTTCCACGGACCAGATGGACTTTCTAGGCGACCACGGCAGCCTGGCGACCCGGCAGTGGACCCACAGGCTGATAGCGATTTTGAGGACTGGATCGACCGACTACATGGTTTCGTGCACCTCATACAACAACCGATTCCCCTACTACGACGGCAACAGCCTACTAGCATATTTCTACATCCCATCGTCCCTTACCGCCCTGAGACCTTCAGCGCACCCTTCACGTTCTACACGGCAAGCATCCTTGAACAAGACTTGCCTCCAGTAAAAGTCGTACAGGAACCTCATCCGCTAAGAGAAGACAGCAGAAACCTGACCTACGACGCCGTTCCCCGATTTGCCAAGGCAAAGGCAGAAGACAGTCGCCTGTTAATAGTTGAACGATGGATACAGGACCTTAAGCGACCCCCAGACCTTACCGACGAGCAATACGCGACCTTTATCCGATACGCCACTCACTTCTTCTTTACCGACAACCGCCTTTGGCGACGAAATCGAGATGGCGCTCACAAGTTGATTATCAAGTCAGAAAGTCGCTTACGAGTCTTGCGCACCATGCATGACAAGCTAGGACATAGAGGTCTGTACGCTACCCGAGCTTCTCTGCTAGAACGATTCTGGTGGCCACACGCTAGTGCTGACATCGCCTGGTACATCAGGACTTGCCACCTCTGCCAAATTCAACAAACGCGCCAAGTGCTCATCCTGCCAACCGTTGCAACGCCAGCTCCCCTCTTCAGCAAAATTTACGTCGATACCATGCACATGCCCAAATCCGGTCGCTACAAGTACATCATTCAAGGTTGTTGTTCGCTAATCCACTGGCCTGAATTTCGAATGCTCCAAAGAGAAAATACCGAGGCAGTCGCCAAGTGGCTATTTGAAGACGTCATTTGCCGTTGGGGAGCGCTAAGAGAAATCGTCACGGATAACGGTGCGCCCATTATCAAAGCGCTAACTTACCTCGCCAAGAAATACAATATCCATCACATTCGAGTATCTGGCTACAACAAGCGCGCCAATGGCCTGGTAGAGAGACCACACTTTGACGTTCGGCAAGCGCTCTTTAAGGCAGTCGATGGCGACGAGTCTCGTTGGAGTGAAGCGACATATTCAGTATTTTGGTCAGAAAGAGTTACCATTCGTAAGCGCATGGGTTGTTCTCCCTATTACGCGGCTACTGGCACCCATCCGTTACTCCCTGCCAACATTATAGAAGCGACCTATCTTCAGCCAGCACCCAACAGTATCTTAGCGACTACCGACCTTATCGCCAGACGAGCTATTGATCTCCAGCGAAGGAAAGAAGATTTAGAGCGACTCCACGAGGTAGTCTTTAGCGCCCGTCGCCAAGCAGCCCTACGATTCGAAACTGAGCATAGCGCTACCATCAAAGATTACAACTTCCCGAGAGGAGCGCACGTCGCCAAGCAGCCCTACGATTCGAAACTGAGCATAGCGCTACCATCAAAGATTACAACTTCCCGAGAGGAGCGCTAGTGCTTATGCGCAACTCCAAAATTGAAACCTCATACAACAAGAAAATGCGCCCGCGCTATCTTGGACCTTTGGTAGTTATCTCTCGTAACCGTGGAGGCGCTTACGTGCTCTGTGAATTAGATGGTTCAGTACTACATCGACCTGTTGCCGCTTTTCGCCTATTGCCATATCTCGCCAGAGAACAGATTGACTTGCCGTTGGAAGCGCTAGATATCGACACTGCCAAGCTTAGAGAACTTGAAGAAACCGAAATATTGGACGATGATGACTTACCGACTCTGGTTGAAGAAGAAGAAAATGATTAGAAAAGACTATATATTGATAAGCTCCTTCTTTCTATTACATATCTTACTTATCTTTCTTGCCGATACCTACTATACTATAGCCTACAGACATTTCCTTACATAGTCAAGTCACAGCGCTAGCATGTCGCCAACGCATAGCGCCTTGCGCAACTCTTGCCAAGGGTTTTTTGCTATGATGATTTACTGAGCGTTTCCCTTTTCCTCAAAATTTGTCTAAGTCCCTCACATACTATTGCTCTTGCTAAAAACCTACCTTAGAATACTTGCCGCTTGCCTTCTATTTGCTTTACTTTCTTTGCTTTCTTGGCTCTTTACTAACTTAGACTATGGGACTTATCCGTTCACTTCAAAACGAAACGGCAAGAAGTGTATAACTGGCGGTAACAAAACTAAATATTTACAGAAGCGGCCTATCTATGCTAAGGTCCGCTCACTCGCTATCGTCATCTAGCGGCAGGGAATCGTCCGATACCGGCAAGGAGGAGTCGCGAAGGGGGAGAAGGTCGCCAGGAAGAATGTTGTTGGCAGCTTGCCAATCCATGGCTGCTTGGCAATCCCCCTGGTAATCGCGAAGCATGCGAAGGCTACGACCCAGGTTGGAATAGCGCAATCGCAATGCCATTAGCTGACCTCGAACGCGTTCTCGTTCCCGCTCCATTGAAGCCTCCATTGTTGCCGCCCTCCTGGAATACCGTTCCAGCATCTCGCGAGGATTGAGCGCCACAACCGGGTAGACAAGATCTTGCCCCAGCCACTGGAATGCGTCGCCAGTCACTGTCGGTTCTGGTTGAGGGGTCCAGGTAGGGTTAACCCTGGCGATTACGGGGCGCCTTGGCTCCAATCTGGCAACGTACTCAGGGTCTGATACCTCCCAGGAGGCCATGTTGCCGTAGGGAGGCAGCCAGTGCCACTCTGGCTCCTCCCTGGCGACTCCTGCTGTTCCTTCACCTTCTCCCGCTACCACCGTTGCCGCTGCCTCCTCGTCGCCTTCTCGCTGGGTCGCCAGAGTTTCTTCTTCACCCTCGGCGTCCTCATCTCCTCCCGTTGCCGCCTCCTCTGCCTTCTTCCCGGACTCATCCCCCATCTCGACATCTGCGGGAGCGCCTTCCCGCTCCTCTTGAGGCGCCGAGTCACCAATTGCCGCCCGCTCTCCCTCCTCCTGCTCCCCACCAAGAGATCTTGCCGCCAAGTGAATAGGCGACAAGAGACCGCTGGGGCCCGCCTCTGTGTCACGAGGCGGGAGGCGACTAGCCGCCAACGCTTTCTCCAGGTCTTCCATCTCGGTGTCTTTTGGGGCTGGCAAGGGGGAAGGCAACGACGAGACCACATGAGGGCGCTTTGCTTTGCCCTTCCCTTTGCTGGGGGAAGGGGCTTGTCGTTTTTCTGGGACCGAAGTCCCTTGGCGCTCACCGGCGCCCCAGTTGCCGACTGTTTCTGATCCATCTCCTTGGCGTGTCGGCAACGCCAAGGAGGCTCGTCCAACAGCTGCCATACCACCGGCAGCGACCTTCTTCCTCTGTCCCTCCACAAACTCCCTAGCCCTCCTAACCAACACCGCACGGGAAAACGTCTTCTCGACGAGGGCGTCTGGCGCGCCGCCACGCTCGCGACTTTTGGCCCCATCGATAGTGCAGGCGCGCTTGAGAGCGCCACAACGATAACATGGCTGGGCCCCAGTCGGGAACCAGCAGCCTTCTGGGTCGTTGTCTGCCCAGCACTTGTCACACTAGCGCTAAGAGTTAGCCAAAGACTCAAGAAGATATAAAAGTGACTTACCGCTCCCCGTGCCTCCTTGAAAGCCTGCCGGGTCGCCAGGGAAACAGTTTTCTTCCCCTTCATCTCCTCCATCACGACCCCGGCCTCTTGCCCCTCATCAAGGACTGCCTCCTTGCGACGCGGCAACAACAGTCCTTTGAGCTCCTTGTCGTCAAAGGAGCTTTGTGTTGGCGCCTACAAAGACTTAGTAATTTCAGTCCAAAAAGAAAAGACCACTTACCGCGTATTGAGGAGCCGCCTTGCGACTCTGCGAATGTCGTTAGCGACCGTCGGCAACGGCAAGCGAAAATCAACACTTACCTTGCGCTTGGAAGCACCTGCCGGCTTCCTCGGCGAGCCCGACTTGCTAGCCGGCAACACTGGGCTCAAAGTGCTGCCGGCGTGACCTACCTTGCCGGATTCTTCAGTCCCCTGCCTCTCGGTGGCAGGCGCCTTCCCAGCGGCAACGTCCTCCATCTCTGCCGCCAATGCTGCCACTCTCTCCCGCTCCTCTAGCGCCCTGGTAATCTCGCGGGCGTCTTGAGAAACCTCCTCCTGCCTTGCCGCAATCTCCTCCTCCACCTGCATATGCGCCAACGGCGCCAACACCTCTTGTTTACTGTGGGGTGATAGATCAGACCAAAGCTAAGTTAAAAGAATGGGTTAGGAATACTCACTCTGCCGCAGGTGCGCTTACCGTCATCGGCAAGGCACCGGACAGAATATCCTCCAACTCGTCCTCTATCATTGGGACGGGAGGAGGCGCCTGGCAACTCGGTCAGCTAGCGACATGGCAGGCAGCAGAGACGACTTACGAAACGAGAGAAGGGCGCTAACCACTCGGTGCCAAGATTGTCAACGTACCGCGCACAGCACCACTCCCGCACCTCGATTTCTCTGTCCCAGCCTACACCAAGGACACGAACCTCGTACCATCACTCCAGAAGTTTCATCACGCCAACAACTAATTTTTGAGACGCCTCGGCACCAACGCCCTCGATATGGCGAATGAAGTTGTTGGCCTTGGCAATATAAGCATAGGCCGCTTCCTGGGCAGCTAGAGATGGGACAGGGGGCGGAGTTGGAATGCGGAAAGACATTTTATTTTAATTGAGCGCCAGGAAAAGATGGGGAGAAGAAACGAAGTCCACACTCATGCACCAGGACTATAAACCAAATCTCAAGAACGCACAGACCACTTGTCACAAAAGCGGTAACGGTAGCCTTATTTGGTGACTGAGGACAGTCAATTTTTCAGTTGGGGGGAGATGATAGGACCCTATACAAGCTAGGCGCATCAACGGCAGGCTCGGCACCGGCTCCGGAAACCTTGCCGCACTCGTTCCGAACTTAGCGCACGCGTTCTACCTATTTTAAGCCATTTCTGACGGCCACGCACGGCAAGAAGCAGATCCGATCAGTGATAGCGCCGACGGCAGCAAGAATGACAACTGACAGATGGCATCAGTCACTGACGACAGCGCTTAGCAAGAAGCCTGATGATCTATCAAGAACTGACGGACAGCTTGGCGTTTGACCTTGGCATCTGACACCGCTTAGCGTCTCGATTCGGCGCCTGACATTGCTAAGCACTTTGGACAGACAGAAGGGTGATGAATTGATGGTTTAGCTTCGCGATCTGTTGCCTGGCGTCGCTAAGGCTCTTGAATGGACGGTAGGGATCTGAAACCGTTGGAGCTACCCCTAGGAAATTTTCCAGTTTACCGCACTCTGGCGTCATTAGCCACTGGCGACGGTGAACTCCTTGTAGTATATATAGTACTTACCGACTTGTACATACAGAATCGAATAATAGACCAGAGTTCACCACTCCCCTTTCCTCAGTCTCCCTTACGCTCAAGAGCTCATTTACGCTACGGTCGGCAACGTCAAAACTCATCGGCAGTTGCAGACGTTTGCCAATACTCGACATACTCGCGCCTTGCAACTATGGCAGGCATTATCGACGCTTAGACTTTGCTAAGCTTATCGTGCTTTTGCCGCTTACCTTTGCCGTGTTCACTTACCGCTTCTTCCTAGGCGCTTTACCTTAGCGCTTGACACTTGCCAACCCCGTTACCGACTTTTACCCATTTTCACAGGCGCATTCTCTGGGACCTGCCCGGGACTCCTCAAATCACTTATAGCGCGCCCAACGCACACTCTTGGTACGGTAACACTATAGTTACATTTGTTACTGACCAAACTTTGGGCGTCATCAACGCTAAGGTATCCTAAGCCAGTGCTGTGTTGCCGTAGCCTGCCATTGATGCGCTGATCCTGTATGGGGTCCTATCACCAGCCATCACACATCACAACTCTCTCTGCACCAATTGATCATGCACCCCACACACACGATCTGAGTATACAGTCCCCTGTCCACTACTCAATGCCTCCCAGAACTTATTCCAGACACCCTGGAACCCAGAGACCCGGACCTGGCCCCGTAGTACTTATAGCATAGTTTCCCGATTGTGTTTGCTAGTCTTGATATTACACTTGTTTGCTTGCGTGCCCCTTTGACTGACTGGTATGCCTGATTGGTATGCTTTGACTGGCACGCTCAAATTGTTCGTGTGCTTTTAAGACTGATACGCACTTCATATCTTAACTTACTAACTGGGTCTCATCCTAGAACCTCCGGTTCTTGACTCAACTCAAACCCTCTGATCCCTTTGCCCCCACCCGATTCCCGGACTAAGTCCCCTACCCCGGGAATCCCCTGTTTGCATCTTGAACCCCAGAGGCTCAGTCCAGAGTTCCAGACACCTGAGTACACATAGATCAAGTCCGTCTTGTAAGGGCATTGCTTTCCCGGAAAGCCCCCAACTCAGCAGAACCTGACATAATATCAAGACTCTCTCCTTACACTGTTCTTGATGGCTACGTATACTCATGCCTATTACCCCATGGGCTACCAGATTGACCCTTACGAACGTCCGGTCCCCAACCACTACTCTGCACAGATCCCCCGCCCTGTTTACCCATCTCTCCTGTACAAACTCCAACGTCTCCACCGCCACTGGGCCCACAACCCGTCCCTCTATGACCTGGGCCCCTCCACCCAACCTAGCCATGGTGTGACCCGTGGAAGCCCCCTCATACCAGAGCATCCCTGGGGGTCTACCAGAGACTCCGCCCATCTTCAGTGGACCTTGCCCGATTTCTCCCAGCGAGGGCTCCTTTGCGCCCACCCCCTACTACGGTTACCAATGCCCTGTTCTCCAACCCTGTGGGCTCCCCAACTATGACTACTCCCCTCAACACTACCCAGCTGCTGCCCCACCCACTCAGACCCCTCCCTCACCAATGGGACGAAGGCGCCTCGAGGAGTACGAATGGCAACGGGATGAAGTGCTCTGCTTACTCAGGATCTTGCCGGAGGACTTCGCGCAGCGGACAAGGGCGCTACTCACAGAATTCGGACATGACAACTTTAAAGGCACTCTGAAAGACTGGGCCCATTGCTTGGTCAAATTTGGGGACCACCTCATGCGAGGAGAACTCTCAGAGCAGGCTATGGTAAAGTACAGACACAATACGATCCTCCATGAGGAGCTGCAGCAACTGCTCGATGAAGTCCACACGTCCTCCTCCCCTCGACCCCTCAACGACCCTGCAGACCCAGGTCGCTTGATTCACATCTGACGGGAACCTCTGGAACGGGCCCCAGCAGCCCCCGTGATCCCAACTCCAGAGCAACGACAATGGGAAGAGTGATAAAATGTCTTGGCCATACTGTGGTCCCTCAACCTGACGGAAGGGCTATTCGATCAGCCTGCTGCCCGCACGGTAGGCTTGTCAACTTGCCGTAGGGCTAACTCTGTTCCTAGCACCTTCAAGACCTGGGGACAGCCCCAGAGACCCCTGGAACTGCTCCCGCAAATGGACAACGCCTGACCTCCACCCCTGGCAACCTCCGGGAGACCCCGGGCAGACACCCTCAGCATGGACGACACGCTGTGCTACATCGACAAGCTCACTTGCAGCAACAACAAACAATGCCCCGCGTCTGCACCTGCGACCACCCTGGCCCCTCCAGAACCCAACTTCCATTGCAACCCCCCACCCCACTTTGACCTGCGGAACCCCCCACAGCCTCCGATGCAAGTGCGACCCTCCCAGATTGAATGTCTCCCGCACAACCTGGCACCTGACCCAGCACCCAGCCCTCCTCAGATCGCCCCAACACCACCAAACCCTCCCTGACCACCTCCGCCACCCCCAGCCAAACCCCGAGGATGACCCTCTGGCCCCCCACCTCTGCCACCCCCTGCATGGAGACCTGGACCTCCCCCTGGTAGGAACGAACCCCCTTGGGACAATGGGCTTCCTGAGCACAGACCCCCAGGTGAGCCACCTGGAGGAGGCCCTCCAGGCAGGTGGGGTCCTGCCCTCGGTGCCTTTCCTCCCCAAGAAGGGGGGGGCAACCACTATTACTACTATTACAACGCTGGCCCTCCTCTCTGCAACACCACCGGACCGGACAATGCTTGCAATGCCCTCATCTGCGAAGAATGTCTGGACATCCAAAAGCCTGATGCATTTACGGGCTGGGACCCTCAAAAATGGCGTACCTTCCTCACCCAATGTCTTAACACGTTTCAGGCAAAGCCACTCAGGTTTCAGGTTGACAGCTCCCAGGTGGCCTTTGCCACCTCATACCTCCAGGGGATCGCTTTTGATCACTACACAGCCCTCATCCAGTTTGATCCCAACAACCTGGCGCTCGCCCGCTGGCAAGCCTTTGTCGACAAATTCTCCAGGAAGTTCGGGATCTACAACACCATGGCCGAGGCTGAGGACAATTTCTTCAACCTCCAGATGCGCTCTGAGGAACGCTTCACCACCTTTATCGTATGTTTCGAGAAGGAAGCTTATGAGACAGGCTGGAACTATAGCGCCCTCCAGTACACCCTCTGCCATGCACTGCCGCAGCACATCAAAGACGTCCTCCGACTTGCCCTGAAACAACCCTCCTATGACGGATACAAGGCCCTTGTTATGCAGATTGACCAGCGCTACT
The DNA here is from genome assembly GCA_027475525.1 of Macrolepiota albuminosa. Lineage (NCBI taxonomy): Eukaryota > Fungi > Basidiomycota > Agaricomycetes > Agaricales > Agaricaceae > Macrolepiota > Macrolepiota albuminosa. Next base: position 2,479,950 of record JAMWFC010000117.1, read on the forward strand.
AGGAAGACCGCAGCGAGTACTCGAACTCTTGAACCCCCTGGAACTCTAAGGGAGGACCACCATGGCCCTCCGGCAAACCCTCTAACCCCAAAACCAAAACCCTGGTCTCTCTGCGTTTCCTGGTGGCCAACCTCCAGTGAGTCATGGCCTACCCAATACTAATCCCAGCAGCGGTGCCCACCCCCAGGCCCAACTTAACGCTGCCATGGCTACCAACGACCCAGGCAACATGCCACACCCTGAGGAACCTCCGGAAGACCCTGAAGACCCCGACTTCACCAATGAACAGGATGAAGAGGCCCTCCAGGCCAACCGGCTTCAGAAGAAGAGACGACCCTGAGTTGAAGTTCCAAAGGACGTACAGGAATGACGGAGACAGGAAGGTGTCTGCATACTCTGTGGTGAGAAAGATCATTTCATCTCTGAGTGCCCCCAACAACAGGTTGTGGGACGCACCACTTGGACCTTCAAAGGGGAAGATGCCACCTACAAATATTCGGAAAATGACCCGGCGATTTAGACCCAGAAGATGCACTAAATCGCAGAATCAACCCCAATGTCTTCTCCGCCCCAGTCTTCTACCTTCGCTCCATGACACTCGCACAGGACACCCTCACGGCTTACCTACCCTCCCACTCCTTCCTCCTCAAAACCTGCCTCATCCCCTCCAGAATCCCTCTCAACACCCTCATCAATAGTGGTGCCATGGATAACTTCATCGATGAAGCATGGTCTACCTCTGCCCCGGAACCCGCTCAACGACTCCCAGTCCTGGTACAACTTTGCCTCTTCGATGGAGACGCCTCTACAGCGGGGGACATCACTCATTTCATGCGTATGCCCATTATTTTCACCAACTGACAGACTCACACTCTCCGGATGTTGATAACCAAACTCCACCCCTCCACACCCTTGGTCCTAGGCCGTGGCTCTGAGACACCAACCTCCACATTGACTGGCAACATCTCACCCTTTGCCTGACCTGGGAACCGATGCCCAATGACCAGCATCTCCCCTTTGACATTCCCCACTTCCCGGGCCCTGACCCAACTCCGAAGGACCTTCTAGATGGGCCCCCACCGCCCCCCGGACTCTAGTCCTGCTCATCCTGATCCTTTGTCATCAATGCCAGGTTAGACGGTGCCCCGGGACCAATTTCAGCCCTCATCAACAGCAGAGCTACCAGAGTTTTTGTCAGTGATGCCCTCAACCTCCCCCACAGCCCCCTCGACCAACCCCTCCACCTGCGACGGCTTGACAGCACCCCCTCCTCCTCCAGCCCCATCCAGAGGTCTCACTTGGGACATGTGATCCTGGACAACGGCTTCGAGTTCACCTCCAACTTCCTGGTCACACAACTGCATGAATCGACTCCGATGGTGCTGAGACTATCCTGGCTATGGGACACAAACTCCAACATTGACTGGAGAACATTCACCATGACGTTCCCAGGACCCGAGGACCATCCTACGACTGCCGTGCACCTCTGGGCCCTAGGGAGCGACCCGATGCCCGACACCTCTGGGACTGCAGCCCTGCCCCCTGCCCAGATGCCCCTGGCCACACCCTCGACGCCCATCCAAACTCACAAGGCCTCCGATCGACCCCCAAACATTCCTCAGAACAGGTACAAGGGGCTGAACTACCCAGACCGGTTTCAGACATGTGTCAAACCTGCTCCAACTTACAAATCTGTGACCCTGATTGATCCAAAAGCACTCAACATTAGGATCATTGGAGCTGCTCCCTTTGCCTGCCTTATGCAGGATGGAACCCCCACGTTTCAGCTGCATACCTCGCTGTCACTCTCAGAAAAACACCTATAAGCAGACACTACCTCCTCAGAAAAGAAAACCAAGGAGCAGATCCTCCAAGAAGTAGTTCCCCTGGAGTATCACGAATTCGCTGACGTATTCTCTGAAGGAGATGCTAAGGAAATTTCCCCTCACCGCCCCTATGACCATATGATCGATCTCAAGGAAGGAGCCGCCTCTCCCTTCAGCAAGGTATACAACATGTCAGAAGTCAAACTCCAGGCACTCAAGGACTACCTTGATAAAATGCTCAGGAAGGGATTCATCTGACCCTCCGCCTCCACTGCCGGAGCTTCGGTTCTATTCGCCAAGAAGAAGGATGGCTCTCTCCGACTTTGCGTCAACTACTGGGGACTCAATAAGATCATCAAGAAGAACTGCTACCTGCTTCCACTCATTGGCAATTTGGTCAATCGACTCTGCAGTGCCAAGGTTTACACAAAAATTGACCTCCACTCCGGCTACAATAATGTCTGCATCGTCCCAGGACATGAGTGGAAAACTGCGTTCCGCACATGGTATAGTCTGTTTGAATACCTCGTAATGCCTTTCGGAATGACTAACTCTCCCACCACGTTCCAATATTTCATGAACGACATCTTCCATGACATGAGTGATGTCTTCGTGATCGTCTACCTGGACGACATCCTCATCTACTCCGACTCAAGGGAGGACCACCAGAAGCATGTCCAGCAAGTCCTTGAACATTTCCACATGGAAGAGGTTGAGTATCTCAGCGTTATTGTATTCCCAAATGGCATTCACATGGACCCCCACAAGGTCGAGGCCATTGTCAACTGGCCGCAACCCTGGAACGTCAAGGAAGTACAATCCTTCTTGGGTTTTGCTAACTTCTACCAGAGGTTTATAGACAACTACTCTGGTATCACAAAACCAAGGAAGTACAATCCTTCTTGGGTTTTGCTAACTTCTACCAGAGGTTTATAGACAACTACTCTGGTATCACAAAACCCCTCAACCGGCTCACACGCAAGGATGTTGCCTGGAACTGGGACAGTAAGTGCCAGAGCATCTTTAACTTGCTCAAGGAGGCTTTTATAGCTGCCCCCGTACTCTGGCACTACGACCCTGCCCTCCCGATCATCCTGGAATGTGATGCCTCCAACTACGCCATCGCCAGGATTCTCTTGCAGATGGGATCTGACGGTGGGGAACCCCGGCCAGTCGCCTTTTACACCCGGTCTATGATCAATGCTGAGCTTAACTACAACATCTATGACAAGGAGCTCCTCGCCATCATTGAAGCCTTCAAACAATGGTGAGCCTATCTCAAGGGAGCCTGGCACCGGATCCAGGTCTACTTGGATCACAATAACCTGCAGTACTTCACCACGACCAAGCAACTTAGTTGACAACAGGCCTGATGGTCCAAAATCCTCTTGAAGTATGACTTCACGATCCAGTACCGCCCAGGATGACTCGGGGCCAAACCCGATGCCCTCACCTGGTGACCAGACGTCTACCCCAAGAAGTCCTTTGAGGCAGAATGCAATGCGTTCAATCATCACGTGGTGATCACTCCCGAACATCTGAATGCCGTACTAATTCTAAACGACAAAAGGACCCTGAGTCAGATCCGCTGTGCCCCCCAAGACAAGTACTTCACCGACCATGACCCCCGCAACCCCCCCGACGGAACCAACTGAGACCCCACCTTCTCCTTGTTCCTCAACAAAAAGCTCCTCCTCCGGGACGGCTGCATCTACGTCCCAGATCATGCCCAACTTTGCTACGATGTTCTCCACCAACACCATGACCACAAGCTCCGGAGACATCCTGGGATACGTAAGACCCTCCAACTTGTCTCCTAGACTTACTTTTGGTCAGGGTTGAAGAAGGATGTGACCCGCTACATTTAATCATGCAAACCCTGCCTCCAGGCCAAGGTCCCCTGGCACCAACCCTATGGACTCCTGAAACTGCTACCGGTTGGACAATGCCCCTGGTCTTCCATCTCCCTGGATCACATCATCAAACTCCCAGAATCTGAAGGGTTCAACGCCATTCTTGTTGTTGTGTGTAGGCTGACCAAACAGGGCATCTTCCTACCCTGCCATACCACGGACTTCACCCGGCTGTTCCTCGAGCACGTCTTTGCCAAACACAGACTCCTGGACGACATCGTCTCCGACCATGGCCCACTCTTTGTGTCCAAGTTCTGGACCTCTCTGTGTAAGGCCCTTGAAGTAAAGACTAACCTCTCTACTGCCTACCATCCCGAAACTGACAGTCAGACCAAAAGGGTCAATCAGTCTCTCAAGCAATACCTCCAGCTGTACATCAACTACTTGCAGGATGACTGGCATGCCAAGCTTCCTCTGGCTGAGTTCACCTACAACAATACACTGCACTCTGCCACCAGGATGTCACCCTTCTTCGCCAACAAGAGATACCATCCTCAATTGACCCTCTCGCTCTGGGACATCCCATTGCACGCTGCCTACGAGGTTGCCCGGGATCTCCAGTCCCTTCACGAGTTCCTCCGGGAAGAGATCGACACCATGAACCAGGCCTATATAAAACACGCTGACCAAAAATGGGAAGATACTCCTGACTGGACCCCCAGGACAAAGGTATGGTTAGACCAATGCCACCTCCACACCTGCCGGCCCTCTCCAAAACTCGATCACAAGCGCCTTGGCCCGTTCAAGATTTTGAAGAAAGTCTCATCCCATGCCTACAAGATCGAGCTCCCCCCAGGACTTAAAGGTTTGCACCTGGTATTCCACGTTCACCTCCTGGAACAACACCCCCCAGACCCCTTCTCCGAACAATGCCCCGAACCCCCTCCTCTGGTCGAGGTCAAGGATGAGTACCACTACGAGGTTGAAGACATCCTCAACTCCCGGAACATTTGTGGATGACCCCACTTCCTTATATGATGGAAGGGATATGGCCCAGAGGACGACACTTGGGAGCCATGCCAGAACCTCAGAGGCGCCCTTGACAAACTTCGGGACTTTCAACAACGGCACCTGGGGGACGACCTCCCTGGGCGCAGGACCCACAGACGGCAGTAGTGGGCATAACCCCCACCTCTGGGCTTAATAGAGATTCAACTCCCACATATATTTTCTGCTTCCCATCTCTAGCTCTTCAATACATTCCCAATGTTACTTAACTCACTTCCCTGGCTCCAAGAGGCCAAGTATATACATTTTCCTATAATTACACTATCTACAGTAACAGGCCGGGACAAAAAACCAAGAACGAACAAAAACCCTCACCATCCCCTCCCCTTGGCCAACCCTGGAAATCCTCCCCCACCCCCTCCGGACCGTGCTCCTGCCACACCTCCTCGGCCAGCTGATCCCAGGATGGGAGGGGCTCACCCTCGTCCAAAACTTGCTTGAACCAGGACCCCAGGGCAGGCATGTTCCTCTGCCGGTGTGCGACCACCACCTGCCCCAGAAGGTCAAGACCATGCTCCACCCTGGGGGTTGTCATTTCTGGGTGCTGCCCTTCCTGCAGCAATGCGAGTGCCATGGCTGCCCCATCTAGGAGCAGGTGGTGCTCCTGGGCCCAGCCTGGAGACGTCAGCAAAGGAAGCGAGCCAAAGAGATGGAGGGAATTCACTCAGGGATGCCATCCACGCAATCACCACGTCACAGTGCAGACCCTCCATCAACTCCTGGCTCAAGGGGGCCCTCTCCAGGAACCCCACTCTCTGCTCCAGCCTTGCCCGCAATGCCTCTCCCTGAGCGACCCAAGCCTCCTCCAGCTGCCGGAGCGCCTCCTGACCCGCCTCCAACTCCCTCCACACATTGGCCCCGTCCCTGCCCTCCTTGGACTCCCCCCCCAGACACTCCTGAAAGGCCCTCACGTCTGCCCCAGAGGCCGCCCCAACAAAGGGGAAAAGATTGCTGGGGAGAGATGCAGGGGAAAAACCAGGGGTGGGGTCCCAGAGGGCAGGTGCGCCCTCTTGGAGGGCCCTGGGGAGGGGCTAGGCAATGCCCGCCATTTCCCCTTATCAGGGTGCCCCCCACGTCCCCCCTGCCCTGGGGCACCAAACTGGGTCACCCAATGCATGATCAAGACCATGGGCTGGCCCCGGCCACCTACTCGGATACCTCCCTGCCCCCCTGCCCCACCTCCAGCACCTCCTCCTGGACCCCCACCACCTCCGTGACCCAATCCCTCTCCTCCACCCCCATCCTCCAGGTTATTCCCCCCAACGGCCACCCCTGCTCCCACGAGACACAATACGCTCTCCAAAGCGCCAAAACGGAGCATCACTCGTAATTGAGGCGACAAGCCTTGCACACGAAAGTGTCATGCTGAGTTGAGGTGGACGGAGCCTCAAACAGGCACAGCACCAAGCGACGTGTGCAGTGAAGGCACTAGGCATTCAGGTTAGCCACAGGACCAGAGGTATAGAACTACTTACCAGCCCGTTGCTGATGCACCAGGCGTGAGGAGGCAAACCCTGGGGTCTCTCCAACGCCTCCTCGAAGACCTCCTGCATTGTGCCCGCCCACGCAACACGATGATTGTCTGGGACCTCAGAAATGGCCCCCACCGCCATCCCGGAGCGGCGGAAACGAGGGGTGACCAGTCGAGAACGAAGAGGGGGAGGGGGATGGGGGGGGTGCACGGTGATGACGCCCAAAGTTTGGTCAGTAACAAATATAACTATAGTGTTACCGTACCAAAAGCTTGCATTGGGCATGCTATAAGTGATGAGAGGAGTCCCGGGCAGCTCCCAGAGAACACGTCTATGAGAATAAAGTAAAGTCAGAAGAAGGTCAGCAAGTGTCAAGCGCTAAGACAAAGCGCCTATGAACGAAGCGGTAAGTGAACACGGCAATGGGAGCAGCAAAGAACACGGTAAGCTTAGCAAGGTCTAAGCGTCGTTAATGCCTGTCATATCTGCAAAGCGCGAGGGTGTTGAGTATTAGGGAGAGTCTGCAACTGCCGATAACTTCGACGTTGCCGACTGTAAATGAGATTTGGACCGTAAGGGAGACTGGAGTAAAGGGAGCAGGAAACTCTGTTCTTGGCTGCGTATGTACAAGTCGGTAAGTACTTTTTATACTACAAGGAGTTCACTGTTGCCAGTGACTAACAATTGCCAAAGTGCGGTAAACTAAAAAATTTTATAGGGGTTGCTCCAACGGTTTCAGATCCCTACCGTCCATTCAAGAACCTTAGCAATGCCAGGCAGCAGATCGCAATGCTAAACCATCAATCCATCACTCTTCTGTCTGTCCAAAATGCTTAGCGATGTCAGGTGCCAAATTGAGGCACTAAGCGATGTCAGATGCCAAGGTCAAATACCAAGCTGTCCGTCAGTTTTTGATAGATCGTCAGTCTTCTTTCCAAGTGCTGTCATCAGTGACTGATGCCATCTGTCAGTTGTCATTCTGTCTGCCGTCAGCGCTATCATTGATCAGATCTGCTTCTTGCCGTGCACGGCTGTCAAATATCGCCAAAATTGGTTAATTAGCACGTGCTAAGGTATCCCGAGCCAGTGCCACATTGCTGTAGCCTGCCGTTGATGCGCTGATCCTGTATGGGGTCCTATCAACGGTCATCCATGCAAAGGTGGGCACAGGACGGCTGGGGCCTGCATTGGGAGCCAGCTGGGACTCGCCTCCAGGGCAGTAATGTTGTGTTGTTCTGGAAAAGGAAGGTCAGTTGCGATAAGTAGACAATGCGGGAAGCACTCATGTTGCTGTATGAGCACCGCCACGTGCTCCCGGTTGAGGTGAGCTCAGTACCGTGCATCCCAGGCTTCCCATGCCATCAGAGGCATGACTTCATCAGTAGGTGGGGGTATCGGGGAATGCGTCAGTGTACGCAACATGGTTGGGTTTATTTTTTTTTCAATAGGTGTCAGGGCATGTGCTGGATCCCATGCTTGGGGCCCAGTCTGGACCACTGGCTATGCGCACCTTGGAGGGTCTCAGCACTGAGGGGGGGGTGATGTCACGACCCCTCCCTGGGACATCCCTGGAGCTCCATCCGGGAGCCTCTCTCTTCAACTCCACAATGCGCCCCGCCCCCGCGACTACTGACACCGCCATCACACACATCAAAGACCGCCATCACCCAGCACCCCTGGCAACCCCACATCACAGACCCCAGAATCAACTGCCATCAACGATGGGATCACGCTGCTCGCTTCCAGCCATCATGCATCACAACTCTCTCTACACCAATTGATTGCGCACTCCACATGTGCGGTCCGGATATACCGTTTCCTGTCCGCTACTCAATGCTTCCCAGAACTTATCCCAGACACTCCAGAACCCAGACACCCAGACCCGGCCCCGTAGTACTTATAGTGTAGTTCCCCAATTGTGTTCGCTAGTCTTGATATTACACTTGTTTGCTTGCATGCCCCTTTGACTGACTGGTATGCCCGATTGGTACACTTTGACTGGCACACTCAAATTGTTCACGTGCTCTTAAGACTGGTACATACTTCATATCTTAACTTACTAACCGGGTCTCGTCCTAGAACCTCCAGTTCTCGACTCGACTCAAACCCTCTGATCCCTTCGCCCCCACCCGATCCCCGGACTAAGTCCCCTACCCCGGGAATCCCCTGTTTGTGTCTTGAACCCCAGAGGCTCAGTCCGGAGTTCCAGACACCCAAGTACACGTAGATCAAGTCTGCCTTGTAAGGGTGTTGCTTTCCTGGAAAGCCCCTGACTCAGTAGAACCTGACATGCTCTCTGGACAGATGCAAACCCAACAGATGGCTGACAGACAGGATAGAAGATGGCAGACAAATAAGCAGATGGTGAATTGATGAGCAGATAGTAGACAGGTAGAGGTAATGAATATCACTCACTATTGGCTGTTTCTTTGCATACTTGAGATAGTCTGTAAGCTCATCTCTTCTAGCTATCATACCACCACCTTCTGAATGCCATACATCACAAGCAGGATTAGAATATCAGATGTGATCTGCCTTGAAGTTGCTATCTATCATTACAGAACAATTAAACTTCTACTGAACAGGATTTTCTTCCCAGTTGGATAGAAGATTGACTCCTGGTTGAGAACAAGTTGGATAAAATATTGCAAGTTCACTATGGTCTGGCACTATGGAGTGCCTCAATTCATAATGTTTACAGCCTGCTCACTTCAATTTTTTTAGCCACTGCCATGATAAGAAATTTGTTGTAGCTTGCAGTAAAGGTTATCCACCCCACCAAAAGATGCAATTGAGGAAGTTATTCTTGCAATTTTCTGCAAGTACTAGTAGACAAATGCTTTGCACTCTAGATTTGTCAGACAAAAGTTGTCCAGCATAGCTGTTGTAAAATATGTTTGTGTCTAATCAAATGTACTGGAGATCAGCTGTGAGCAGATAATATCCTTTACCAATACATTCATCCCAGAACACTCACATGAAATGACAATGATGTAGTGTACTCCAGTTGTGTGAACAATTTGTTGTACTGGATTCCTAAAACAATCATATCTATCCATACAAAATCTATTTGTGGCTGGCTGATCTTCTGGAATATCTTCTATTCGCACATTATCCTCTGGTTCCTGTTGTTCTTCCTCTTCCATGATTTGATCAAGGCTGGTATCTTAAAGTCTGCTCAGGAAATCTAAAGTCATGAACAGATCTGCTGACAAAAGTTCAACATTTGTTTAATATTTGAGTAGTAGAAACTCTTGCTTCTGAATATTCTTTTTTTACTCATGGTCTTTTAGAGTCTTGACCCTGACCTTTTCTTGATAACAGTTTGCATGCAATAAATTATGTTGGATATAGAAATACTCTTCAATATCAAATATGTTCATTGGTTGAAAATACTTATCATTCCATATTTCAGGTCAGTGAAATGGGTTGGAGTGGTGCATACAGCAGAAACATCTATGACAGAATATTCTTGACCCAATGCAATTATAGCATTGCTATTGTACTAGATGATAGTTAGAACAAGCAAGGCAACCAGTAATCTTATTTATTGATTTATAACCAAGCAATCTATTAAACAACTATGGAACATGATTGATAAAGTCATTAAGATAATCTGCCTGTATCTATATATAAACTTAAATAATTTGCTCTCAATAATAGTATAAATACAAATCACCTTTACATGCCTTATAGATACAAGCATTGTATTATCTACATCATCTACCATTGAATTATTGTTGAGGTGTGCAAAGTTATCATCATCTGGAAATGCTGCAGATGGTGTACTAGTTATAATGGGAACAGAACCTAGTAGTAGCCGTTTTGTAATGAGGACTGGCAACACTCATGTATTCTAAGTGAGTTCTGTCCTTTCTCTTGCATTTCTTCAGAGAATTCAGGTTCATGGTCAAATATCTATGGCCAGGACCTAGCTATTATACTGGAGATCTTATGAGATTGCTCATTGATATTGGCAATATGCCCCAATTTGGATGAGCCAGATAATAGCAGACAATGGAAGCCTTCTTATTCTTCTGGTAGCAAGAATAGATCTTAAACAAATGAAACAAATAGCAGACAGACAATGTCATATAATAGAATTTATTGATGACAAACAGAATCTATCTATCATCAATAGACACTGAACAGAAATAGATATTTTATCATGTGATCTTTCAGTTGAGAACTGCATAATTGAAGAAAATTATATTGTCTACAAATATATCTGCCCTCCTGCAATTTTCTGAACCAATATTTTCACCAAAAAAAAGCAAGTAGAACCGATATTTACAGTGGAAGAAAAATCTATCTGTAAACTATACAAGGAATTCTACTGCTCCTCAACTATTGCTCAAGCTAGGACTGCTATCTTGAAGAATAAAATCCTAATAGATATCTTCAACTACTGGGCACCACTAAGAGGATAGAGCCAAAGACAGAAGAAGAGTGGGTAGAGAGAATCAAAGTAGGTACAGCAACTCATTGCAAAGAACTTGACATCATATGCTTAAATAGAAGGTTGTCCAGTATATGTATCAAGAATTGCTGGCACCCTTATTACCAGCATAAAAATCCAAAGGTGCTTCTGAAAACTTTACTGCAAGACATTGTCTGGCAAACAATAGCAAAAGAGATAAACAAGAAGATTCAGAACTTGTTGAGGGGTAAAGATCACAACACCTCAGAATTGGAGGCATGTGCACAATATAATGTAGCTGTCAAAAATGTTATGCATCAACTCACATCACAGGAAGGAAGTTGTTTATAAAAGATGGCTGCAGAATAGAGCAAAAAAAGAAATCTGCCAGAAATTCAGCACAAGTTGATACTCCATCTGTTCTCTATCTGTCCTCAAAAAATCATTTAATTTCACTTTTTAATGGTTTTCTCTCCAGGGAGGCCCAAAAGCATGGTTTGAAGCATGTAGACAAGGCAGATGTGCTTTGATTTAGAGAGATGGACATGTTGAGTTGGACTGTTGTTGGTTGGTATGCAGATAAAGATATGACTATTAGAATGTATGTGATGCCATCATTTCTTAAACAATTTTGACATTAATTATAGTCATGACAATATGTCATACTTGATTTATGCTAACTGCCCTACATTCCAAGACTCCTTTCCTGACCTTGTTAGTGACCTCAATAAGAAGATGATAGATTACATGTTTGCTTTTCTTGGTAGAGACATGCATGCCATTCAACATGCAATCATCCTGTAATTTGACTCTTCCCATCCTTACATGCTATGACCTCATCCTTAATCTGGATAGGAATGAATTCCCAATATTATCAGCAGATTTAGGACCAAATATATTTCAAACTTAGGCAGAATTAGAAATGCTTGTCCAGGACTATCTAAATACTCATTACAGTAAATCCTAGTTTTTCCCACCTTTGCTCATTATCTGATCACTCTGTCAGAAATTGCATCTGATTACCAGTATAAATCTGTTCCTTACAAGGCAGTGAGGATCAATAATCAGCAATTCATACATTTAAGGTATCTTTCAGAGGGTCTGATATTCTAAGATTCCCATAATCTTAGTCAGCCAGAGCTATTATATCTGCTGAACTTCTAGAGAGACCATCAAGGACAGCATGTATCTGGTGACATCTTCTGCTGGACAGTTTATTTCAACCATCACAAGCAGCTAGTAGCTGCTGAGTATGGCATCTGAGCTGATCATGAAAAAAATGTGGCAGCAGTGGCAGCACATAAGGCTACACACAAAAATGAAGGGAAAAATCAGAAACAGAGGCCAACACCATTAGTGGTAGTCAATGGGAACAGTAGTAACATTGCTAATAATAGAGCTACTGATGGCAGATCTGCTTTAGTTACTGGATGTGCAGCCAACTTGGAGGGGCAACTGGAGCCTGCACTTCCTCTGTCACCTAGCATACCACACACACTACTGCCTGACTTACAGAAGAGACCCCTGTCTTGTACTCACTGCACACTTCATAGCCTCAGCACCACAACAGATCCACTATTAACAACAAATCTTGACCAAATATATTAGCTTCTGCTCACAACAAATATGGTGGTGATGCAGCAGTGGTAGATGCCACTACCATTCACCTCTTACATCAAAGAAGATGGAACCATCCAGACCCTCCAATTAATGGCCCTAGTAATGGTTCTCCTCAATATAGAGTGTTAAGAAGAGTGCTTGACATTCTTCAAGACAAGGACATTTATGATAGCAATAGCCAATTTGAAGATGAGAGAAGGCCAGCATTATAAAACTAAAAAAAGTGCAAGGCATTGCCTAACCAATTGTCAACAAATTCCAAGTGACTCCACAAGTCTCAAGTACAAATGTTACAAGAAGATGCAGCTCAATACATTGATATATCTACACCAGCAAAAAGGAGTAGCAGCTGTATTAAGGTCATTTGACCAGTCCACCGTTGATAGGCTTCTACTCAGGCTAAGTGCATCAAAAAACACTATAGGCCTACCAACAATTGTCAGTCTGGACTCTAGCAACCTTCTTGGACACAGGACATTTCTGGCTTTGGTGCCCCATTAAAAGCTTCACTTACCAGTCTCATCCACCATTTATCAGACATTCAGCACCCACTATCTATTGACTTCAAGGACTCAGCAGGCCTAGAACTCATAACACTAGCATGACAAAAGGAAGGTGACTCCTTACCAAACCCCAATCAATTCTGAAAGAAGTTAGCATTAGGTGCTGCCACTTGTCAAGGCATCCCAATCAGAAGTATAAGGAATCAATGACAACAAGACAGAATATACTCAAGTCCAACATTTTAACTTATCAGAAAATGATATAATATTTAGCACCAACATTAGCACTCATGGCATCTGTTGAGGATTTTCTGACCATATTCTAAAATAGCTTGGCCAACTAGAATTACATTAAAAAATGAGCAGACTTGTACAATTTTAAGTAGTTTTAGAGTTGCCTTGGCCAATAAGCTGCAACACCATTGGTCGCCATCATCCATGTGCTGCCAGTTGCCATTGACAGGTCATTATCAGCTATAACCATGAGGAGAGGTACTAATTGATAGCACTGCAGATGGACTTATTTTAAAAATACAGTAGTACATAGTATAAAAGATAGCTACTTTACATGTAAATAAAGAATAAATTGTAACTCATTGAGCACCCAGTTACTCTCAGTGTTCAAATTGTGCTAGCTTGACCTGACTTTATCATTAAGTTGGACACTAGCATTGTCTTTATTGTCTTTGACATTTATAGTGTGATTTACAAGCACATTGCATTGTGCTATTATTTCTCTTTACAATATCTTTGCCTAAGCAATGGTGCTTACAGTTTGCCAAGTAGCATCTAAGGTGCTATTATCTAGCACATTGTCCTATCACATTTGCTTGAGCACACTGGGATTCTGTCAGGACTCCTCACACACTACACATGTTAGATGCTGGAGCCAGTGTTGTACTGTATAATGTCTAGTGCACCCAACCACAGTTGGTGTCATTGCCATCATTGATGTGGAGAAGGGGGAAAAGTTACATGTTACATTACACTATAATATTACAAAAATGTAGCAATGTCTATCATAATGAAAAAAAAAATCTTGTGCAATAATAAACTGTCCATCTTCACTTGTCTTCTATTACCTTGTGTCTCTCAGTAAGCTGACTAGATGATCAGGTCTATTGAATTAGCAGCTGACTACTTCAGGAGTTGCTGCAAGCCCATCTCCTTGAGCCAGAGAGATGGTTCTTGGCAAGAACTGGCAGAGGAATAGAAGATGGTTGAGGGGATGAGGGAGATGTTTGTGAGGGAAACATTCATGAGAATGTTTATTGAAGTAGGGATGGAGTGACAGTGAGAGCAGATAAGTCAGTAGCAAAATGGGATTGGTCAGTAGCAGGGGGCAAAGGTGTCATGAGTAGGAATCAGCAGTGGCAGGAGATTTGTCAGCCATGAGTTCTTCCTCTTCAGCAATGGGTCAAGTCTACTGTGCCCTGTTGGACGCACTGTCACATCATCCTGAGCTGATGGACTGGAGGGATGAGTAGAGATATAAAGTCAATTCTGCAAAGTGTCAACCACACCCCAAATATTGCAGATCTCCACTTCTGTCTGACAGATCCATCTGTCATAGTCTGCAAGCATGTCATCTGTGAGAGAAACATTGGCTTTGAGGTTATTGATGTGGCCACTGAGTGTGTCAACTTGAGTCTGGTAGTGATGGAAGAAGTCCTCACAACTATGTATGCCAGGTACTGGAGATGGCATTGTACTGCGTATACATCCAGCACACCCAACCACAGTTGGCATCATCAACATTGAATTTTTTTGCTACCTATAGCATCTTTTGTAATGGTGTTGGCAGCTCTTTATCTGTGGCTCTTGTATCTACAGTTACTCTCTGTAGAAACAGATTAGCCAAAGCTTCCTCATTGTTTCCATGCACTTTGGCTATCTTCTTGTTTATAATTTTGTCTGCTAGTGCTGCCTATCTGGGGCAGTCATCATCAAACTTTAGATATCTTTAGGTTTTCATGATCTCTATAGCCTTATTCCTTGCTTTTAAGTCTAAAACTTTTCTATCCCCTTCTTCCATGAGTAGTCAGAGGGTTTTCATATCTATCATTTGTTAGGATTCACTGTTCCACATAAATTCATTTATTTTCCTAACAAGTTGTTCTTCTACTTGCTTTGGCCACATTGTCAACCTTGTTCCCTACAAAGGCTCCCAGCAGACGTGTTGCTTCTCCCTTGCCTGCTATTTTAACATCCTCAGAGATTACTTGACTTGTGTTTTTTGTCCTCCTGGTAGTTATCAGCTTCTTTCTGTACCATTCTGTGCCTAACAGAACAATAACAGTTTTTGGTATATTGAACCTCGCTCCCAATGCAGTGCACTACTCTCTAAGAAGCTTCTGCAGGTCTTGAAAACTATCCTCCTCATTCAGGTACACTATGGTATCATCTGCAAAAAGTGTTGCAATTAGCCTTTCAGCTTCTTCTTTGATGATTATTCCTTTCAGGTCTGATGATCTAAGCATTTGTGCTAAAGATTGAATTGCAATATTAAAGAAGAGACAGAAGAGGAGGTTTCCCTGGCATACTTTCTGAGTCACTTTGTAGCCTTTACTCATTTTGCTATTCAGCATTACTTTTGTGTAGGCATTGCTATAGAGTGCTTTTACTGTATCTATGAATTTTTTTGGAAAACCAAACTTTTTCATTGCTCTCCAAAGGAACATGTGCAGGATTTTATTATAAGCTTTCTCTTGATCTAAGCATATGATCATGCCATTTCTTTCTGTTAATTCACACCAGTCTATTATAACTGTTCTAGCTAATTCTGTCTGGTCCTCAATTTTTCATCCACACATAAACCCAGCTTGGTCACAGTGTATTATATCAGGGACAATCTTTCACAGTTTCATCATCAGAGCTTTTGTCATGATTTTATAGTCTGTATTCAGCACTGTAATAGGGTGGTAATTCCCTATATTTGTTTTGTCTCCCTTCTTATATAAAGGGCACATCCAGCCTTCTGTGAAATTTGTCCCTCATTCCATACTGTGTACTTGGATGTCCTGAAAAACCCTGGTCAGTGCTCTGACTATATCAAAACCTGATTTCTCTTTCCTCTGGGCATCTTCATATGGCAGTGTAAGTTCTTTTCATTGCTCATGCACAATGCCATCAAGGCCTGTGGCCTTTCTGGAGTGGAGTTTGCTTATGGCAGTCTCTACTTCTTCTCTCATTATTAGCATGCTCAAAGTTTCCTTTTGTTTATTACTTATTTTTATCTTAATTTTCAATAGGACCTTCCTCATTCTTCTTCTGTGGTCACTCTGATTTGATGGTGTGTCATCTTCCTGAAGTTTTTTGTGGTGTTCTTCTGCTAATTCAGCCATTTTTTCTGATTTCCTTTCCAGTTTATGTCACAACCCGTTATCCTAACATATCATGCAAACCCCAACATGCCACGACTTGGCACACCATGTGAGCCCTAACATCTCACCCTCATCATCCAACCAAGCAACCGGCACCAGTACCTGCTCACAAGCTCTGGGCCTGACCAATCATCTCTAGCACTAATTGACAGGCCCCGACCAATCTTCCTGGACAATATACTGCACAGGACTCACACCCAAACAATACAGCACACAGGACTGACCACATATAGCCTAGCTCTAGAGCTCACCTGAATGCTCCAGACCTTAGCTGCCATAGATATATAGCTAGTAGCAAGCAATCCATTACAGTAGTCTTGATATTGCTATAACTCCTGCTTCTATACTCTCTTGTCTATTTCATATCACATGTTCAATTTATTTTCTTACTCTTTCAAGTCTCCTAGTCTACTAAGTCTTACTTTGATCTTCTTTCCATCTTCCAGTCTCAGTCTCAGTCTCCCAATCTTAGTCTCTTTCTCCAATCACTTCCCATTGCCTCCATGCCCTAACTGGCTCCACTTTTTCCTTTGCCATATTTTAGACTTAGCCCAGCATCCTGCCCCACCTTATCCATGAACTCCAGTGTCCCGTGTAGTCCTCAGAGCATCCTTACGCCTCACTTAAAACTCTGGAACTTACCCTCTGTTATCCAGAAACACTTTGTAGACTTTGAGTCTACCTAATAAGGGCCCGCTTGTCTCTGGAAGCCTCCGTTGTCAGCAGAACCTGACATAATATCAAGACTTCCTCCTACCCCATTCTCAATGTCTACATACACTTCTATCTACTACCCCATAGGCTATCAGACAAATGCCTATGGTTATTTGCTACCAGAACAATACAATTACAGCACCCTCAAACCCCTATACTCATCCCTAATTTCCAAATTCTACCCAGCACCCTACTTTTGGGCTCCTGACCCAAGTGGAGCCTATGGCCCCTCTGCTAGCCAGCTCCTACACCCTCTGGACTGATGGATGTATGCCAACCCCCCGTCAACTCTGGCTCCTACAGGATGGTACCCGGAGGACTCTTTAAAATTCTGTGGGGAGCCACTTTGCCTCCTGCCAGCAGAGGGCCATTCGCACCCTGGCCTCAGCCTGCCCAGCCCCAACTACCCCCTTCAACCACCAAAACCCCAAAACCTCCCCATCAGAATCAACCATACCCTATGGCAGCTCCGCTGGCCTGACTCCCATCCTCCCTACTGAAACAACAAACAGAGAACTACCTCTAACAACAAGATGAAGTACTGTGTGCACTCTGCACCTCTTCTGAGGAATTTGCCCAATGTATATGTGCTCTTCTGGTCACACTTGGTAGCCACAACCTCTAGGGCACTTTAGAGGAGTGGGCCAATTGCCTCCTCTGCTTCTATGATCAGTTCAAAAAGGGAACCCTCCTCAACAACACTGAGAAGACCTTACAAATAGACTCGGTGCTCCATAAATGAACTCCAGAACCTTGTTGATGAAATCCACACTAGCCTCAACCCTGCCGCTTTAAGATTCCTTGGACCTGGCCCGCTCCTTCCACATTCAAAGAGATGAGCCCTGAGCCAGCATCCAAGGAAACCTCCCACCCTGAGACCAATGATGGCAAGAGAAGCTGAACACCACCTCCACCATCTTGCAGGCTCTAAATCCAACTGTAGGTCTCTTCGATCAGCCTGCTGCCTATACTGTCAGACTCTTTGCCCACTCCTGGGCCTACTCGGTGCCTGGTACCTTCAACACATGGGCACAAGCAGCTAAAGGCAACTCCCTGCCTCCAGAGAGCAATGACACTTCAGAGGATACCCTCCTCTACATCGACAAGCCCCAAAATCCCAAACTCCTTCCTGACAACCCCAGGAATCTTTCTCCTGCTCCCACTCCTAAGTTTTTTTATAGATGCCCCTCCACCTGGACTTGTGACCCCCTATGCCTATGAGGAACGCCCAAGATCATACAGTGCCATGTGATCCCAGCCTGGGCCAGCCCCACCCTGACCTCCTTTCAAGCCAGGCCCCCTTGGGCTCCCCACAAACCCTGTACAGCCCTGACCTAGGACTCTCTTGACCCCTCTATAGTCAACCACTCCAGCATTCCTCTGAACAAGGATCTTTGCATTTCTATTCCCACTCCTCAGCTCTCCATCTCTCCCCTAGACAACCTCCTCCTGCTGCCCCTCCTCTTAGACCTGGTGGCCCTCCACCACCTCCACAAGAGCCTCCCAATCCCCAGTGGGCCCCCAGACCCCCACCAGAAGGTTATGGACAGCCCTCTGTGAGAGGCCCATCAATGGAGGACCTCCTGGAGGATGGGGCACCACCATGGGCACCTTCCTTCCTCAGCAGGAAGGAGGAAACTATTATTACTACTACTATCACACCACTCCCCTCTGTGCAACCAGAACTCCCAGAACAACATCTGGAATGCTCTTATCCAGAGAGGTAAGCTTGATATCTAGAAGCCCGAACCCTTCTATGGACACGACTCCCAAAGATGGCAGACCTTCCTGATGCAGTGCCTCAACATATTCCAAGCCAAACCCATCACATTCTAGCTTGAAAGATCCCACATCGCATTTCCCACATTGTACCTGCAGGGACTGGCCTTTGACCACTATATGGCCCTCCTCCAATTTGACTTCAACAACCCTATACTATCCCAGTAGATGGCCTTCATGCAAGAGTTCTCTGGCTGTTTCAGCATCTTTGACACTGTTGCGGAGGCCAAAGAGAACCTCTTCAACCTCTGAATAAAATCTGAGGAACGCTTTGCCACCTTCATTATTCAATTCAAAAAAAAGGCTTACAAGACAGGCTAAAACTACAACACCCTCTGGTTCACTCTCTGACAAGCACTCTCTCAACAGATCAAGGATGTTCTCTGCCTTATGCCCAAGCAAGCAATATACAACAGCTACAAGGCTCTGGTGACTCAAATTGATCAAAGGTACTGGGAAAACTGCAATGAGTACTCCAGCCTTCAAGCTCAGTGGAACCCTTCAGAAGGACTCCTGAAAAACCAACATCTCTGGAGCTCCTAACCAAGCACTCCTGGGCCTTGCTCCACATCCCATTCCAAGACAAGGACCCCCCCGGGCCACCCCATGCTCCAGCACTGTGACTGCCAGCCACCCTCAATGCTGCTGATGTCAACAACATTCCTGACCCCTCCTCAGAAACCCTAACAATCCTGACACTCCAACTAATGATCATCCCAGAGACAATGAAGAAGAAGCTCTTTGCGCAAACTGAGTCAGAAACTCTGACCAGCCCTGAATTGATGTCTCCAAGGAAGTACAGGAACAACAATGCTGGAAAGGCACCTGCCTCCTCTGCAAGGAGCTCAGACGCTTCATTGACAGCTGTCTGAAATGGCAGACCATGGGTTGAGCCATCTAGACCATTGATGGAGAAGAATGCGACTTCCAGTTCACAGAAAACAACCTAGCAATTTAGAAACAGAAGACATTCTGAATTGCAGATCAGACCCTGATGTCTTCTCTGCCCTGGTTTCCCCATGGCTTAACATTCTTTGAACACCCTCCTGACACATCTCCCCTCAATCCTTTCTCCTCTGGACCACCCTCACTTCCTTCCTGGAGCCCATCAACACCCTTGTAGATAGCAGCAGTGCTATAGACAACTTTATTGACAAAGCTTGGGTGGCCCTCACTCTCCAACCCCTTCAAAGGCTTCCCCTCCCCATCTACCTCTGGCTCTTTAATGGCAGCACCTCCTCAGCTGGCAATATTACTCACTTTATACAGATGTCTGTAACTTTTGCCTCTGGCCATCACCAGACTCTCCAACTCCTAGTCACCAAACTCCACACTGCTGCCCCCCTTGTCTTCAGACTCCCCTGGCTGTGCACTACAAACTCCTGGATCAATTAAAAGGCTCTCATGCTCATCCTTGACCACAGTGCAACTCAGGAATCCATCTTCTTCAAGTCCCCACCTCCCATGACGAGTCCATAAGACCCTCAACATCCTCCAGAGAAAACTCTTGGCCTCCACTCCTGATCCACTCAGTCTTTCGTGATTCATGTACATCTCAGCACCAACTCTGAGCAACTCCCTGCCCTCGTCAAGAGCAGGGCCACCAGAATGATCATCAGTGACCACCTCAACCTCCCCCATGCCCAGTTCAACAAGCCCCTTGAACTCTGGTTGTTTGATGGAAACAACACAACATCCAGGCCTATCATGAAGGGCCACACCACTACTATAACTCTTGACAATGGCTTAACGTTTCTGGCCAACTTTCTGGTTATGCAGCTCTTTAAAACAACCCCTATTGTCCTCAGGCTCCCCTAGCTTCAAGAGGTAAACCCTGATATCTACTGGGAGGACCTCACCATGACCTTCTCCCACCTCTGGAGCCCAACTCGCTGCCGCCATCCACCTCTATCTCCAAACCTCAAATGACCTGGGATGCTCTGGCCCTCTCTGAAGGAACCTCATCAAATTTCCTCCAAATATCCTCCAGAACCGTTACAAGGGGCCCCACTACCCCACTTGAAACCACCAGCCCACACCCAGGCCCAACCTCAAACCCAACGTGCTCTCCAAATCACTTAGGGCTCCAGACATCAAAATTATTGGCTGCACACCCTTTGTAAGGATTCTCCAGGACAGCACTGTAGTACTTGGTAGAAGTATTACTTGATAGTTCTGGGGCTTGCTAGTGTAGAATATGACCTTGAATTCACACTGACTTTGATGACGAAAGGGATAATTATTATCTTGACTGCGTTTAATAATCTTGCAAAACGCCGAGGTTTTGAGGAATTATAATATTGAATGAGAATAATAATATTCCCACAAGTTGAGGTTTCTTAACAAACTCCGGCCTAAGCAATTCACTCCCTGGGAATCACCGAGCCTTTGCCTATCAATTGCCTGTCTATTCTCTACTAAACTTGGGCTATTTATACTGTTTTTCTGGTGCACAGACCACTATCTACATATGACTCTTTGTCGGAAACTCTCCCACTTCCAGAACATATTTGATAGTCCAATTTCCCTTTTGGGAGGCCTGTTTCAGTGCCACCCATTCCACCATTCAACTTCTTGTTCCGCCATTCTTCCGGATGTTTCAGATTGCCACTTCCCCATTTGCTTGAGCTCCATTTAGCACGATCCCATTCATAGATCCTTCTTTCCTCTTTTAGCGCCTCCCTGCATTGCCTACTTCTTTTCTTTCCTCCTTCCGGTTATGTCAAATCAAACATTGACTGATTTGATGATGAAATTGAGAAATTATAATATTGAACAACAATAATAATTTCCCAATTTTATCCTATTCCGTCCATTGCCAGCTTCCATGCTTTTCCTCTCCATGACAGTGGTCAGACTATTGTTGAGCTGATAGTTTGAACTGGTCCCTGCCTGTTGTTCTGTACTTTTCTGTGTATTTGTTGGGATGTTTTTGGAGATGGTTATTTGTTGAGACTGCTACCAGGAGGCTTACAGTTTTCAGCCCATGATTAAATGTTTATTTTGACTTCTGGTGCATGGTGTGTCCCTGACTGCTGGTACAGTATCGTATCAGCACCCTGGCCTACCAGCTCCAGGTATTCCTGATGCTACCTGAAGAACACCTCCAGGCTGAGGACACCGGCCTCAATGCTAAAACTGAAGACCAAATTCTCACCCAAGTTGTTCTTTCTGAATATCATGAGTTTGCTGATGTCTTCTCTGAGGATAGCACCAAGGATCTTCCCCTGCACCAGTCATACAACCACAAGATTGACGTCAAGAATGGCACAAAATTTCTACTCAGCAAGGTCTACAACATGTCTGAGGTCGAACTCCATGCCCTCAAGGATTACCTCAATGACATGCTAGGTAAGGAATTCATCTGCACCTCAATCTCCACTGCTGGAGCACTGGTCCTCTTTGCCAAAAAGAAAGACAGGTCTCTCTGGCTATGTGTTGACTACCGGGAATTGAACAAGATCACCAAGAAGAACTGATACCTCCTTCCCCTTATTGGAGACCTAGTCAACCACCTTCAAAAGGCCAAAGTCTACTCAAAGATCGACCTCCGCTCTGGTTACAACAACATCTGGATAGCCCCAGGACATGAATGGAAAACTGCTTTCTGCACTTGCTATGGCCTTTTTGAGTATCTGGTAATGCCCTTCAGTATGGCTAACTCCCCCACAACTTTCCAGTATTTTATAAACAATATCTTCCACAACATGAACAATGTCTTTGTCATTGTGTATCTGGATGACATTCTGATCTACTCTGACTCTCTTGACAAATACCAAATCCACATCTGACAAGTCCTCAAATGACTCCAGAGCTACAATCTACATGCAAAACCAGAGAAGTGCTCTTTTCACACCATGGAAGTTGAGTACCTTGGCATCATCGTCACTTCAGACAGAGTCTGTATAGACCCTGCAAAGGTTGAAGCAATTCTCAACTAGTCTGCCCCAAAAAACATCAAGGAGGTACAATTCTTCCTCAACTTTGCGAACTTCTACCAACGCTTCATCAACAACTACTCCGGTATCACCAAGTCCCTCAACCAACTGATTTGGAAAAACACCCCCTGGGGGTGGAACAGTAAGTGCCAAAGTGCATTCACCTTACTCAAGGAAGCCTTCACTTTAACTCCAATCCTCTAGCACTACAACCCCACCCTTCTGATTGTCCTGGAGTGCGACGCCTCTGACTATGCCATTGCTGGCATTCTCTCACAGATGGGGCCAGACAACCAGGAACTCTGACCCATGGCCTTCTACACCTAATCAATGATCCTAGCCAAGCTCAACTACAACATCTATGACAAGGAACTTCTCATGATTGTCAAAGCTTTCAAGCAGTGGTGGGCCTACCTCAAAGGTACCCCCCACCAGATTCAAGTATACTCAGACCACAACAACCTTCAGTACTTCACAACCACCACTCCTCAGCCACCGACAGGCTTGATGGTTCAAAGTTCTCTTGGAGTATGACTTTACTATCCATTACTGCCCTAGATGACTCAAAGCCAAACTGAATGCCCTCATCCAACGTTCAGACATCTACTCTAAGAAGTCCTTCAAGGTGGAGTGAAACACCTTCAATCATCATGTGGTAATCCTCTCCAAACATTTGAATGTGGTACTAATCTTGAATGAAAAAGGAATTCTAAAACAGATCCAAGACTCATGTCCATCTTGACATCCTCCAGCAACACCACAACCACAAGCTCAGAGACCACCCAGGAATATGTAAGACACTCCAACTCATTTCCCACACTTACTTTTGGCTAGGAATGAAGAAGGACATCACCTAGTATGTCTGAGCCTGCAAACTGTGCCTCCAGGCCAAAATACCCCGGCACAAACCCTACAGACTGCTCAAACCCCTGCCCATTGGACGACACCCATGGTCCTCAATTTCTATGGACCACATTGTCGAACTCCTGGACTTGGAGGGCTTGGATGCCATTCTTGTCATCATGTGCCGACTCATGAAACAAGCCAATTTCATCCTGTGCCACACCACCAACAATGCCCCAGGCTTTGTCTGGCTCTTCCTGAAACATGTGTTCTCAAAGCATGGACTTCCCAATGACATCATCTCCAATCGGGGCCTCTTCTTCATTTTGAAGTTTTGAACGTCCCTATGCAAGGCTCTCAGCATCTGAGTCAACCTTTCCACTGCATATCACTCAGAGACTGACAGACAAACTGAGCAGGTCAACCAGACCCTAGAACAGTATCTCCAGATCTATGTCAATTACCTCCAGAATGACTAGTGTGCCAAATTTCCCCTTGCTAAATTCACCTACAATAATACCCCCCACTCCACTATGGGTGTATTCGTGTATTCCCCTTCTTCACCAATAAGGGGTACCACCCCCAGTTGACTCTGTTCCTCCAGGATATCTCCGCTCATGCAGCTCATGAGGTCACCTAGGACCTCTGGGATCTCCATGAGTTCCTCCAGAGCAAGATTGAGGTCACCAACAAGGCCTACTCCAAACACACTGACTCCCACCATGAACCCACATCTGACTGGAACTCCAAAACCCTGGTCTGGCTTGACCAGCGCAATCTCTGCACAAGGCGCCCCTCTGTGAAGCTCAACCACAAGTGTTTCAGCCTCTTCAAAATAACCCAGAAGGTGTTCTCACATACCTATCATCTCAACCTTCCTCCAGGATTAAAGAGACTCCACCCTGTATTCCATGTCCAGCTCCTCAAAAAGCTCACCCTGGACCTCTTCCCTGGACAACATCCTGACCAACACCCTCTCTTTCAAAGTGAACAATGAGTACCACTATGAGGCAAACCACATTCTCGACTCCCAGGTCATTTGACTATGTCGTGCAGTGGGCTGGTTATGGACCAGAGGACGACACCTGAAAATCCCTGGCAAACCTAAAAGATGCTCCTGACAAGCTTCAGGAATTCCACAACTCCTACCTGGACAAGCCTCACACTCTCTGGAGCTGAGAACCTCACAGATGGCCATAAGGGTGTAATCCTTGCCTCTGGCAACATCAGAGATTCAACTTCTACCAATAAGTTTTTTCCTTGCTTCTTCATTCTCTCTTCCATTCTGATTTTTCTGCACTAAACACATACAATACCGGGTATGTACAGGCTAGATTATAGTATTCTACAGAAAGGAAGGGAACTCCCTTCAGACCAAGAAGTCTACAAGCCCAAAACCCTGCTGGAACCCCCTACTGCCAAAGTCCCAGCCTCCCCTGAACTTCCCAAAACACTTGTTTCCACATCTGCTGCCATCACTGCCACCTCCATTGCAGCCACCATGGCTGCCACCCTTTTATTGTATGAAGAAAGAGGCTCTTCCAGAGACCACAAGGTTCCACCTTCAATGGGCAGCCAGCAAATGCTCCAGCTGACCCACCCCCTGGGTAACCTTGCCTGGAAGAGGACCAAACATCATGACCAACCCCTGGGAGATGGAGGCATGGGCTAAAGCACTGCTGTCCAGGTGGTGGTGGTGTTCCCATGCCCAGCCTGAGGAAGTCAGTCAAAGTTAGAAACCTGGAAAGAGACTCACGCATCGCCTCTCCTTAAGCAGTGGCTATGCTCCCCACCAGCCAACTCCTCTGGCAGACCAGACTTGCCTGCACCTCCTCTACCCTCCTTAGCAATTCTTGCAACTCTGCTGCCCTCACCTGCTGTGCCTTGGCTCTGGGCAATTGACCATCTCTCTGCTCCAGCTGGGCCCACAGGCCCACAGCCCACAGCCTCCTCCTCCAACACCTCCTGGGCCTGAACTGCCACCTCCCTCTTGGCCTGCAAATCCTTCCACAACTATCTCAACTGTCTCTCCTACTGTAACTCTGAGTATGTCTCTCAGAGCCTCTCTAACAAGCAACACTCCCAGATTTCCACATCCCCCAACTAATGGCAAAGCAATGCAATGACCTCAGTCTCAGGCTTGGGAGCAACTTCAGGAATGGGCTGGAATGAGCTGGACAAAAACACTCCCCCCCAGACTCCAATGGACCCACAACCAGAGATGGAGAAGACCTCCGCTGATTTTAGATGGGGGGCTGACAATCCTCATCCGACTCCTCAGAAGAAGCTTGACACTTGCCCTTGTCCTGATGGGGCTCCTCCGGCTTCTTGTCTGAGCACTGCACCATGGCTGAATGTTTGGCATGGTGCCAACACACTGGATCCCCCTCCTCCTGTCTACCAGACAGCACAGCACCCCTTGATGGCCCCCTCATTCTTGCCCTCATACAAGTACCCTGAACCCCTCTCAAGTGCTCCATCACCCACTCCTCCCCCTATCTCTGCTCCTGAGCCATCTACCATGCCCTCCATGCCAGCCCCACTGAACATCATTCATGCCTCAGGCAACAGGATGTGCACATTGAAGTGTCCTGACATGCCCCCACCACTGGCTCCTCAGATTTGCAAGAACCCCCTTGTAAGCACACATAACACACTATGAAGAGTCAGCAGGACCTGGACATGGCCCAGGACAACACTCACCAGACCTGCAGCCTCACACCAACAACGTGCTGGATAGCCTGGGTAACACCCCTGAGCAACCATGAACTGCTCCAGCATCACCTGGTCTTGCAAGATGCGCTGCACAGTAGAGACAGGCCACACTTCCTCTATCCTGAGAGACGGTCAATTGGCCTGAAAGAATAAATCAGAAGGGCAAGGATGAGGCATCTGGGGAGGCTCAGATGGCCTAGCCACTGCAGGAGAGGGGATGCCTGGGGAAGGGGGGATGGCCTAGCCACCACAGAAGGGGTTAAAGGCCTGACTGAAGGAGGCTGTGGGATCAGACCAGGAGGAAGAGATATGGAATCTATGAAGACTAAGAAGCAAGTCCAGGAGACAATTCAAGACACTTACTAGTCAGTTCATTGATGTGCTGATGGTTCCACTGCCAGTTATACTCTCCCCAGCATCAATTGTACTCCTGCCAGGATGCCAGAGAGTTGTCCCCTGCAGGAGGAGGAGTGGGGAAGTGGAGAGGCATAACTGGCCATGACATAATGAATAGGGAGAGTGGCAAAAAAAATTTTCTTTTTCTAGCCCTCCAGTTAATGGCATCATGCTCCAGGCTTTGACTTCAGATTCCATGCAGAAGGTGCACAGCTACCACTGCTTTGAAGGGTCTCAGCACTAGAGAAGGGTGATGTCATAACCCATTACCCCGGCATATCACGCAAACTCTAATGTGCCACAACCCAGCACACCATGTGAGCCCCAACATCCTGCCCTCATCATCCAACCAAGCAACTGGCACCAGTGCCCACCCACAAGCTCCAGGCCCTACCAATTACCCCCAGCATTCAGCTCAGCACCAACTGATGGGCCCCAACTGATCTCTCCAGTACCATACCTATACCCAGACAATAAGCTGCACAGGACTTGCACCCAGACAATACAGCACACAGGACTGACCACATGGAGCCTAGCCCCAAAGCTCACCCAAACACTCCAGACCTTAGCTGCTGTAGGTATATAGCTGGTAGCAAGCAATCCATTACAGTAGTCTTAATACTGCTATAACTCCTACCTCTATACTCTCTTGTCTATTCCATATCACTTGTTCAATCTATTTTCTTACTCTTTCAAGTCTCCTGGTCTACTAAGTCTCACTTCGATCTTCTTTCCATCTCTTGGTCTCAGTCTCAGTCTCCCGGTCTCAGTCTCTTTCTCCAATCACTCTCCACTGCCTCCACACTCTAACCGGCTCTGCTTTCCTCTTTGCCATATTCTGAACTTCACCTGAGATCCTCCCCCACCCTATCCACAAACTCTGGCATCCCGTGTACTTCCTGGAGCATTCTCATGCCTCACCCAAAACTCCAGAACTCACTCTTTGTTGCCCAGAGACACTCTGTAGACTCCGAATCTGTCTAGTAAGGGCTCGCTTGCCTCCAGAAGTCCCCATTGTCAGTGGAACCTGACAGTTCATTTTCATTTGGGCTGAGCTTATAGAGCACAGGTATGCAATCTCTTGCTTTCTGTTCTTTGTTTATATTTATCCATGGTTTTGTCACAGTCTTACTATACAGGAAAAAACTGGTTGCCACTGTGTCCCAGGCTCTTGCAAAGCATAGCATCTCTAGGTTCTTGATTCTTTTGTCAAGGATGGCTGCTTCTTTCCTCTTAGAGTTCTTGTCCAACTGCATATTATTTAAAATCTCCTTTCTATTTCTTTTTAGTGCACTGATGTCGTGTAAGATTTTGGCTTCATCTCTTTTGATCATTGCCTTATAGTTTCTATTATCTTTTCCTTAAAGGACTTGTGTAGACATTGTAGATTTTCCCATTCAGTTCTGTTCTTCTCACACATTTCTAGTTTTTCTTGATGTTTGAGCCCTAATTTTTCAATTCTATCTATAAGTTCCTCATCTTTTTAACAGGTAAACCGGCATGGCATATCTTTTTTTGCCAATGTATGGTTGCCAAGGGTTGAGTAGAGTCATCGATATCATGGCATGATCTGTGTTTATACCTGATCAATCTATTTTCCAGTCCCAACTATATGTGAGGAGGGCTTCTTCAAGGTATATCCTGTCTATTCTGGACTGTATTGGTTTATTTATTATTTGGTATGTGAAGTCTACTGTTGTTGGGGTTTCTCATCTCCACCCATCTGCTAGGTCTAGATACATTTTTAGTGCAGCTAGAGCTCTTGTGGCTCCCACTGGGTTAGTGTGGGCAGGTAACCTATCTATTGCCTCTTCAACCAGGTTTGTATCTCCTAACATGACATTTGATTTCAGGATACTAGGTTGAGTAGTCCAGTGTGCTTTTAGTTTCTGCCAGAATTTTTCATTCTCTTCTGGTCTGTTCAGTGCATAGACATTCAGGCAGCTTAGTATCTTTTCTTCGAACTATGGAATTTCTAGTACAATTGCTCTTCCAGGAATAAGTTCTCATGATCTTGCCTCTGGCCATCTTGTAGTCTGCTTATTCAGAATAAAGGCTACTCCCATCACATTTGGATATTCTGGGTCTGAGCTTGTCAGTATTCTCATTTGTCTTTGAAAGAGCTCTTCAATTTCCTCTCTTTTCCTTGCATCTATATGGGTTTCTTGTACAGCCAATATATTGATTTTCTTTTCTCTCATCAGCTGACACAGTTCACACCATTTTGTCATGGTAGATGAGGAGTTCCTTCCTTTTATGTTTAGTGATGCAAAACTTAGTGCTCCTCTCTTGCTTTTGCCCTTTTTTGGTGTCCTGGAAAGTGGGCTTGTCCTTCCTATCATTGTTTCCAGCCCCTCTTCAAAAAGAGTCCATGTTAGAGATTCCTCTGCCAGGAGCTGGCTATATCATGATTCATTGCCAGTCCTTCTCAGGCCATTGTCAGGGTCATAGATGATGGTTCGGCCATAGTCTCCTCCTGTCTGAGCAGGGAGTATCCTGTTGTCTGTAATTGACTCCCATATTTGTGTTTCATCTCTATTTATGACAGGTGGTGGTTTTGGACAATGTTCAAGTGGTTTAAACTCTCACTTCAGCAGGAGTGCTGCACAGCACTGCCTATTGTACATATGACTGCTGCCTGGACTTTTCTAGCCCAGTGAGGGGGCCAAGTTTGGATTACCTGCCATCTGAAAACCCAGTAAATTCATCCTTACTTTTTTAGCCCAACATAGTGCTGGAAATATTAGACTTCATAAGCATTCATAGTCATTGAGGCATTTTGCCATTCACAGATGCATATAACAGGGGTTTATCTACATTCACGTCTACCTCTGCTGGAGTCTGCATTCTGGCCACCAATCCTCCAGTTTTCTGCTTGATGTTTGTGTCTGTTCCCGTTGCTCTGGTAAGTTTTACCTCCTTTGCTCAACATTGTGAATTCAACAGTTTTCTCTATTTTACCAGCTTCTTTGTTTCTGAATTAGTCTGCCATTGACACATATGTGCATTGTGCAAGGTTGTGGTCTGCACCTTTGCAGTTATAACAGTGAGGTCAGAACCTTTCATCTACCAGAGTCACACTACTGCAGTCCATGTTGACAAATTTGGTCTCCCTGATGTGTTGGATGAGGATGAAATAGCTCATCCAAGTGATCAGGGGTAGGTACCAGAAAAAAGTGTTCCATGTTGGCTTCCAGGATCTGTACATAGATGAGCAGTGATGATGCCAACTATGGTTGGGTGCGCTGGACATACACGCAGTACAACATCATTTCCAGTGCCTAGCATGCAGAGTTGTAAGGAGTCCTGACAGGGTCCTAGTGTGCTCAAGCAGATGTGATAGAACAATGTGCTAAATGATAGCGCCTAGAGTGCTACCTAGTAAACAGTAAGCACCATAGTTTAAGCAAGGATAAAGAGAAGAAGACAAGTCGTGCAGCATAATGTGCCTGTAGGTGGCACCATAAACGATGAAGATGAGATAGACAAAGCTAGCACCCAACTTAGTGACAAAGTCAGGCAAAGCTAGTGCAATTTGAATGCTAAGTGTAACTGGGTGCTCAAGAGGTTACAATTTGTTGTTATGTACATGTGAAGTAGCTATTTTATATACTATGTGCTACTGTGTTTTCCAAGATAAGTCCATCTGCGGTGCTACCTCTTAGCACCTCTCCTCGTAGTTCCCTCTAACAGTGACCTGTCAACGGCAACCCGTTGCACATGGATGATGGCAACCAATGGCATTATGACTCACAGCAACTAACAGCGACTCTAAATTGACTTAGAATTATATAAGTCTGCTCACTCTTAATATAATTCTGATTGGCCAGGCTGTTCTGGGATATGGTTGGAAAATCCTTGACAAATGCCATGAGCACTAATGTTGGTGCTACTCATTGTGTCAATTCCTGACAGGTCCAGATGTCAGGTTTAAGTATATCCTGTGCTGCTGTCATTGATTCTTTTAGACTTCTGATTGGGTGCCTTGTCAAATGGCAGCACCTACTGCTGACCCCTTCTGGAAGTGATTGGGGTTTGGTCAGAGTCCCCTTCCCATTATTGTATTAGCACTATACATTCTGAGCCTCCTTGGTCTTTGAAATAAATGAATGAGGTGTGCTGAAGGACTGGTAACTGGTGATTAGGGTAAATGAATAAGTCCTGCAATAGAGCGACAGAGCTAGGGCTGCTCTGTACCCAAACTGGTCGCTAGAGTCTCCAGTACATCAAGTGTTGGTCGACCTATAATGTCCAGCAGTCTACCATATCCTCCTCTTTTACCAGACGAACTTCCAAGTTTCATAAAATTTTTATCGCTGAGTCTACGTTATGCTATGATGTTTCATTGTAACGAAGTTACAGGGATTGTGGGAGCTTAGGTTCACACTGCACAGAATCAGACCAGTCCGGTCTATTGACTATGTAGTATCAACACAAAATAAGCTGCTTTGTAAGCAGCTGGTAAACTAATTTATATAATAATGTAAATTAATATTATATTATAATAAATATAATATAATAGTATCTACTGTAAGGTAAGTAAAGCTATGTGGCCAACGCCACATAGCGGACTACGCTACACACCCCCCAATCAGACCGAGCTATGGTCTTGAGATAATACGACGGTCATGCCATCGGTAAGTCAGGGACGGGGGCAATGGGAGAGTTCCCAGGCTCCCGGAATGGATCGGCAGTCACGTCGTCCATGTCGTAGTCGAGGAGTTCATCCTCGGGTGCGGGCGCGTAGGAAGTACCCGAAGGCCCTGCTACTGGCAGGGAATCGTCATAGTCCCGGAGGGGGGACAGTGTGAGATTGGGGTCGATGGTCGACCCCGGGACAGGTGGTTGGGGATCAGGCAGATCCCCGGTGTCGGACGGGTACTGGCGCGTCCAGATTTCGCGGGCATGAATGTCTTGCCCGATGGAGAGGTACATCCCCTTGGCGAGCGCGTCGTCGTATGCACGACGACTGTCCTGCTGCTGGAGCATCAGGCGTTGGCGGTCGCCAATGGTGGCCTCGCGCCACCCATCCCACTGCGGGATGGACTGGGGTGTACCGTAGTGGTCGAGGCGTTGTAGCCTCTCGTCGTCGATAGCAGCCGCCTCGTTGTAGAGCCGGCTGTCGCTGAAGAATAGATGGGCCAAGTAGGTGACCCCATAAGTGTACGCGTGGTCAGCCCAGCTGACCAGGATTTGATTGTGAAGAAGGACGCGTAACGCGTCCGACGTGGAGAACATGGAAGCTGACGCTTCCGGAATGTCCACAGCCCGAACCTCGAAGGTAGGGTCGTCGGCGTGGATGGGCTCAAAGGCTTGCCCCGTGGCCGCCTCGTACTCAGCCACGGCCTTTTTGTAGAGGCCTGGCCTGGCGAAGACGTAGGCCAGGTACTTGTATACCGTGGCCTTGGAGGGGCGGCTGGCGCTGAGGGCGCGTACAAGCGCAAACCCAAAGAGGCTGCGCCAATGAATGTGCATGGCTCGGTCCATGGCCAGACCGGTCCACACGTTGGACGTCCCAGGGCGTCCATAGAGGAGGGCATATGAGCCCAGGTAGTCCAAAGCAAATGGTTGCTTTGGATCAGGAGGAGTAAGGCCGACGAAGGCAATTTTCCCTCCCTCTTTGCGGCAATAGAGCCGCGACGGCACAATCATTCGCGGGAAACTTTCCCGCTCCTCTGGACTCGCGAAGGGTACCGCGATAGTCCTATACTCGACCTCGTCAAGTAAATGAGACATAGCTCTGTCTCGGGCCGTAGGGTGGCAGTTGAGCGCCACCCGCTTGAATTCATTGAGCAAGAGATAGCCCAACTGACGCTGACGAAGCGGCGTAAACTGGTTGTTAACCAGTGCGTGAAGTCTGCGGACTTCTCGAGGACTGCGGGGAAACCCGCGAGGTGCAACTTGGTACACCTTACTGTTGTGGGGCGTCGCGGCGGCGTTGCCCTGTTTATCGTCCTCGAAGGACCTGGCTGCGTGGGCTTCTTGCCCGACGAAGATGGTATTGGTCATTGGTGACCAATAGAATTGGGGAGCCAACCCCACGCCAAAGAATGAGTTCTGGCACTCAATAGTGTGATCACGGTAGATCACCACACCGAGCGCATCAGGAATGCGCCCGGTTTCGTCCTCAAGGAGGGCGGCCCCTCGTTTGGCGCTGTTCTGCGCCCGACGCTCCATCTTGGCTCGGCAATTGCTGTTGCGCCGTTCGCGCGCCATATGTTGTGCCGCCGTCTCGTGCGGCACTGGGGATTCCATACGAGCCTCTTCAGGCTCCTCATACCAATCGTCGTCGGAGGGCGGGGAAGGCAGCCTCTCCGGCTCCGACTTCTCAGATCGTGGGTCCATTGCCCACACACACCGCGGGAGTCGGGCTGGCAGGCCCTCTACCAGTATAGCGGGTAAAAAGGGGATGTTCGCCCCTGGGGCCCCTTTCGGGGCATCCTCGGGGAAGTGCACGTTGACGTAGGCGCGCCCTTCCGGTTGCTTACCCCGACGATCCTTTCGGGGTTGTGAGGCCTTGGCCTCAGTGGGGCGTGTGCTCACGCCCCTGGAACTCTGCTCCCCAGAGTACGTGGTGGATACCACGGATACTGGTCGCGAAGACGCGACCTCAGACGCACCGCTGGCGAGGCGCTGGATAAGCCGGGGGGCGGCTGGAGCAGGAACATCTTCATAAGGGAGGATGTCCCGTCCTAGACCGGCCTCCCGGCCGGGGGCAGCAACGCTCGACGTAATCGAGCGGGAGGGCGCGTCCTCCACTCCTTGCCGACGCGCCCTTTTGCTGGAGTCGGTGTCCCGACTCGGGGGTGTAGTCTGCCGCTTACGAGCGGCCGAAATGGCAAGGAGATCAGTTTTGCGCTGAGCGCGCATATGATCCATGTCGTCCATCATCCGGCAGATGAGGACGACTGCCTCCGCATCGTGGAGGAATGATGACTCTGCGGGTACATC
This sequence comes from Macrolepiota albuminosa, assembly GCA_027475525.1. Lineage (NCBI taxonomy): Eukaryota > Fungi > Basidiomycota > Agaricomycetes > Agaricales > Agaricaceae > Macrolepiota > Macrolepiota albuminosa. The sequence continues at coordinate 2,513,431 of JAMWFC010000117.1, forward strand.
GTACCCGTTATCTCCCAGACGTTGGAGAAGGGTAGCCAGGACTAAGTCCTGGCTGTGAGTGGGCTCGACAGCCCGTGCTTTTCCTTTGTCGCGTCGAGGACGCGACTCTTCTTCCGAGCTGGGCTTGGATTGGTGCGGCATTTCCAGCCGCTGTAGCAAGGAGAGCTTGGCCAAGCTCTCCGTCGGCGCATCAGCCGATGAACTGATGCTCCGCTCTGTATTGAGAGTTTCTGTACTCTCACTGGCCGCGGTGGCCTGCACGAGGGATGCTTTGCGTTGATGACGCCCAAAGTTTGGTCAGTAACAAATGTAGCTAAAGTGTTACCTAACCAAGAGTGTGCGTTGGGCGCGCTATAAGTGTGTTGAGGAGTCCCGGGCAGGTCCCAGAGAACGCGTCTGTGAAAAAGGGTAAAAGTCGGTAACGAAGTCGGCAAGTGTCAAGCGCTAAGGTAAAGCGCCTAAGGAAATGCGGTAAGTGAACACGGCAACGGGAAGCGGCAAGAGCACGGTAAGCTTAGCGAAGTTCTAAGCGTCGATAATGCCTGCCGTAGTTGCAAGGCGCGAGTATGTCGAGTGTTGGCGAGCGTCTACAACTGCCGATGAGTTTTGACGTTGCCGACCGTAGCGTAAATGAGCTCTTGAGCGTAAGGGAGAGACTGAAGTAAGGGGAGTAAACTGTGGTCTATTCGTCTGATGATCTATGTACAAGTCGGTAAGTACTTTTATACTACAATGAGTTCGCCGTCGCCAGTGGCTAATGACGCCAGAGTGCGGTAAACTGGAAAATTTCAAAGGGGTAGCTCCAACGGTTTCAGATCCCTACCGTCCATTCAAGAGCCTTAGCGACGCCAGGCGACAGATCGCGAAGCTAAACCATCACTCCATCACCCTTCTGTCCGTCAGAGCACCTAAGCGATGTCGGGCGCCAAATCGAGACGCTAAGCGGTGTCAGACGCCAAGGTCAAACGCCAAGCTGTCCGTCAGTTTTTGATAGATCATCAGGCTTCTCGCTAAGCGCTGTCGTCAGTGACTGATGCCATCTGTCAGTTGTCATTTTGTCTGCCGATCGGCGCTATCATTGATTGGATCTGCTTCTTGCCGTGCGCGGCCGTCAGAAATGGCTTAAAATAGGTAGAACGCGTGCGCTAAGTTCGGAACGAGTGCGGCAAGGTTTCCGGAGCCGGTGCCGAGCCTGCCGTTGATGCGCCTAACCTGTATAGGGTCCTATCATCTCCCCCCAACTGAAAAATTGACTGTCCTCAGTCACCAAATAAGGCTACCGTTACCGTTTTTGTGACAAGTGGCCCGTGCGTTCTTGAGATTTGGTTTATAGTCCTGGCGCATGAGTTTGGACTTCGTTTCCTCTCCCCATCTTTTCCTGGCGCTCAGAAATAAAAATATGTCCTTCCGTATTCCAACTCCGCCCCCCGTTCCCTCTCAAGCTGCTCAAGAGGCCGCGTACGCTTACATCGCTAAGGCCAACCGCTTCATCCGCCATATCGAGGGCGTTGGCGCCGAGGCGTCTCAAAACTTGGTGGTTGGCGTGATGAAGTTGCTGGAGAGGTGGTATGAGGTGAGAGTCCTTGGCGTTGGGTGGGACCGCGAGATCGAGGTGCGGGAGTGGTGTCGTGCTCGATATGTCGATAATCGTGGCGCCGAGTGGTTAGCGCCCTTCTCCCGCTTCGTAAGTTGTTGTTTTCGCCTGGCGCGTCGCTTAGCTGATTGCTCTCTAGGCGCCTCCCCCTGTCCCCACCATCGAAGATGAGCTGGAGGACATTCTTTCTGGCGCCTTGCCGATGACGGTAAGCGCGCCTGCGCCTGAGTAAGTATTCCTAACCCATTCTTCTGACTTAGCTTTGGTCTGAGTTATCCCCCCACAGTAAACAAGAGGTGTTGGCGCCTCTCGCCAATTTGCAGGTGGACGCCGAGATGGCGGCAATTCGCGAGACCGTGCTGGCAGAGGCTTCTCAAGACGCCAAAGAGAGGACCAAGGCGTTGGAGGAGCGAGAGGTCGTTGGCGAGTCCCTGGTTGCTAGCGAGAAGTCGCCAGTTGCCAGGAGGCAGATGTCAGATGTGAAGGATTCCCGCGCCGGTAGTGCTCAGAGCCCTGCACTGCCGGCAAGCAAATCGGGCTCTCCGGTCAAGCCTGGGAAGACTTTGAAGAAGAAGGTAAGTTTAGGCTTTCTTACCGCTGCCGACTTTTGTTTATCTCGTTCTAAGTCTCGTAAGGCTGCCGCCCCTCGTTACACTGTGAGTTGGTCGCGCCAAGGTACTTTTTCCACTAACCGCCTAGTTGGCAGGCGCCAACACAAACTTCCTTTAGCGACGGAGAGCTGAAGGGATTGTTGGTAGCGCGACGAGATGAGGCGGTTTTAGATGAGGGAATGGAAGCGGGAGTAGTCTTGCCGGAAATGAAGGATAAGAAGACGGCAAGTCCGGCGGCAAGACGGGAGTTCAAGGACTCCCAAGGAGCGGTAAGTGCTGTAGCTCTTCTTACCGCGTCTGTTGACACTTCTGTAGTGCGACAAGTGCTGGGCCGACAACGACCCAGAGGGGTGTTGGTACCCCACCGGTGGTCAGCCCTGCTACCGGTGCGGGACGCTAAAACGGGCTTGCACCTTGGACGGCGCCAAGAGTCGTGAACGCGGTGGGGCTCCCGACGCGGTAGTGGAGCGCACTTTCAAGCGTGCCGTACTCGTCAGAAGGGCGCGGGAGTTCGTCGAGGGGGAGAGGAAGAAGCAGGCCGCTGGCGACGCGGCTGGAATCAGCAAGAGTTCCCTGGCGCTGCCGACTCGCCAAGGGGATGAAAACGAAACAGTCGGTACTCGTGGCGCCGGGGAGCGCCAAGGGACGGCGGTCCCCTTAAAACGACAAGTCCCTTCACCTGCCAAGGGGAAGGGCAAGGCTAAGCGCGCGCGGGTAGTGGAATCTCCTCCCCCCACCCCCGAGGACGTTGAGATGGAGGATCTCGAAAAGGCGCTTGCCGCTAGCCGCCTTCCGCCAAGGGACACCGAAGCCGGGCCTAGCAACTTGCTCTCCCCCATCCACCTGCGAGTGGCTTCTTTGCCACTTCCCGACGAGGATGACGCGGTAATGGATCCGCCGCCAAGGGAAGAGCCTGAGGCCACGGTTGGTGACAAGGACGCGGACGGGGAGGACGACATGGGTGCAGAGGAGGCGGTAGCGGTAGCGGGAGGCAGTGAGGATCTGGCGGCCGACGAAACGTTGGCGACTCAGCGGGAAGGGGGCGATGAAGAGGCATGGTAGCGGGAGGCAGTGAGGATCTGGCGGCCGACGAAACGTTGGCGACTCAGCGGGAAGGGGGCGATGAAGAGGCATCGGTAAGGGAGGTAGTGGAAGGAGATGAGGGGGCAGGAGTTACCCGGGAAGAGCCTGAGTGGCGGTGGTTGCCTCCCTATGGCAACGCCGCCCCTTGGGAGGTTTCAGACCCCGAGGACGTTGCCGGGCTGGAGCCTAGGCGCCCCGTGATCGCTAGGGTCAATCCCTCGTGGACCCCCCAGCCGCAGCCAACGGTCACTGGCGACGCCTTCAACTGGCTGGGGCAAGACCTCGTATACCCAGTGGTGGCGCTCAATCCGCGGGAGATGTTGGAGCGATTTTCCAGGAGGGCGGCAACGATGGAGGCGGTAATGGGACGAGAGCGGGAGCGGGTCCGAGGGCAGCTAATGGCGCTAAGGTTGCGGTATTCCAACCTTGGCCGCAGCCTTAGTGTCCTTCGGGACTATCAGGCAGATTGCCAAGCCGCCCTGGATTGGCAAGCGGCCAACAACATCCTGCCGGGCGACCTCTTGCCGCTTCGAGACTCATCTTTGCCCGTGTCCGACGATTCCCTGCCGATGGAGGACAGTAGCGAGTAAACGGTCCTTAGCGTAGATAGGCCGTTTTGTAGATATTTTACTCATTGCCGGACTCGCATATATTTTTCTTGCCGCGTTCTTGCCAAGTGTGAGGGGAAGCTTTATAATTTGAGTTAGCGCAGCAGCAAACAAAGTATAGCTAAGCGACAGTAAGCGGTAAGCATCCTAGGGTAGGTTTTAGCAAGAGGAGTAGTAGGTGAGGGACTTAGACAAATTTTAAGGAAAAGGGAAACGCTCAGTAGATCATCATAGCGAAAAACCCTTGGCGAGAGTTGCGCAAGGCGCTAAGCGTTGGCGACACGCTAGCGCTGCGACTTGACTATGTAAAGAAATGTCTGTTGAATATAGTATAGTAAGTCACGGCAAGAAAGATAAGTAAGGTATCTAATAGAAAAATAAGAGCTTATCAGTATAGTCTTTTCTAATCATTTTCTTCTTCTTCAACTAAAGTCGGCAAGTCATCATCGTCCAATAATTCGGTTTCTTCAAGTTCTCTCAGCTTGGCGGTGTCGATATCTAGCGCTTCAAGCGGCAAGTCGATTCGTTCCCTGGCGAGATACGGTAGTAGGCGAAAAGCGGCAACAGGTCGATGCAGTACTGAACCATCTAGTTCACAGAGCACGTAAGCGCCTCCACGGTTACGAGAGATAACTACCAAAGGTCCAAGATAGCGCGGTCGCATTTTCTTGTTGTAGGAGGTCTCGATTTTGGAGTTGCGCATGAGCACTAGCGCTCCTCTCGGGAAGTTGTAATCTTTGATGGTGGCGCTATGCTCGGTTTCGAATCGCAGGGCTGCTTGGCGACGGGCGCTAAAGACTACTTCATGAAGTCGCTCCAAATCTTCTTTCCTTCGCTGGAGATCAATGGCTCGTCTGGCGACAAGGTCGGTAGTCGCTAAGATACTATTAGGTGCTGGCTGAAGATAGGTCGCTTCTATAATGTCGGCAGGGAGTAAAGGATGGGTGCCAGTAGCCGCGTAGTAGGGAGAACAACCCATGCGCTTACGAATAGTAACTCTTTCCGACCAGAACACTGAATAGGTCGCTTCGCTCCAACGAGACTCGTCGCCATCGACTGCCTTGAAGAGTGCTTGCCGAACGTCAAAGTGGGGTCTCTCTACCAGTCCATTGGCGCGCTTGTTGTAGCCAGATACTCGAATGTGGTGAATTTTGTATTTCTTGGCGAGGTAAGTTAGCGCTTTGATGATGGGCGCACCGTTATCCGTGACGATTTCTCTTAGCGCTCCCCAACGGCAGATGACGTCTTCAAATAGCCACTTGGCGACCGCGTCGGTATTTTCTCTTTGGAGCATTCGAAATTCAGGCCAGTGGATTAGCGAACAACGACCTTGAATGATATACTTGTAGCGACCAGACTTGGGCATATGCATGGTGTCGACGTAGATTTTGCTGAAGAGGGGAGCTGGCGTTGCAACGGTTGGCGGTATGAGCACTTGGCGTGTCTGTTGGATTTGGCAGAGGTGGCAAGTCCTAATGTACCAGGCGATGTCGGCACTAGCGTGTGGCCACCAGAAGCGTTCTAACAGGGAAGCTCGCGTAGCGTACAGACCTCTATGTCCTAGCTCGTCATGCATGGCGCGTAAGACTCGTAAGCGACCTTCTGGCTTGATGATCAGCTTGTGAGCGCCATCTCGATTTCGTCGCCAAAGTCGGTTGTCGGTAAAGAAGAAGAGGGTAGCGTATCGGATAAAGGTCGCGTATTGTTCGTCGGTAAGGTCTGGGGGTCGCTTAAAGTCTTGTATCCATTGCTCGACTACTAACAGGCGACTGTCTTCCGCCTTTGCCTTGGCGGAACGGGGAACGGCATCGTAGGTCAGGTTTCTTTTGTCTTCTCTTAGCGACTGGGGTTCTTGTACGACTTTTACTGGTGGCGAGTCTTGTTTAAGGATGCTTGCCGTGTAGAACGTGAGGGGTGCGCTAAAGATCTCAGGGCGGTAAGGGACGATGGGATGTAACAGGATGCTGGTAGGCTGTTGCCGTCGTAGTAGGGAAATCGGTTGTTGTATGAGGTGCACGAAACCATGTAGTCTATCGATCCAGTCCTCGAAATCGCTATCAGCCTGTGGGTCCGCTGCCGGGTCGCCAAGCTGCCGTGGTTGCCTAGAAAGTCCATCTGGTCCGTGGAAAGAGCTCTTGACGTGTACCAGCTCAAAGTGAAACATGAGGATAGCGACTACCCACCGGTTCATGCTAGCGGATGGCTGGATATCGGGATTCTGCAGCATGCCTTTGATGTACCTAGCGTCGACTTCAACAATAAGGTTCCGTACTCCAATCAAATACATCTTTAGCGACCGGAAGGTTTTGAAAAGCCCATAGAGCTCTAGCTTAGGCTGGCTGTAGCGAGATTCTCTGTCGTTTAGCGTGATAGACCCAAAGCGGTTGTAGCGTCGCTGTTTCCGATTGTCGCTAAGGCATTGGCACAAGAAGTAGCCAACGGCAATGTAAGAGGTATCCACCGCCAAGATGACAGGGTCGGCAGAGGTATAATCGATGGGAACTAGGGGCTTGGCGTCTTGTAAGGCTTTTACTAAGTCGCGTTGGGCAGTGACCTGGTCTGGCCCAAATTCGAAGGGCTCGTTGGCGCGGGTGAGTCGGTTAAGAGCATGTGCGCGATGGGCAAAGTTTTTGACGAATATCCTAAGAACGCCAACGGTGCCAAGAAAGGCGCGAACTTCAGATAAGTCGCGGCAAGGACCCCAGCGCTCCAAGAGTGCTAAGCGAGACTCGTCGGGAACGCGACCGTCGGGAGTGCAGATGTGACCAAGTATTTTGAACCTTGGCGCGCAAAGGAGGAGTTTGTGACCGCTAAACGTACCACCGCTATACTTCATACGTTGGAGAACTCGATTGAGCAGCTGGAAAAAGTCCCATAGCGCTAAGCGAATATTGGAGTTGTCGGGATGGGTCGCCGGTAAGCCGTTTACGAGTCGCCAGTCTTTGGGGCCTTTGACGCCAACGTCGTCGATGAAGCTAAGGACGTTATGCGGTATCTCGGGTTGGAGGATGAAAGTAATGTCGTCGTGGAATATAGGGACTGAGTTTGTCCAGCCCATCGGCAAGGTGACTAGGCGCAGTGCGCCAAACGGAGTTTGAAACGTAGTGAGGTCGCGGGAAGAAGGGTGAATCAAGCGCTCGTCGTAGCCAACGTAGAGATCAAGGGTGGCGCCACAAATGCGCCCGGCAAAGGACTCGGCAAAGTGGTCAGGGAAAGGCGGTACGCCAGAGTGTCGAATGGTAACTCTGTTCAGCGGCTCGAGACTGTGGACTATGCGCAGATTGCCGTTCTTCTTGAGGACGCAGAACCAACGGGAGCGGTAAGAGCTATTGGAGGGCTCGTAGACGCCAGCCTGTATCTTGGTCCTAATGATCTGGCAGACCTCGGCTTCGATCCCAGGCGGTAACGGTCGGTTGTGCTCAGTCCACGGTACGTGAGGAATGGTCGGGATGACGACAGGCGGGCTTCGATCCCAGGCGGTAACGGTCGGTTGTGCTCAGTCCACGGTACGTGAGGAATGGTCGGGATGACGACAGGCGGAAGAAATCTGTACGTAGACTGCCACGTTCTGAGTCCTCCCAAGCAAAGGCTTTGTCTTGCTTAGCGACAGATCGGTAAGGACGTTCAACTCATCTTTGGTCAAAAATCCTGTGTCGTGCTCCTTGGCGAACTGCTGCTGGCGTTCCTCGGTAAAACGTCC